>CP136069.1:194364902-194930995 GCA_032622095.1 Siphonodentalium dalli
TCACTTAATTATGTGAAACAATAATAATTAATCCCTGGATGTATGCCTGGGTGATATATGGTTTGATAGTCATATACATTACTCACAGTTAATCCATTTGTTGTCATCATGTGTGAATGTTTTTTAAATGCTATAATTATAAAGCGGGACACATTAATCAACTTATATAGGCATATGGGTTACTTAAATGGCCATATCTCGATAAACTATATATATGTGTAACAGAACGAGAGAGATAGCGAGCGAGAGAGCGGGGGGTCGCACCGAAAGTTGGCAGCACCAGAAATCCCAAGCCGGTCACCCATCCAAGGATTAACCTACATGTAACTCGACGTTGCTTAACTTCCGTGATCACACAGAGCGTCTAACGGCTGTGACCAAGAGATATAAACCCGAGTCCTTCCCCAGAGTGGTTGCATCATGACACAGACTCCGATGAGCGGACGAGCCACCAGTGTAACAGAACGCGAGGGGGAACGGAGAGAGAGAGAGAGAGAGGGAGAGAGAGAGAGAGAGAGAGAGAGAGAGAGAGAGAGAGAGAGAGAGAAGTGCGGGAGTCGCACTGGAAGTTGACAGCACCCGAACTCCCAAGCCGGTCACCCATCGAAGGACCTCTCTCTCTCTCTCTCTCTCTCTCTCTCTCTCTCTCTCTCTCTCTCTCTCTCTCTCTCTCTCTCTCTCTCTCGTTCTGTTACACTTGGGGGCTCGTCCGCTCCTCGGAGTCTGTGTCATGATGCTACCGCTCTGGGGGAGGATTCGGTGAGATTAAAAAAGAACGGGGAGTAGTGTATCGGTCGCGTTGTAAATATAGAAGGCCGATGACTTCTCTGCTTGAGAGATCTAGTTCTCTTGGTTACAGTCGTTAGACGCTTTGTGTGATCACCGAGGTTAAGCAACGTCGAGCTCGGTTACTCCTTGGATGGGTGACCGACTTGAGATTTCGGTGCGACTCCCGCACTTCTATCTTTATCTCTCTCTCTCTATCTCTCCCCCTCTATCTCGTTATGTTACAACTGTAACATGCAGTAAAATCATCATTAAATTACCGTATACACTTAATTATATAATTGTTTTGTTTGTTACATACACGTCCGAGTCAACGTTATCAAGGACCACTAACACGTAATCTTATCTAAATGAGACATTTACACCAGTCTCACCAATCTATAGTTGTTATGTTTACATTTACCTTAATTGATTGTATGTTCCTCATTATATATTTCAAATATGGTTGGTTGTTGTAGTTTCTTCCGTTGTCTTCGGACTCAGTCCGACTCGATCACGGAGAACCGTGCAGGAAACAGGTATGGTGTTATCTTCTCATGAATTCCAGCGTGACGGAATCACCAAATTTTACGGAATTTCACTTTTCTGTGGCCTATAAAATCTAAAATTATGACCAGTAGGGTACCGCTTAAAATAAAAAACGTTGTACATACTATACAAAGTTGTTTGATTATATACAACTATATGTGTATTTAAGTATCATCTCACTCTGGGTCAAATTGTGTCCGTGACGGAATCACCAAAAAAGTGCCATCAATAGGAGGGTAGGTCCGTACTATTTAAGAACCCTGCTCATTCAGCCAAGCTGACCTGGAAAAAGTTCCCAATTAGTAAAGTAGATACATTATACTTGCAGAAAAAAGCCGCATTGTCACACAGTTATGTGTATATTACTAGTTAGCTCGGTTTGTTCGCCGTGACGGAATCACACAACGGGCGTGACGGAATCACCGTGCGATTTTTTTAGGTATAGTTTTTTGTGTAACAAATGCGGACATTGTCATAAAAGCATAAAACTTGGCACATTTGTATATTAGGTCCCACGTATTATTTTCAGATATGGGGGCAATCACGAAAATACATTCCATGGCAACGGTTGCTATGCGACTGTTTTTACCTTAGAAACGGGTTGTTGGTAGGGGTTAAACCGTCATTTTACTAAAATATATGTGCAAAAAGGGGATACTATGGTAATTGAGGCAGATTGTGATATGGGAAATGTGACAAAAATAACATTTCCACACATGCCCCACTATTAACCTAGAATGACCATTGAGCTGCTTGGAAATGATATTTTGGTTCATTTGACCTTATTTGGCAAAACATGAAAATATGCGTTGACTGCGCATGCGCGCATCATTGATCCCCAGTCACACAATATCTGGTGTTTCAGAGATTGTATAGTAAAGGCAATGACCATTCCAAAATATATTCATTGGATAGTAATAATGAAATACAGAAGAAGCAACAACATTCCCCGATGACATGACAATGATGCAAATACCCATTATCGGTATCCATGGCCGCCTTTTCGTGGAATTCATGTTCTATTGAAGCACCGATCTGTTTATGTTATATCAGTAATGACTAAGACAGTATACAAGAAGCACATGTAGATTGTATGATGAATATCGCAAATGTTTACAAATGGGCGAACTTACAAATTAAAGGCCCACTTAATTTTCTAACCCCCATATTACATTATGTAAAATATATGCCATATTATATACCATTTGAAAGAGGAAGCTCCAAAACATTGTATTATCAACTTATCCGGTGTAATAAACTGTGGACATGTTGTTTTGTTGAGTTGCCAATGCGTTTTGTCATCTAGATTGCAGTAAAAAGTAGACTGGTCTAGTAAAAAGCAGTATTTTTTTAATGCAATGGGGAATAACTCTATATATTAAAGATAGAGTTCTTCCCCTTCCATTGAAACAGTTTGAATTCTGAGAGCCAAACTTGGACCAAAGGGCCATGGGGAATTCATTCTATGATTTCAGCAGTTTTCTATTTCTCTGTGGGCATCGTCTGAGACACAGATGTTTCAAATAGTGGTGAATTATAGTATTTTAATAATATTTTATTGCATAGATTGTTATTAAAACCGTATATCAAGTCACTATTAGGGTGTTTAGTCGGCGACGTAATCTGTTGTTTTGAGCGTAATTCGAGCATTTTGCGCATAAATGTTTTTCTTGTGCTTTAAATTCACCACCCATTGTTATAGATTTAATGTCATGTTTTAGCTTAGATATCATTTGATAACTGTTCAAAATTTCAGCTCAATTGAGTGAGTATTGACAGAGTTATAAGCAGCCGAAGTGCGTCGTCGGCAATTTCGCCATTTTGTTTAGCGCGGAACGCGTTTTTCAATGTTATTGTTTTTACCCCCCTCTGGTGAGAATTGGTTTCCGCTGGAGATGACTCAATTTCATTGGTGGATATTTATATAATGGTAATCTAGAGACTCTAATCTTTCGAATGATGGGTGATACTTTCACACAATTGAGTTTTACCCTATTTTCGGCATTTTTGAAGTTTTTATTTGCCGTTTTTTAGGGGAAAATCGACCTAATTAAAAAAGTATACCTCGAAATTAGACAACATTAGACCTGATATATCTAAATATCACAGTTTTATTTTATTTAATAGTGAAATGGCCAGCGGAAATTGCTTCAAAGTTGACACACACATTCAAGTTCCCATAGGATGCAGTGTAAATAAAGGAGACGTCGCAAGAATTGTTCATGACGTCGTGGTGATTTTACGTGTCAAATAGTGAAATAGACTGAAAATCTATTGATCTGTAACTTTTTTCGAATGAATGACTAATATAAAATCAAATACTATAATTTGAATATATAAATTTCATGAATTATTTGAGATATAATGATGCAAATAATGAATACATGTACTTCATATATAAGACAATGGCACATGGGGGTGGGGTGTACTGCTGTTGATTCTTGATCTGGTCTCCTCAGTCTTGTTTGATGTCTGAAAAGTGGGCGTGTCCGACCTTAATGTGTCCCATCAAGGGTTCCCACATCTCTATTATTGATATATACAGTGAATAATATTTCTCTTGACTCTTTTTATTCATTATAATATACATCATAGAATATATCAATTATATTTTGGGGTATGCAACTGCTAAGGGAGGTTGCACAGCATTTTTATCAGTAGTGGAATGTCTGGGTAATTAGTATGCAATAAGCCGGTGTGGCCATGGGCCGGGCTATTATGCAAATTAGTTATAAATGTACCACAGCCACAATACTGACACCCTTATAGTATTAGTTAGAACATGTAATTGATATACATTGAAATCTTAGCTAATTGGTGATCTAAATCTACAATAAACAACTATTCCTTGTGTGGAATTATAACATAAAATGATTTCGCCCTAATTATGAATATCGTGTATGCAAATGATATGCAAATTAGAAGCGATGATACTGAAGTGGGTTCGGTAATTTATGCACGAATAAATTCGGACTAAATCACTAAATATATATGGCAAGTTTCGAAGCGATTGATTGAGAATTTGTGGATTTATAAAAAAATATATAAAATTATCATGTAGAAAACTTGTTAAAAATTGTACAAAAAGGCCATTTTTGGGGCCGTTTGTAGTTACCTGAAATACAGATAAAGCACTGGAAGCCCATATACCAAAAAATCGCCCTTTTTTATGTAAAAAATTGCTTATAACTCTGGTAATACTTGGAATTTTTTAATTCTGTAAAAAGCATTCTTCATGATAATCATTTCTCTTCAATATAAGTCTAAAATCAGTTACCATAGTCCACTCAGAAATTTTCACCTAAAACCCCTATGACACTATAAAAAAATTTATTTTTTTTAAATATGACGGTATCTATATGTCTTCAACAAATTTGTATTTTTTTTGTTTTATGTTTTAACCAGTTTTAACCATTTTTTTTACTTATTTAAAATAAGTCTGAAGATCTTCATAAATCGTGGGTAGTCTGTGTAGACTATTCATAACAATAACTATTATTTGATATTTATCATTACATAGCTGTAATTCAAATTTCTCTCATAATCATTGTCAAGAATTGCATGCCGGCCGGTGCACTTCGTAAAACTTGTAAAAGTGCTAAAACAAAACTGAGTTACTTCCCGTAAATATTTTTTAGCTGTCTCACGCCAATTATTCTGAAATAAACACATTTCTTGCTTATTATCGTCAATATGGAGTGTCTTGTGGGAATAACAGGAAAAGACTTTGTCCTTGTTGCATCGGACAAAATGGCAGCACGAAGTATTGTTTCAATGAAGCAAGGTTAGTAGTTTGAAGAAAATGCATCGGAAATAGGTGACGTGACGATTTCTGTTCATTTCACTTTCAAGTTTTACTAAGTTTCAGTAGGCATGGACAATTAGGGTTCATTACGATTGTCCGAGTGTTCAATTGTCCGAGGGTTCTAGAGTCCGAGGTTTTGATAGTCACCCATACACATTTTGGCCACATTCCAAAACCTGCAATTATTGTTATTGTTGGGACTGGCTTCGCAATCAATGAATCATCATTATTGCAAAAATAGAATTCTTCCGCCGCTAAGATCCCCCGATGATTCCCGAACATCACTCGGTGCTAAGATCCCCCGAAGATTCCCGAACATCACTACCGAACCTGCGACGGAGATTCTTGGTACAAACACACTGTGCATGTAACACGTTATCTACCATTCGTGTGACAGAATCCACCATACCAATTTCATTTTAAGAGTGTTTTTAAAGCCAAAATCGTTGGATTTGTGTCCGACGATTAGTTTTCTTGAGTAAATTGTCCCAACCTGCAAGTTTATTTGTGTCACACGATTAACTCGATTTGCAAAATTCTCCTAACCTGTAATGGCACGCGCATAATTATGTCTTAACGAAATTTAAATTCAATGGACAAAATCTCCCACACCTGTGTTTTTTATATAACTAAATACTCAACATATATATATATATATATTAGGTACTTTCTTATATGTTTTACCATATTATCTACATTGTACTATGGCAGGCAATCAAATAATGATACAAACTAGGAAATATTTTGTTATAGTGCGCATGAATATACGTTGGAATGTTGCACGCGATCTATGTGACGTCACAGTTCATTCATAAATGTTGTTTTGAAGCGCTCACATTGCGAATTTCAATTTCAGTCACTATCACTACCAGTCTCTATTACTGCAATTCGTCTCCGTTTTCTCTATGTTGGTTGATCGGATTGAGGATCGATTATAGTTATTAATGTATAAACTATTGTACTGTGCAATCTCATTTGATGTGAAACACGTGTCGAGGAAATGTTAAAACAATTTGAAAACTGCAGCGGCAATTTTTGTTGTTGTGTATTTCCGAAACATACCGAATGGCCTCGGGAATCATCGGGGGATCTTAGCGACGGAAGAATTCTACCCTTGCATCATTATTTGTGATTCGCTGTTAAAAGTTGCCACACTTTTCCAATTATGCTTGACAAATATGGGAGGCCCTTTTCACATTTATTATTTATTTGCACTTAAGCGCAAATATTTGCGCTTGAAGTGCAAATAACCTCTATCATTTGCGCTTAAGCGCAAATATTTGCGCTTAAGCGTAAATCATTTGCGCTTAAGCGCAAATCATTTACGCTTAAGCACAAATCATTTGCGCTTAAGCGCAAATAAAAATTAATATTCATTGATTCCCCCCTGAATTAATTTTAAATGGCACAGGCCTAAACACATCACTCAAGTCTATATAGGCCCACCATATGAGGGAAGCAATCCCCCAGTAAACCCTAGATCCATTTTATGACATGGAAATGGTATAGATCTGTGCAGGATACCGTATGTCTCATTTATAAAATATACTTGATCTCTGTGATGGAGACACACATTCTTGGGGACAGGGATGCTGATAATAGGGTTTTTCCGCCTATTTCAAGTCAATAAGTACACCATATGTGGAAGCAAGCCCCCCCCCCCCCCCCCCCCCCCCCCCCGGTAACCCCTAATTCCCTTTTTATGGCCATGGAAATGGTATATATCTGTGCAGGAGATATACTAGAGCTCTAGGAGTGAGACAGCAATTCCTGAGACACCAGGGACAGAGATGCTGATATGCATATGGAAATTTATGTTTTTTCTTCAACTTCGAGTCTGTATGGGGCTATTACTATGGGCCCATCATAATATACTACGAGATGGACTGAATCATTCACAATCAGAGGGAAGGAAGGGAGTGTTAGGTATTTGCGCTTAAGCGCAAATAAATTGATAGACACATACTTGTGCTTAAGCGCAAATGATTTGTGCTTAAGCGCAAATGATTTACGCTTAAGTGCAAATGATTTGCGCTTAAGCGCAAATATTTGCGCTTAAGCGCAAATAAATAATAAATGTGAAAAGGGCCTCCCATAGACAAAGGAGGAAAAACACAACCTGCAATTATTGTTGTAGGCTTCGTAATCATTATTTAGTAGAATTACTTACACAATCACCAGTTATGAAATTGACAATGTGGCTAATAAATACTCTTGGGTGCCTAATATAACATACGGTACATGTACGATTGTTAAATTTGAGTTAAAATTCCCGCCTGTACGATCGTTATTTGGCCCTGTACGTTTATTAAATTTGGTGGTCAAAATAATGTCAACCAATCTTTTTTTTATACACGGATGATTTTTGATTTAAATATTGAACAAATAAAGCGTGTGTTGTGTGTGTTGATTCGTATGCACATTCGAAGACTCAGTTATCTACACATCGAAACTATTTCTGTCACAGGATTTTCTTTGAACCAATCAAAACATTCGATATTAGTCCCCCCGGGAATCGCTTCTTGTATCATCGACGTCATTTCTTAAACCATCGCCCGAACACGTGGTCATTCGGTGCTATTTCTATCACATACTTTCTTTGACCCCCCCCCCCCCCCCCCCCCCGGAATAGCTCAATGACGTAATTTCTAAAAAGGAGCACCGTACACGCGGTTATTTGGTGATGCGCGCAGGTATTTAGTATTGGACACAAGGTGACAATATTACATGGGGGGATATATGTAATAGGTATTTTATATGTCTCGCAAATTAGATCTGATCTGAACCTCTTACTAGTACAATATAAAGATTTATCCACCGCTCACTACGTCTATTGACTACATAAAGCCTGCCTAATAAACGTTACGTTTATTACGTCAATGTAGCTTTATTAGGTCAGCGTAGCTTTATTAGGTTAGTGCTACTTTTATGACGTAATTTGATATGCAAATTGCGCAGGTAACTAGGGACGTCAACCGACCTTAATGACGTCATTGTGATTTCAGAACGTTTTTATCGTGTATAATTCACTAAAATAATTCGTAAAATGATATATGTTTTAGCTCTAAAACATCTATAAATCCTCAGAACAAGGTCTGTTTATAATCAATGTAAAAATGCCAACAAACTATTTCGCTCTTAGCTGCACTCCGGTTTTCCCACATCATGAATGCTAATTGGTTTGCTTGACCTAATAAATGTAATGGCGTCATCGAAGTAACGAATGTAAAACTGAGGAAAATGACAGATTTACCTCACAAAAGCAAGTTTTGTGCGATGGATAAATAAAATATGTTGCTAATGTCTTCGCTTAAACTGTTTATGTCCGCTCGGGGGATTTGGCATCTATTGGACTCGGCAGAGCCTCGCCCAATAGATGCTCAAATCCCCCTCACAGCATAAACAATTTAAGCGACGACACTAGCTACATATTCTATATATACTAGTCCATCACTATTCAAGTGTTTAAAAAATGAGACAAAGTATTCTGGTGGTTCATCATGGATAGTACTGGGGGAGTTATAATGAATTTTTTTGGGTACTGTAACACATACATGATACACCGTTTTACACGTGCACACGTATTGAGCCCCATTAATGCAGTTTCTGCTGATAAGTGTAGTACATGTACAGTACTGGTACAATTGTATATATAGTATTAAGGCTGAAAATAAATCTGTTAGGGATCTCCCTTCCTACTAGTAGTATTAGTGGGTGATTTTTATATTGTCATCTCAACTCAACGAAATATCGCAGAATCAATGGCTAACCGACATTACCAGACTGAGAAAGCTGCGAACATACATTATATTAAAGAATGAACTCATATTAGAAAGCTATGTTTCTTCGCCCTTTTTAACGAGACGTCAGAGATCATTGCTGGGACAATTCCGCTGTGGTATATTACCTCTGAGGATCGAAACTGGACGATTTCGTGGTGAGGAAGTAGCTGAACTTGTGTGCATGATATGTGATACGGGAGACGTGGAAAGTGAATTACACTTCTTTGTCCGTTGTTGTGTCTACATAGATGCCCGCAGTACGCTAATGACGCGTGTTGGTGATATACATCATCTAGAAACTGACATCGATGTTATGGTTCATATACCCTGTATATAGTGCTAAATTTATTTCAGAAGCTTATGACATAAGACAATCAAAACTTTCAAAATCCACACATGTGCACAAATAATTAATTTGTTTTCGTATTCAAAGTGACTTATAGGCCCTACGGGCCGGATGTTATATTTATATACATAATGTCACTATAATAAATAATTAAATTCATATGTTAAAGTACTAGTATCTCGCAAAACATACTACTAGTAGTATATATATCGTTGGAACCCAAATTGTATTTAGTATTAGTACTAGTACTTGATACAATCCATTTCTCAAAGTGGATTACAATGTAGTAATAACATATAAATTAGTACTAGTACAATAATAGGACGAGCTATGATGGATTTTAAATGAGTATTTCAATAGATTTGGGGAAATTTCCACCCTGTATGTTTATTCCTCCCTGTATGTTTATTAAAAAATTGGGAATATTCCAACCTGTATGTTTATTAGGCACTCAAGAGTATACATCGTTGTGTGATGGCCAATCCAAAGTTAACAGTACCGGCTACCGCACTTTGATAACATTTGTGTCGCGTCACGTCATGTGCATATATTACGGACGCAGTGTGGAATTAATTAAGTATGAGACTATGAGTATGGACTAATGTGTCCGGATATAGTGTGATGAATCTATCATATTTTTCATTTAATGTTGTATTTAATACAACATTAAACGAAAAACCTATACAAAATCAAACACCGACTATTAATTAGCTGGATACAAATTTAGTAGCACCGGTCTCCTAGAGCACTGCTTCCGAGGCTTGATGTAACTACCGAGAAAAATGGGAATTTGTTAACAGCAGTTACCTCGCAGTGATTTACTTCAATTTTAAAATGATATCAAATATAATTTGATGGCCAATTTAAAGGTAGATACTTGCTACATTTGGTTACAATGTTGGGTAGAGATCGAAAGACATTATCATTAGGCAAATTTCTCAATAGCCACATACATGTAGTAAAAGGGTTATTTTCCATGGGAATGGGGGTTGTCGATAGTCGACTATGAAAAAGTCTAGTTGTTTCAACACTACATGTATGTACAATCACCATCCCGATAAAACAATGAACCAATAATAAAATGATACATGTAGGTCCTTTAAACCCTTTTGAACAGTTGTCACTTACACACTTATGTGATCTTTTTGACAGTATACCAGTGAAGAAACTTCTAATAATACGAAATTAGCATATTACAACAAATATCATGGATGCATCACTCCTATATTTCATCATCGGCCTTCATGAGCAAAATGTCCAACATAGTGTCACTGATGGGAACAAATTGGATATTTGAATTTTTGTAAAATATTTGAATCGAATCTCGAATGTTCACAGAGCCCTAGAATACATGTACATGTAAGCAGGGACCAGCCTAGAGGTTTCAAATTGGGGTAAGTCAATTCTCTGTGTTTGGTTATTAGAGGGAGAAGTGTACCTTTATCAGGGAGAGGTAACGATGGCTGAAGTTCAATTTACACCCCAACATCCCCTTCTATGATCCAAAAGTATTATGCAACACAAGAGCCCATTTATGAAAATGTTATAGTGAATAAGTACCCCATTATAATCAGTACGGTAAGTATACTTTAAGATCTGGTACACATACATGTACATGTATATTCTAAAAATAAGTGTCTTCCTTTACCGTGTTAGATCGGCCATGAGACCGCGTTGAAAGTGACCATCAACAAAGTTCTATTATAGTACTGTAGTGATAACACAACGCAGTCAAAATGCAATGATCCTCAACATGGTGGAAATTGCCATCAATGCAACATAACGCGGTGGAGGTGACCTTAAACAGAAAGATGCCGTAGGTTCTACAAGCGATATGCCGGTCTGTCTTTGTGCTGGCCTAACATGCCTGTTTTGGTCGACGACATGTCTGTCAACCGATATGACGTCCAGATATATTGTCATTAATGGAATTTTTTTTTATCTGTCTAGTTTGCTCATAAAATAAATTAAGAAATTGACCATGCATTCGTTCCTCGTGTGAAAATTAATTTTTGAGTGTGAACATCCTCATTGGCTGAGGTCCTCATGTAGCGACCACATGCTCGAATCTACTTCGCAATTTTAGATTTACGCAATGTTTAACATGATGAGTGCGAACTACGAGTTATCACGTACTTTTTGCATGTAAATTAATGGGAACTGGTACTTATTAACGCGTGTTAACACATTTACCTGGATTTATTCACAAACAAATGTCTTGATGAATATAAAACAATATTAAACAATGATTTATTTACAACATCATTTTGAATGGAAAACTACATCACGTCCAAACGGACACTAGGATTGGTGAAAATAACACCAAATTTATTCAGACATGAACGTAAATGAAAAAAAAATTAAAGATATTTTACAAAATAGACTTACGTGATTCAGCATTGATATACTTTTTCGGCTCAATAATCAGAAATTTCAATGAGACTGCATTTATTCCAAAGTGAGTGCAATTAATTTGAACGTGGTCCTCAGCCATTTATAAAGTGGTCACAAGTTCACAATGCACCCTCAATTTGTTGTAAATGCAACAACTGCGTTTCGTTGATGTTATGCCCACGCTGTAAACAGCTGTCAGAGGACTGTGTTTTGAGAATATGTGTACATGTATGCACATGGGTACCGTATATGACAGAAAAGTAACTTTTTCCTGGGACAAAAATAGGGAGAAGTGCTGAGAAGTTGCACATTTTTTGGAGAAGATGTCTTCCAAGTCACCCTCTAGGCTTGTCCCTGGACATCTGCCATACTCGTTATTTAATGTTATCGACGCCAGTATATATTCCACCCCCATACATTTGCAGACCGAGATAAAATGGTGAAGATGAGTGATAAGATTATGATGTTATGTAGTGGCGATTCTGGGGATTGTGTTCAGTTTGCTGAATATATTGCAAAGAACATCCAGCTGTATAAAATGCGAAATAGTGAGTATTAATTATCATATACCTTAACCCTTTACCCAACAGAAGGGCCCTGTGCCAATGCATTCTCTTATATATGCGAGTCGACCATAGGTCGCCTCGCATATATAAGAGAATGCATTGGCTTAACACATTAAAAATTGTTAAATTGTTAAAGAATGTAAGAAAAAATGGTAAAAAGTGTTAAAAAAAAGATATTTTTTTAGGCCAATGCATTCTCTTATATATGCGAGGCGACCTATGGTCGACTCGCATATATAAGAGAATGCATTGGCACAGGGCATAACTGTAACTATCACAATGTGGTCAAGGAGCGGTTCCAATGATATCCATATTTGTATGGTTCTATTAAATAGTGAGTATTATCATATACCTTAAATAGTGAGTATTATCATATACCTTAAATAGTGAGTATTATCATATACCTTAAGTAGTGAGTATTATCATATACCTTAAATAGTGAGTATTATCATATACCTTAAGTAGTGAGTATTATCATATACCTTAAATAGTGAGTATTATCATATACCTTAAATAGTGAGTATTATGATATACCTTAAGTAGTGAGTATTATCATATACCTTAAATAGTGAGTATTATCATATACCTTAAATAGTGAGTATTATCATATACCTTAAGTAGTGAGTATTATCATATACCTTAAATAGTGAGTATTATCATATACCTTAAATAGTGAGTATTATCATATACCTTAAGTAGTGAGTATTATCATATACCTTAAGTAGTGAGTATTATCATATACCTTAAATAGTGAGTATTATCATACACCTTAAGTAGTGAGTATTATCATACACCTTAAGTAGTGAGTATAATCATATACCTTAAATAGTGAGTATTATCATATACCTTAAATAGTGAGTATTATCATATACCTTAAGTAGTGAGTATTATCATATACCTTAAGTAGTGAGTATTATCATATACCTTAAGTAGTGAGTATTATCATATACCTTAAATAGTGAGTATTATCATATACCTTAAATAGTGAGTATTATCATATACCTTAAATAGTGAGTATTATCATATACCTTAAATAGTGAGTATTATCATATACCTTAAGTAGTGAGTATTATCATATACCTTAAATAGTGAGTATTATCATATACCTTAAATAGTGAGTATTATCATACACCTTAAATAGTGAGTATTATCATACACCTTAAGTAGTGAGTATTATCATACACCTTAAATAGTGAGTATTATCATATACCTTAAGTAGTGAGTATTATCATATACCTTAAATAGTGAGTATTATCATATACCTTAAGTAGTGAGTATTATCATATACCTTAAATAGTGAGTATTATCATATACCTTAAATAGTGAGTATTATCATATACCTTAAATAGTGAGTATTATCATATACCTTAAGTAGTGAGTATTATCATATACCTTAAGTAGTGAGTATTATCATATACCTTAAGTAGTGAGTATTATCATATACCTTAAGTAGTGAGTATTATCATATACCTTAAATAGTGATTATTATCATATACCTTAAATAGTGATTATTATCATATACATTAAGTAGTGAGTATTATCATATACCTTAAATAGTGAGTATTATCATATACATTAAATAGTGAGTATTATCATATACCTTAAATAGTGAGTATTATCATATACCTTAAATAGTGAGTATTATCATATACCTTAAGTAGTGAGT
Organism: Siphonodentalium dalli; assembly: GCA_032622095.1. NCBI lineage: Eukaryota > Metazoa > Mollusca > Scaphopoda > Gadilida > Siphonodentaliidae > Siphonodentalium > Siphonodentalium dalli. Next base: position 194,378,776 of record CP136069.1, read on the forward strand.
ATTATCATATACCTTAAGTAGTGAGTATTATCATATACATTAAATAGTGAGTATTATCATATACCTTAAATAGTGAGTATTATCATATACCTTAAATAGTGAGTATTGTCATATACCTTATAGTGAGTATTATCATATACCTTAAGTAGGGCTGCAATGATGTGGAACTTCATGATACAATACTCATCACAATTTTTATGTGACGATTCAATGCGCATCACGATGCAGAATGTCTAGTTGCCTCTATGTATTAATTCAGCCTTTGTTTCAGGAATCAACTTATTTAGTTGTTGGAATCAAGTTGCTTCAACCTGATTCCTGCAATTAATCTACTGTATCTCTATCATTAAAGACATATTATGGACTAATTCAGGTGCGAGAAACATAAGTTAGTACTCATGTGCTATGCCAACTGTGGGAATGTAGCATTCTACTAGCATCACCAAAAATCTCAAAAGAAATCGACCATACCACTCCATAGATATCATCGTCTGAACTACGCTTAATTGTAAATATTTACATCTCGATTAAAAGCCACCCCTATTTTTATCTTGCATGTCACCAGAAACAGGTATATATTTTTTTGGCCTAAACCAGGCTATAATATTGTTGTGACCTGATCTACAATTCTCCTTACAGCTTATGAACTATCACCAAGTGCTGCAGCCAGCTTCACAAGAAAGAACCTCGCAGATTATCTCCGCAGTCAGGTATAAGCTCGTTATTATTGTAAAACATTGTTAATCATGTACAAAGTTCAAATATATTTTGTATTTTAGTCTGAATACGATTTTCAGAATATCTTTCAATACTTTGACCTTTTTACGGTCAAGTTTTTATTAAACATTGGTATGTTATCAATTGAACTAATTGGACTGTTATAGGTAATTCCACTGTAACAGTAATGTTTAACTTTATTTAATGTTTTTGACATGTAAAATATTATTATTGGAGAGCTATCAAGCCTTGAAATAGGGTGTCTGTCATTTGCAGAATGAGGTCCCCAGAGGGTGAATTTAGTGACGCTACCCCGCATAGCGGGCTAGCATCACCAAATTCACCCTCTGGGGACCTCATTCTGCTTACACCTCAGCAGAATGAGGTTCCCAGAGGGTGAATTTGGTGATGCTAGCCCGCTATGCGGGGTAGCATAACTAAATTCACCCTCTAGGGACCTCATTCTGCAAATGACAGACACCCTATTTAAAGGCTTGTACTTGTTGATGATAGTTGTTTTACAGACTTTAATGTTATTTAATATGAACCCGCATGAACTTGGTGGGGGGGGGTGCCTTGGCTCCGTATAAACACGAACATGTCAAAGAAAAATGAAATAGACTGAACACAACGCTCACCTTAATTGAGAATATTTCATTGAATGAGTTGTGGATGGCGCAAGGATATATTTCATGAAAGCAGAGCGAAATGTGTCTATGCTCTGTCCACAACAAGTTTGTTAAAAGATTCTAAATTATGATGCAAATGTGTCTATGCTCTGTCCACAACAAGTTTGATTAAATATTCTAAATTATGATGCAAGTTGTGTTCTGTGTTTATTCCACACCTTTGTGTCAGATAAGTTTAATCCATGATTGTGACTACCATTGATACTATAACTACCTTCTGATTTAAGACCATGTTTTCTTAAAATATCTAGTTATGTTTCATGGAACAATATCAACCTAGTGTTGAAACGACTAGTGAATTTCAAAGTCGACTAGTCGAGGCCCAAAATCGCATTGCGTCGACTAGTCAGTACCCGATATCAAAACTTTCAAACATAACATGGTACGGAAAATTCATCGTACATGGCGTACACTGATGACTGATGCAATGACGGTCTATTGTGTAGCGCATTTCCCTGCATAGACACCAATTTATTTGGGAAATAATACAGTAAACATCTTGATATTTATCCAACACACTGAATGTAATTATATAATTAGACATGTGGTGGATAATGATTAGAAACACGATCATTTATACAGGTTTTTAATTTAATATCAGCGTTCGAGATTTCGTTTAGTCACGTGATCACCAATAAACCGGTGCCGAGCGGTGCCACTATAAAATGTTAATGTTCCGACTAAATACGCCCTATAGTATAGGCTATGTTGTAGAATACGATAGCCAGTTCTTAATGTCAGTATCATTTATATATACGGTAGCACCAATGACGTCACCTTAAGCGATCTTCACAGAGTGTCGCATCATAACCCGGCGGTGCGAGATCAATTGAAATATACACAGTGTCTAGATCAAAGCGGTTTCCGACAAACGATAAAGCCGCGTCTATCATTGCCATCATGTCGCAGTGATGTCTTTGACCTCAAATGACGAGTGAGACATTGTGTTGTCAATTTCATTCTTTCAATTAATATTCGGGTCACCGTGTGTGTCTATACTAGTAACACTGTCAATTCCGGGTGCCACCAAACATACTTACCGTAACTTACGCGCAGTTAACACCGTTTATGCCGGAATCTATCTTGAAAACGTTATACATTTAACTAATACACTATGTTCCGACTAGTCGACGGCAAAATTCAGAGTCGATGTTCTGACATTTCAGCGTCGACTACAGCTAGTCGATTAATCGTTTCAACCCTATATCAACCTGAAAATCAGTTGAAAATATTGTTGAATAATGGACACTTTATTGAGAATCCATTTTATGTGAATTTATTTTTGTGAATATTTCAGACACCATACAATGTAAATTTGTTGTTGGCGGGTTACGATGAAAGCGAAGGTCCCTCACTGTATTATATGGATTACCTGGCGTCTCTCAATAAACTTCCGTTTGCTGTTCATGGTTACGGTTCATTCTTCACACTCAGTGTTATGGACAGGCACTACAAAGATAGTAAGTCTCTTAAAACTCACACTCAGCTTTTGATTTTTTTCTCGTTACCTTACTCGTATTTAAATTCGCGCAGTACTATTTTTCGCTCAGTTTTGAATTCGCGCACTTTAAATTCGCGCACCTAGCTGCGCGAATTCAAAACTGACAAAAAAAATTCTTAATATTTTCTTTTATCTTGGAGCTGATGACAGTTTCAATTCTTAGTCATTGCTGGAGATAGTATATGTGTATATTAAACACCACCGCAGCGGATTTACATCGTGTAGACAATAAACTAGTAACTACAAACATCATCATTTTGTGGCGACCTGGAATATTAGTATTTCTTATACAAGTTCAACAATGTCTATGTTACCATGATTTGTCGCTTGGCATTGTGAGAAATGGTCTTGATAGCGGTTGGCCGAATGCAAATATATGCATACATGTATAGGCGTAATTGTCTATTCAACCGTTCATAATATATGTAAACTCAGCAACATTGCCCTCAGTATTACCTATGGACTGTGGTTTAGATTAAACTTGGGACTCGTACTATTTTTCGCTCAGTTTTAAATTCGCGCACCGATGGGTGCGTGAAAAATAGTACTGAGCGAATTTAAATACGAGTAAGGTATTGAAATAGTTTGACCAATACTAGTGATGTGGACTGAACCACAAAAAAACAGTCCGGTACCGGTCCACAGCGGTACCAGAATGGACCACCACTTCTGGACCGGTCCAGACTTTGTGACTTCAACATGTATACTGCTGTTGTGACGTGAAATTCCATCAGGTTTCAGATGCTGCCAAAAGTAACTTGAGACATATTTCCTGTACAAGTTGCGTTCATCTTCGGTATTGGCACTAAGCATCAGTTCATTGTTATTTTTATACCACCCCCCCCCCCCCCCCCCCCCACAACTTGTTGTGAGATTTTAAACTTCAAACACTTCTTTCTCTTTGTTATTATCATAAAAATTATGTAGTACTATAAATGATTCAGAATAAAGGCAGCTGTAGTTGTTCTTGCCATGTGCAATTTTACAAGACCATTGGTTAAAAATTCGAACAGACACAAACGAAACAATCTAAAATTTATCGAAAATTATAAGAAACAAAACACATATTTTCAGCTCTATATCGATGAATTTGATCAGAAATCTTCCACGTATGCATGTTTTGTGGTTCGAATGAGCAATGTCTATTTAAAGTACTACTTTCAGTTGACAACTCTTGTGGCGTTCAGAACAAATATATTTTCTATTGAATACTAACCCGGTGTAACACGTCATCTTCCCCCCCAGGATATCTTCCCCCTCCTGTTACACCGGTTTCTTTCACGGTTATTTGGTGATTTTAGATGAGCAGATTATTTACGCTTAAAGTCCACTATAGAAGAGTAAGCAACCGTACTTCGACGTAAAACCAGTATTATACCTAACGATTTCACCAGCTGGTTCATACTTCGACGTAAACCAGTATTATACCTAACGATGTCACCAGCTGGTTTATATGTCGACGTAAACCAGTATTATTCCTAACGATTTCACCAGCTGGTTTATAGTAAAACCAGTATTATTCCTAATGATTTCACCAGCTGGTTCATACTTCGACGTAAACCAGTATTATACCTAACGATTTCACCAGCTGGTTTATATGTCGACGTAAACCAGTATTATTCCTAACGATTTCACCAGCTGGTTTATAGTAAAACCAGTATTATTCCTAATGATTTCACCAGCTGGTTTATACGTCGATGTAAAACCAGTATTATTCCTAACGATTTCACCAGCTGGTTTATATGTCAACGTAAAACCAGTATTATTCCTATCGATTTCACCAGCTGGTTTACGTCAAAGGAAACGTTGACTACTCATAATGTTGGAATACAAGCCTGGAAAAAGTATATCTGTCATTTGCAGAATTAGGAACCCAGATGACCCCAGAGTGTGAATTTAGTGACGCTTTCCTGCAATGCGGGCTATCGTCAGTAAATTCACCCTCTGGACCTCATTCTGCTTAGGCCTCGTCTTATGGGAAGTATTTTAGTCTCAAATTAACATTGTTTTTAGACACTCTGTTTGATGTTGTTGATCTTTCTTTCAGACCTAACACAAGAACAGGCAGTACAACTACTACAGAAATGCATCAATGAGGTAATAGACAGATTCTGTGTAATTTCTGACTTATATAATTTACACAGTCAGCATGAATGTGACGACTGGGTTTGTGGGGGGGGGGGGTTGGTGTCTACCGCAACCTCCAGCTTAGGTCAGTTGGAAATTTTCCAACGTTTGGCCAAAAAACTAAATTATTTGAGTAATTATTTTAGTTGTTTTTTCTGAATCATATTCTGGAGGGAGGACTTTATTTTTAAAGCATGGATCACGATAGCTTCCCTTGTCTAGTTATAGTCAGAAAATGTAGATGGAACTTTGTTTTGCATATACTCATTTAATCGGATATAAGAATTACATTGTGCTACTAGTATACCTGTATGACAAAGGGATTACCAATAATGTTCTAATGCCCCTGACTATTCACAATTGTTATTGTTGTCTATAAATTGACACCTCTCCATTATAACATGTGATCCTAAACTTCCTCCAGTGTCTTTCAATTGTTCTGGAGTTACAATTAGTACACCAGACTAAGATTATTACCTAATAATTTTCTTCAATGTAGCCATCTACTTAATGTTCTATGTCACTATGTGTATAATAGTCAATATTAATAGTTTATCGATCAATCACAGGGTTATGTTAAGAGTTCATGTATGTTGCAATTAATGCTCAATACATATGGACATGTTGGTAAAAACATACCAAAATAATTTTGAACTTTTTTTTTGACATATGAAAAATTGAAATAAAACTTCTGATGCAGCCATTTATTTCAATGTGGTGGTTTCTGAGATTCAAATAATATTTTTTGTTTGGCCTGGGGGGGGGGGGGGGAGGAGGGGGTGTCAGATTGTAAAGTGTATTGCTCCATGTTTTTACTTGGTTTTTACATACTTTTATATTTTTTCCACATGTACCTTACACATGCGTGTCTTTATTCTTATTTCAGATAAAGAAGAGATTTATCGTAAATCTCGGCTCCTTCAAAGTGAGAGTTATAAACAAGGAAGGAATAGAGGATCTAACCGATATGTCGGCAGAATGATCGATCACATGTTATATTTATATTGAGTACATTAAATGCTGAGTGAGTTCATTCTGTGATTGAGATCAAACAAGGCGTGGTCTGTGTGCGATAGTGCTCATACAATTTAATAAGATCCTTGCAGTTGGCCTGGTTTTGAACATTAACCCTACCATGACTGGAGTTTTCTGAAATTTTTTGAAAAACCCTGTGCCAATGCATTATCTTATATGTGCGGGTCTCCCATAGGGAGCCTCGCATATATAAGAGAACACATTGGCCTAACAATATTTACTTTGACCTTGTAAGCCATACGTTCTCTTATATATATATGAGGCTCCCTATGTGAGACTCGCATATAAAAGAGAATGCATGGTACAGGATCTTTAATACTACACCAGCACAGCTCCAGTCATGAAAGGGTTCAAATGGTGTTATGGTTTTACTAATAGCACCTTACTTCAATTTCCCGTGCGAGTGGTCATTCATATGTTCTCATGTGGTAATCATCCATGTTTTGTGTATATGAATAAATTGTTGATCATTTCTTACATTTTCTGCTTATCTCCATCTGAGGATAATCTCATTGGCTTTGCAAGAAACTTCACCCTCTGGATAGCGTTATTCAATCGGGAGAGCCTCTTTCCTTCGGTTGTGGGGGGGGGGGTACACTGGATAAACGGTTGTCAGATCTCAATGAAATTTACCATGGATGTTCACTATGAAGACATTCAATGAAGTGTTCTATCATTTGGTTTGGGTTTCCGTTCTAGACTTATCCGTCTTTTTGTTTATCTGAATATGTTGGTTTTTTGTTTGTCCAAGCAGATATCTCAACCACAGGTTGTCTTATCTCAATGAAACTGGTGAGGATGTTCTCCACCATGAGGACAATCAATGGAGCATTCAATCGATTTGTTTAGGTTTTCAGTTCTAGAGTTATTCATCTTTGTTTATCTGAAAATGTTGCTTTTGTTTTTATCTGTCTGCCCGAGTATCTCAGCCATGGGTTACAGTTATGTCCACATTAGGCTGTCTGAGACATGGGGGTATGTACCGGGAGACAGCCATGGATTACAGTTATGCCCACATTAGGCTGTATGAGACATGGGGGGGGGGGGGGGGGGGGGGGGGGGGGGTATGTACCGGGCGACAGCCATTGGTTACAGTTATGCCCACATTAGGCTGTATGAGACATGGAGGTATGTACCGGGCGACAGCCATGGGTTAGTTATGCCCACATTAGGCTGTATGAGACATGGGTGTATGTACCGGGCGACAGCCATGGGTTACAGTTATGCCCACACTAGGCTGTATGAGACATGGGGGTATGTACCGTGCAGTTATGCCCACATTAGGCTGTATGAGACATGGGGGTATGTAACGGGCACATTTTTTGTCCCAGGTCGTCAAAAAGAATTCGAAAATAATATTTTTTCCTGGTGAAAGTAGCTCCTTTCAAATGGTCTCTCTCAGTAAAAGTTAATGCTTATCAATGCACAAAGTTCAAAGAGATACACCATCTATAAAGCCGCATGATGATTTGCGCTCCAAAATAAACCTAATATTCAAAATAGATGTTCTCTTTTGAAATTTTCCCGGCATCGATAAAGGTCAATAAATACTTGAAGTACCTTGCTACAAATATTATATGTCCCAGAAAGACGCATTGAAGTCATAAACAATATAACTTCTCAAATGATAATAGGGACCGAGCATTGCTGTGCCATTTGCATTCATTGAAATTCTGGAATCGGAAATGGAATTTCGCATGACTGTCAGGAAAAGGTATATTACATTATCTTAAAGGTACTCAATTCGATCAGACGCTTCTAAATTACTATTTATCAGCCTTCGGGTGTTAAAAATATTTAATTCAAGTCGAGGAACCCACCCATCAAAGCTCAAGAGTGATTAGGCCACTGTTTTTTTATTAGTTGGTTCGCGGATCCGACCGAGTCGTTTTTTTCGGTTTTTAGAAAAAAATAAAAATGTGTTCCGAACTTTTTTTATTGCCGCTGACCCGTTTTTTCCGCACTCAAAATTTTATTTTATTAAAAAAATGAAAAAAGATCGCTTTGTGTACCGTTTGTAGGAACTGATTAATTTTGGAGACGTTTCGCATCCGTGTTTTCTGCATCACTTCCGCTACTAGGTAATCTAGAAAAACTCTAGGCTAGTAGGCTACTGTCGTTTTTTATGTTTACCCATACCATAGTATGGTAAACATAATGTCGACGTCCGGATTGACCACTCGTCGTGCGTCCGTCCGTCTGTCTGTCTGTCCGTGGACACTTTACGCATGGTGCGATAACTCAAATATTTTCTATCCGATCGGAACTAAATTTTGTATATGAGTTTCTCAGACCGTAATACAGATCGAGTTCGAATATGGGTTTGATCCGAGTTTTTTTTACGGAGTTATGGCCCTTTTTCAACTTCGAATTCACGCATGCTGTCATAACTCAAACAATTTTTATCTGATCGGAACCAAATTTGGTATGCGAGTTTCAGAGCCCAAAATACAGATCGAGTTCGAATATGGGTTTGATCCGAGTTTTTTTTACGGAGTTATGGCCCTTTTTCGACTTAGAATTCATGGATGCTACGATAACTAAAAAAAATATTATCTCATGAGAACCAAATTTGGTATGTGAGTTTCTCTATCTAAAATACAATTCGAGTTCGAATATGGGTTTGATCAGATTATTTTTAATGGAGTTATGGCCCTTTGATATAGAATTCATCCATGCTTCGATAGCTCAACCAGTTATTGTCTGATAGGAACCAAATTTGGTATGTGAGTTTCTCAACTCAAAATACAGATCAAGTTTGAATATGGGTTAGAACCTGTTTTTTATACCAGAGTTATGGCCCTTTTTAACTAAGGATTGAACAGATTCGATATTTTTATGCTTATCATGTAGAACCATAGCAGATATATAACCCCTGTGATATCAGTTAGCACTGAGAGAGAGAATAGAATAACTTGTATTATTGGAAATTAGAGTTATTTTTAGCCATCATATTGTCAGGGCACTGTGGAAGCTGTAATTGGACAGAGAACCATCTGTTGTTTATTGTATTTCCATACAGCTCTCTGGTTTAGGATATCAATGCAGTGTTCCAGTGACATACCTGTACCTAATTTTATTGAGTTAAAATTGTTAACCCTTGTCATCAATTTTATGCTTTTGTATATTTTTCATGTAATCATTCTCCTATTATATCCCTTTCACTTGTATGGATTTTTGTGGTTAAAATGAACCCTTAATTCTCAACATTCCTTATACTTAGCAGAAATACCTTTCATCTGATATATCTCATTTTATTGAGATGTATGTAAATTTTGTATGTGAATTTCTCAGCCCAAAATACAGATAGATTTCGAATTTGGGTTTGATCCATTTTTTTATATTTTAAACAGAGTTATGGCTTATGGATTTTCGTGTCAGAACTGAAAATAGCTGATCACTATCGCCAAGGTATGGGTTAAACATCTGCCGATCGTGATCGGCCTCTCGTTTCGAAATGGGGAAAAGCAGTTGTCATTTCGGAAAACAAGACCATACGAAAACAGCTGAAATGTGTTTATCCCAACGTAACAGTTCGAGAGCTGTTCTCGTTTGTCGAGGACGATGCATTGATTCGTCGTGACTACTTTGGTGGTCTTACCGAACAATTTACCGAGAGGTCACCGAAATCGAGGAGCCCGGCGTTCCGGTGTCGGCCCTCAGCCTCAGTTCATAAGTTGGATACATTTGTTGAGTTGACGATTTTATTTGACATTTATAGCAAAGTATATTTTACATATTATACACATTTGATATAATATAGTGCCACATAGATGTAATATAAATTCACATATATATTACACCTATTTGACATTTATAGCAAAGTACATTTTACATGACTTCTCCTGTATTTAAAGTATATTTTACATGACTTCTCCTGTATTCATATACATTTGATATAATATAGTGCCACATAGATGTAATATAAATTCACATATATATTACACCTCTATGGCACTATATATTAAATTCATATAGGATGTAAAATGTATATACTGTATAATGTCAAATAAAATCAACATTTAGTTTTGTGTTTTTTTTTTCGCTATGTTATGTTTAAAGAGTATTAAAAGTGATTACAAACATATATCAACCTTGTTTTTCTAGTCAGATCAAGTATATGGCTGTATATTGAGATGCCAATAATAGATGTAAGATAATAGATATGATACAAAGTTATTTTCAGACCATTTTCCTTTTATTTGAAAATTTGAGTGTTTTCCATCTTTGTTTTGTTTTTTGTTTTTTTTTCCGACCGACCGACCCAACTTTTTCAGAAAAAATTCCGCGAACCAACTAATAAAAAAACAGTGGCCTTAGATATTGAAGTTTGCTATTTTTATTGTTTGTGGACCAGAAGCACGTGGTCAAACGGATGAAGGTGGATAACTCTAAAATCAAGTGGTAATAATAACCATTTGATTTTAGAGTTATCCATCTTCATGATGGGTGGGTTCCATGACTCAAATCAAATATTTTTTACCCCCGTAGCCAAAGAAATAGTAATATATGAGCGTCTGATCGGATTGAGTACCTTTAATAACATAAAACTATATAAAAATTTCACACACTGCTTTCTCTTCATTTAAATATCAAAATTGTATAGTACCATAAAAGTTTCAGAACGACGACAGCTCTTCCTATGGTCTACAGGTTAAATGTATACATGACCGCTTATTAAACAATTTGAACCAACACAAACGAAACAATCTCTCAAATTTACCAAAATACAAAAGAAATAGAACACGCATTTTCAGCGCAATATTGATAAAGTAAGTTTTCACAGATGAAAAATAATGATAGCTTACTTACTGAGTGGAACCAGCATTCAATGCAGTGGTTAAATCAGACCCAACCAACAGGTCTGTGTCTACAAATTTCTTTTTTCTATCTAGCCTGAGCCACAAAACATATAAGACTGACAGCAGCAATGATAGACCCAAAGTCTTCTCGGTCCACAACAGCTTGGGGATATCGGTTGGGTTGATGCTGTTTTGGACTGAGTCCTGTCTCGTTATTCATAGAATTCTATGACAGACTTTATTGAGAAGACATACTACATTTACATGTGGAGTCCGGGCATTCACGTGAACCCCTGAATGTGATTAATCATCGGACATGTCTGCGATCAATCTGTCTTCAAAACGATATAGCATTTACCGTGATAGAAAAAGGTAAAGTGATATGATCGTTGAATATATTGTTTACATACATTTTCTGGTAGCGTGACAAATCAAAATTCTCTGGAAAACAAGGCTTTGTTTACTTATAAATCTTGTTGCTTTGCCATTCAATAGACATTTGATACATGCATGTTTGCTATCATCATGCTTGGGGGGGGGAGGCTGCCCTCTATGCTCATATATGCAACTCATCCATTTAACCTAATTTGAAGATATACAAGCAAGATAATACCCACTCATGATTCTGGGCGTAAAGTCTTATAGAAGAGTAACGCGATGGAACTTGGTCCAAAACAGCACCAATTCAACTGATATCACAAGTTGTTGTGGACCGAGAAGACTTGGTCTACAGAAAGGATAGAAGATTATAACCTGGGGGAATGAATTATTCTGGGCCAGTTATACATGTATGTACATTTTATTTACATTTAAACATTAACATAGAACAATATGTTAAATGGTTCATGATCATCAACACTGCTGTCAAAATTCACGTAACTGTGATGATCGACAGATTAAATTCACATAACTGTGATGATCGACAGATTAAATTCACATAACTGTGATGATCGACAGATTAAATCCACATAACTGTGATGATCGACAGATTAAATTCACATAACTGTGATGATCGACAGATTAAATCCACATAACTGATGATCGATAGATTAAATTCACATAACTGTGATGATCGACAGATTAAATTCACATAACTGTGATGATCGACAGATTAAATTCACATAACTGTGATGATCGACAGATTAGGCCAAAAAAAATTATACCTGTGTTTAGGGCTACATGGTCCAAAATAATTAGGGTCGGTAGGTAGGGAGTTTTTTTGTTTGTTTTTCATTCTGAATTCCATTGGGTCATTGACAGTTCAATCAAGATTGATTGATTGATTGATTGGGGTTTATTGTCGCTTTAGCAACTAAGGCCATATCACGACATTGCCAGTTTTAGTGGTGGAGGAAATCCGCACACTTGCGACTAATCTAACAGTGATTTCAATGGCTGATAGACTCGTCAACCATGTGCGGCAAACCACTGGCCATTGGCGAGTAACTGGCAACCTTTCAGTGCGCTTCCCACTGAGCAAAAAAAAAAAAAAAATCTGTGTCTAATATGGCAATAAAAAGTTTTGGGTAGGCACCTTTTTCTAGGGTAGGTAGGGAAACCCTAAACACAGGTTTTTTTTTGTCTTAGAGATTTGAATATCAAATAATTAAGGATCATGGATACCTAATTTTCGGGAAATCCTAGACAAAAGTCAAGTGATATTAATTTTTATAATTTTTCACAAGAAAACTGAAACTTTATTCTCAAATTAGTCCTCTCAATTTCAAGTTGCCTACTGTGTCTCTGTGGTAAACATGTGCTAAGGTGAACAATCTTTATATTGGCAAAATTAGTTGTTCTACAGAGGAATGTTTTTTCAATACTTAGTACCAGTAAATATTCACTTATTATGAGCTAAGTATGGTAAAGTTAAATAATTTACTCTGGAATGTTTTTTGTAAACAGATGACAAACAGCAAGTCAAAGGTCAACTGGCAGTATTTGCTGTTATGCAACGATCGTTTAATATCACAATTCATAGAACAGGTTTATTGAATGGAATAACGGGGCATGATCATGTAATAAATTCAAAATATTGAACTCTGATATTGCTGAGCATTATAGGACGACATTGTCAACTCAAGATTTTGCCTGAAGCTAAAGAGATAGCAATGTATGGCTCTCAGGGTATAATTAAATATAACAAAGTGCAAATAATCTGTTTTATGTTGGATTATTATAATCTGTTTTATGTTGGATTATACGAGTCCACTGTTAGCATTGATTTTCTAGTTACTCGGCTTGAATTGCGGATACTCAGATCCAACAAAATATGATTTTATGACCAAAGCATCAAATTCACATGTATGATTTTCAGTTATAGGCAAAACCTTTTGTATGTGGTGTCAGATTTCAAGGTGAAACTAGTCAAAAGTTAAGATACCTGGGAAAATACCATGAACTGTTGTTTTGTGATGAAGACTGTAATTGAAATATTGCATCAGATTTAAAGATACTAAATCCGATTCGATGGTCCCCATATAATCAGATTCCAACAACAACATTTTTATAAATGCCGCTTCAGTTATCAGAATCGATTAATTGCCCAAAAATAAGGCTAACTATAAACTGACTAAATTTGGCCTTATTATCAACACAAAGCCTCTTGATTTTAGAGTTATCCATCTTCATCCACAATTTGGTCCAAGACCATCGGCTCGTCAACATTTTACTGGATCACTAATAATTCTTGATGGTGAAAATTAGTACATGTAGATTAAAAAAAATTATATCTATTAACTCTGAGCTTTGATAGGTGGGTTCCTCGACTGAATCAAATATTTTTTACCCCCGAATCCAAATAAATAGTAATTGAGGGGCACTTAATATCTTTAATCTACAAATATGCCAAGTTTCATGTACAAAGTTCATCTCAAGATCCAACTAAGAGCCTCATTATAGACAAATCATTTTTAATTGAGATCAGCAACATTTCACATTATTTATAACATAGCACTTGTGGACTGATTCGGTATTACTGCCGAAGTAAGATGAAAGGTCACTCAGTTTTCATCAGTGATCATGTAATGTTCTGTTGAATGCATTGTATGATGCCTCAAGGTCAAATAAGAGTTGTCTAACTTGTGACTCTTCTAACTCCTGATCGGCACTCATTTCACTGAATGTGTCGAGCCTAAAAAAGAAAACAAATCACTGTGTTATTTCCTCAAAAAGATATAAAGTGGAACTGAATAACTAGAATGTGGACATCAAACATCAAATTCCCAACATAAAACCAAGAGGCCCCCACCCCCCCTTTTCGTACGCCGTATTCCATGCCCTGTTATGAGGTACGCTGTATTCCGGCCCCTCTGTTAGGAGGTATTCGGTATTCCAAATATACCGGTATTCGTACGCCGACCTTCCAAAAAATGAAGTTTACATATATTTTTATGTATTCCATATGGCTGTTAACTGGTATTCCGTATTCCACCCTCTGTGTTAAGTGGTATTCCGTATTCCATGGGGGGTGGGGATGGGGGCCTCAACCAAGGCGGCACATTAGCAATCGATATAAAAGAGTAGGATCTGTCTCTCTGTCCATCTCCCGTTCAAGATTTTTCTTCTGGACCGATTTCAACCAAATTTGGTGTGGTGATTCGGGGTACACTGGAGGATGTTATAATGGCATTAGATTTTCAAATTTTTTATTTAAAGGCCCATTTAATTTTTGAATTCCCAGATAACATATTATACACAACATTCCATATTATATACCACTTTGAAGAGGAACCAAAAAGATATATATTCCACCAGAATAAGGAACAGCTGTGGCCCAGGAGTGTCCACCAAGTGAGAGAGATTCTCAGATTCATTCCAAGACTCCCCCCTGTCAACCTAGAATGCATCAGAATTCAAACTAAGAGATAGAGTTATTCCCCTTCCATTGAGAATAATAGCCTTTACAGTACAGCCCAGATCAAAATTAATCGCAGAACACACCTTGGTACCTCGACAAAAACAACATGTTCCCAGTTTATTCGACCGGATCAGTTGATAATACAATGTTTTGTAGGTTCATTCTACCAAATGGTATATATCATGGAATATGTTGTATATAATGTGATCTGGTGATTCGAATATTAAGAGGGCCTTTAACCCTTTACCCAACAGAACGGCCCTGTGCCAATGCATTCTCTTATATATGCGAGTCGACCATAGGTCGCCTCGCATATATAAGAGAATGCATTGGCTTAAGACATATTAAAATGATAAAATTGTCAAAGAATGTAAGAAAAAATGGTAAAAAGTGTTAGGCCAATGCATTCTCTTATATATGCGAGGCGACCTATGGTCGACTCGCATATATAAGAGAATGCATTGGCACAGGGCATAACTGTAACTATCACAAAGTGCACAAAGGGCTGGGATTGAATAAAATCTCTGTCTATGATCAAAATGTATGCGGGCCTGCAATGGACAAAGGGGCCACAGGACCCTCTGATGCAGAATAAAGGGGCCACAGGACCCTCTGATGCAGAATAAAGGGGCCACAGGACCCTCTGATGCAGAATAAAGGGGCCACAGGATCCTCTGATGCAGAATAAAGGGGCCACAGGACCCTCTGATGCAGAATAAAGGGGCCACAGGACCCTATGATGCAGAATAAAGGGGCCACAGGACCCTCTGATGCAGAATAAAGGGGCCACAGGACCCTCTGATGCAGAATAAAGGGGCCACAGGACCCTCTGATGCAGAATAAAGGGGCCACAGGACCCTCTGATGCAGAATAAAGGGGCCACAGGACCCTCTGATGCAGAATAAAGGGGCCACAGGACCCTCTGATGCAGAATAAAGGGGCCACAGGACCCTCTGATGCAGAATAAAGGGGCCACAGGACCCTCTGATGCAGAATAAAGGGGCCACAGGACCCTCTGATGCAGAATAAAGGCACTCTTTGGAGCCTATTTCAGCTAGTTAATAATTTGACACATATCAGTTCTTTTTGTGCATGTTTCTTCATATTTTTGTCCCCCGACATTCCGTCGGAGGACTATAGTAATTCATCCGTCTGTCCCGACATTCCGTCGGAGGATAATAGTAATTACTGTAGTAATTCATCTGTCTGTCCATTCCATCGGAGGACTATAGTAATTACTATAGTAAGCCATCAATCTGTCCCGACATTCCATCGGAGGACTATAGTAATTCATCCGTCTGTCCCGACATTCCGGCGAAGGACTATAGTAATTATATTCCATCAGAGGACTATAGTAATTACATTCCATCAGAGGACTATAGTAATTCATCCGTCTGTCCCGACATTCCATCGATCCGTCTGTCCTGACATTCCATCGGAGGATAATAGTAATTACTAGAGTAATTCATCTGTCTGTCCGGACATTCCGTCGGAGGACTATAGTAATTCATCTGTCTGTCCATCTGGAATTCTGTCATTTTCAGGTCAATTTTTTAAAAACTTGGCACATATATCAACCAGCATGGGAACCTGCGCACCTACGATTTTGAGTTCGGTTGGACTCATTTTGGCTGAGTTATTGCCCTTTTTGACATAGAATTGTGCATCCTGGGAAGCATATTTTGTCCAAGCCTGTATTCCGTCATTTTCCAGTAAATTTTTACCTCAACTTGTAAAGTTTGAGCTATTGCTGTGGGTTGGTCGTCCGTGCGTCCATCCATCAACAATTTCCATTGGCACACCCTACAGGCCACATCCCTCATCCGATCGTCACCAACTTCATAGGGATCTTTGGGGTGACTTCTGGATGGGAGCTTACCATTTTTTCCAAATTTTGTTGAAAAACATGGCCACCAGCAGCCATCTTGGATTTCAGTTTTGAATCCATTAGCACACCCTACAGGTCACACACATCCCTCATCCGATCTTCACCAAACTTCATATGGATCATCGGGGTGACCTCTGGATGGGAGCTTACCATTTTTTCCGAGTTTCGTTGAAAAACATGGCCACCAGTGGCCATCTTGGATTTTACTCTTTGTATGACTAAATACTTTAGCACACCCAGCAGGTCACATCTCTCATCCGATCGTCACGAAACTTCATATGGATCTTCAGGGTGACCTCGTCAGCAAACTTTATATGGATCATCGGTGTGACCTCTACATGGGAGCCATCTAGTATTACTTAGACATTTAAACTTTCCACATTCCCAATTGCTTGATTGACGTAACACATGAAATTATCCCCCATTCAAGTTGAGCTGCAGTGTCATTGACACTTTCATTTTAAAACTTGGCACAGATGTCAACCAGCATGAGAACCTGTGATTTTGAGTCCAGTTGGAATCCTTGGTCAGTCATTGCCATTTTACGACATAGAAATGTTTTATGTTTTTATTTTAGAGTTATTGACCCTTTCTCAACATATTGAAGATGTGCAACATATTTAGTGAATATGCACTTTGTATCATATTGGTGCAATCAATTCCTCCTACCACTTGTATGATAGGGATCTGAAACCCATAAATCCTTCAAACCTGCCACCTTCGTCGGGGGACATTTTAGTCAACGACCTTTTGTTTTAGTTTTCTCAATGATCCCGTATGTTGGATTTTCAATTTAGCCAAAGTTTCTGAAAAATCACCAAAAGAATTTTGTGGTCAGCATGAACCATGTTAGGCAACTTTATTTTATATCTTTGCAGAATACAGACACTGAACGAAAGTGCATATCAAAACCGACATGGCGAAATCACTAAGTTACATCACTTTGGAGTTGAGCTAATTACATTGCAGTTAGGTTATGAAAATCGTCAGCAGTTTTAATTGTACTTGACGATTGTCTCTATGTTTTATGTCGCAAAATACATTCCACTATATATTTTTGCACTGGTTCTACCATAATTTAGGTTTAAATCCAGATCTCAGGGTGGGTTATTGGCGTTGAAATTAAGGCATTATTCACTGTCTTTGCGACATTATTCCGAAATTTACAGTTTTTATGAATCCATAAATAAGTTCTGATCATTTGAATGGGTACATATTGAGCATCTGCAGACTATTTATTTATAGACTCCTTTTGAAGTTAGAGAATTTGATAGCTAGACAACTTTGGTGGAAAATAGATGCAGGTAAAACGTTCTGCCAATTACAATATCTTAAACTTCTAGATTATAGGCCAATATGAGGAAAATACATGTAGATAAATCGGCGTTCCAACATTGAAATTATTTACTGGATTTTCCTGTCAGCAGCTAATGGCCCCATTCCCCCGACCCCTAGTGGAAACCCTGAATTTATCCCACATGACATTATTGTTGAATTAAATTTACGATGGGACCTGTGCTTCCATATACAGAGTATCAGACCAATATGCAACTAGAGGTGTGACTGTCCCAATGCGAATAAGGATACCCCCCGTGTTTTTAAAATACTAAGATGTTTCACATGTCAGTAAACATTTAGTTAAATTAATAAAATAACAGTTCCCATTTCAGGCGCACATCCCTAACCCTAAACTTAAACCTATTGCCCGAAAAATGTAGGAATAAAAGCTCGGACAAAATTATGCATGTTGCGAAAATGTTGAAAAAGGGGACTAACTCCACACAAAAAAGTCGGACAGACATTATAATCGCAGGTGCACAGGTTCCCATGGTACTAAATATTGGTGCCAAGATTAAAAAACATTGACCTAAAAATGTAGGAATAAAAGCTCGGACAAAATTATGCATGTTGCATGTCGAAAAAGGGGGATAACTCCACCTAAAAATGTCGGACAGACGTCATAATTGCAGGTGCACAGGTTCCCATGGTACTAAATATCTGTGCCAAGTTTTTAAAAAATTGACCTAAAAATGTAGGAATAAAAGCTCGGACAAAATTATACATGTTGCGAAAATTTCTAAGTTGAAAAAGAGGGGATAACTCCACCAAAAAAGTCTGACAGACATCATAATCGCAGGTGCACAGGTTCACATGGTGGTTGATGTCTGTGCCAAGTTTCACGGAAAATGATCATAAAATGACTGAGAAAAACTCCGGAAAAATTTGTGTCCACGGAAGGACGAACGACGGATTGACGACGGATGGACGGACAAGCTGATTCCAGTATACCCCCCACAACTTCGTTGCGAGGGGGGAGGGTATAATGAACAAGAACTAACCATTTCCTGACTTTCTCCTTTCCCTCGTAGTCGGCTGGTAACAGACTAAGACGTGACATAGTTTCCATCAATTCCTTCAGATCAGGCTGGATCTGTGAATGAAAAATATAATCTACATTACAAAAGGGACTAAAGACCTTTGAAGTGGGTTCATGCAAAATAACATAACAATCTGCAAAGCAAAAATCATTAACAAATACATGAAACAATAGATTGGCTTTGTTCTTGTTATCATCTCATATATATTTTTGAAGACCTCTGTCTGTCTGTCTGTCTGTATGTACATGTATGTCATTTATACAACTCTACGATTCTCGACCGATCGGGACGAAACTTGGTACGTGTGTGTAGTTTGACCAGGCGGTCGTCAACGTCGTATTGGCGAGCCCGTGTGGCGCCCGCTTCGCGCATGCGCAGACGAGATCTCGGAAACGGGTGGAGCTATCGACTTGAAATTTGCTATGTGAATGTATCTTGCCCCGGATACGAATTTTATCAGGTCGCCGAGCCTGTGCGACGCCAGATTCGCGCATGCGCAGACGAGATCTCGGAAACGGGTGGAGCTATCGACTTGAAATTTGGTATGTAAATGTATCTTGCCCCGGATACGAAATTTATCGGGTCGCCGAGCCCGTGCGAGGCCAGCTTCGCGCATGCGCAGACAAGATCTCGGAAACGGGTGGAGCTATCGACTTGAAATTTGGTATGTGAATGTATCTTGCCCCGGATACGAATTTTATCGGGTCGCCGAGCCCGTGCGACACCAGCTTCGCGCATGCGCAGACCAGATCTCGGAAACGGTTGGAGCTATCGACTTGAAATTTGGTTTTGAATAGCCCGGACAACGTCGGGCTGGGTAGAGCTATCGACTTGAAATTTGGTTTTTGAATAGCCCGGACAACGTCGGGCACATCAGCTAGTCTATTATATATTTTGGAACTTCTGTCTGTCTAAGTGTGTGTGTATGTATGTGTGTTATAGACTGCCTCGATCACCGCTTGAACAATCGTGGTTTTGTTGTAGCTGCATTGACTGAACGGGATACCCTGAAATGTGGGTTTTGGGTGGCCGGAGTCTGCCATTATGCACGCATGGCTGTCAGTCTTCTTTGTGAATAAAGTTGTTTGGATTCCCGTGGGGGTACGTCTCATGGTGACATCCACAAAATCAACTGAGTCTGGGTGAATTTGCTAGTTGAGCTAGCACAACCAAATTAACCATCTGGGGCCTTATTCTGCTTAGGCCTCATCTCAAATTAACTTTGTCTTTAGTTACTTGGGTTCTGTCAATTATTTTTACATGAGTTACGGCCCTTTTTCGACTTAGAATTTGTCCGATTTCATAACATTTCAGTTTCCGACTGATAACTCCTGTTTGGATTATTTGATCTGAAATAAAAGTTGGTATGTGTATTTCTCATTTAAAAATACAGGCCAAGTTCGAATATGGTGTCCGTCCAGTTATTTTTACATGAGTTATGGCCCTTTAGTTACTCAGAATTTGACCGTCCGTTAACATTTAAGACTTGTTAAGTTTTGGTGTAATTTGCAGAAGATAAAATGCATAATCGAGGTGAGTCTGGAAATATAATAAAAAAAACTCTCCCTATTTTTCACTAAATCTCCCTCTTTCTAAGGACAAATCTCCCTATTTCCAATTTTGAAAGTAAACAGGTCTGGAGGTGACTAATGGGTGAACATCACCAACTTCAACTGGGGAACTTCAATCTGATCCCAGGTCTCGAATGGCAGAATGAGGTTCCCAGAGGGTGAATTTAGTGATGCTGGCTCAGATGTGGGATAAAATCCACTGTGGATGATATGCTCCTCGATTTCTCATTCCGCCTGAGCAAAGTCCGATTCCGTTGTTAGTTTTTCAGATTGTTGACCGAGCAATTTTCAAATTTACCGGCAGAAAAACTTATAAAGACAGATATAAGTTACGTTTAATAACATATTATGTTAACTTTTACCTCTAGCTTCAACCAGGACATGCTCCCCGATCATTTTGTTGCCAAAAAAGCCCAGCAAAATTCTGTAATCGGTTATTTATGTTTTCGCTCCGATTCCCGCCCTGTATGTTCCGTCATCGCCCGAGTAAGTTCAATTGTCGCCCGAGCAATGCTATTTAGATTTCAACTATAGAAACGTCCAGTTTTCTAGCGGACGGCCCTTAGATTTTGTCTTCAAAATGATGAGAGTATTAAAGGGGCATGCATTCAGACTCTTTATGCAGTACATTTTCAGATAATGTTATGAAATGTTATCAATGTCTTCATTTTCCTGATATAAATAGTATTCGTCGTTGAAAACGTTCCTGCGTCAGTTTCGCATCGGAAGTCTCGCATTTTACTTTGAAATTGTGCCGAGCGACGAATATATATCGATTAGCAGGGCAAATAATCAACGATGATACGAGAGGATAACTACGTGGCTTTTGACTTAAAACGAGAATTATCATGAACGGGTACAAGCAAATACCGATTTTCCATGAGTGGCTTGATATAATGTGTTCAGTCAAAAGCCGTAGGTTTCCTTTTTATTATATGCGGTTTTGTGATTTCGATTTACAATTATTGCTATTGACAAATTAATTGTAGACGAAAACGAATCAGCTGATCACCAACCGAATGACACGTCTCTTGCTCATAGATAAAACCCTATATACACGAAGCTCGATATCGCCATGTAATGTGCATTCCTATCAGAGATCAGGCCATCTTAAGGTCAATCCACACCGGACGCGAGCGCACAATTATAACGGCTGCTTTCTGTCGTCCGTAGCAGTTCAAAGTGCACAATTTTTATATTCACACCGCAAGCGACTGAATCGCTGACCGCGAGGCGATCACAGCAGTGATTTTATGCTTCGTCGATTTCTCGCTTTGTGGCAAACCAACGGGATTATTTGGTCGCGCGTTTCCTCCTACTTGAAGGCGACACATTCAGTCGTCGTCGCGATAACAAAGGCATAGCAAACTGGAATTATAGAATGAAATTGAATTAAACGCAATTGCTATGAGAATTTAGGAGCCTGTGCACCATTGAGTGACTGAATTTCCACTTGACATACTATATTTGACAATTAAATGAGCAAATTCTGATTAAAATGTCCATATACATTGTGTTGTGCATGACCTGCCTGTAAATGATGCACTCACACGAATATCTACCCAAATCATCGCGCGCGACGAAGCAATCCATGTCGCTTTCGGTGTGAATATAAAAATCGCGATCTTTGAACCGCTACGGATGACACAAAACGGCCGTAAAAATCGCACAATCGTGCCCGGTGTGGATTGACCCTTAAAAGTATAGATGATTTACGTCATCAATAGCAACGCAATGAAGGCTAATACGAAAAACAAATAACCCCGACATATTCCCGACACATGCAGTTACTAAAATGTTGTAGATTAAAGTAGTATAGTACCTCTACTGACTAATGAAATACATGCGAACATTATTTTGAGCATATAATGTACATGTATTGGAAGCCAAAATGTCATTTAATAAATAATTAAGCTTAAGTGCAATAAGGAATTAAGCTTAAGCACAATAAGGAATCACTAATTGCGCTAAAGCCCAATAAGAATATTCGTTATTCCGCTTAAACGCAATGATATATTCCTTATTGCGCTTAAACGCAATATCATCTTTTCTTATTGTGCAAAAGCTCGATTAGATTTTCCCGTATTACGCTTAAGAGCAATTAGAGATTCCTTATTGCGCTTAAGCGAAATAAGACGTTCCTTATTGCACTTAAGCGCAATTACATATCTGGCTCCTCATCAGTATTGCGTTTAAGTGCAATTAATATCTCCCTCATGAGATCACCTCTCTATGCAAATAGTAGAATCCGAATAGGCCTACGTGTGGATAGTCACCAGGGGCACCCATTGCACTATGGACTACACCATTTGAATTACAGGGTGGTTATGTAATGTGGCTAATTGTGTTTGAGGGCAATAAGGAAGATTAATTTTTAATTCCACTTAAGCCCAGTTAGCTCTTATTGCAGTTAAGTGCAATTAGATATTCCTTTTTGCGCTTGAATGCAATAAAATATTAATTATTGCACTTAAGTGCAATTAGATATTTCCTTATTGTGCTTAAGCACAATCAGATCTTCCCTTATTGCGCTTAAGTGAAATTAGAGATTCTTTATTGCGCTTAGAGATGCATAACCCGATTTAACGATCGTAAATTACTATTTCCTTGGCTTCGGTGGTCAAATATTTGATACGAATCGAGGAACCCACTCATCAAAGTTCAGAGTGATTTTTGGAATATATTATTTTTCACCACCAATCATTTTTAGTGGCCCAGTAAAAGGTCGACGAGAAGACGGTCTCGGATCAAATTGCGGATGAAGATGGATAACTCTGAAATCAAGTGGCTTTTTGTGTAAAATAATTGACAAACCGGCAAAATTTCATTGAACAAAATGTTGATAAATAACAGGTTTTGGACAATTTTGTACTGTAGTTGACTGGTTAGCATTATTTTTGGCCAATTAATCAATTCTGATAACTGGAGCAGCATTTAAAAAAAACGTTGTTGTTTTTGGAATCTGATAATATGGCGAACATCGAATCGGATTGAGCACCTTTAAGCTCAATTATTCATTAAATGTCAATTTGGATTCCCACATACATGTACATGTATGTTTGGTGTTTTTAATAAAGTACCTCAAGATATTATAGGAAAATATAAAAACATCGCATCAAAATCAACACCATTGATGTTGAAGATCTGTTGTAGTATAAGATACTAATTCGTTGTACTCAGTCAATCATTATAGGACAATTTACCGCCACGTAGAACGGTCGTGAAGCCAGTAAAATGAAGCAATTAACTGGATTACGGTAAACATTTATCCATGTCAGGAATCGGAACGCTGAAAATGTGCATGTCGTGAATCGGAACACTCCGAAAACAGAATCGGAACATATGGTAGTGTTACTTTGAAGGCAATATGTCAAGTTAAATAGCGTATTTTGATCAACTGTATTTTTAAAGTAACGATGGGTTGTTTGCGGATACACATAAGCAATTTGTTCTACAAAACATTATCTCTTTCGCTTCGAGATTCACATCTGTACACAATACTTTTCTTCTCTGTGTGTGGATTTGAGTGAGCAAACTCTTGTAATTTGGTTCAGCGTGCTAGATATGGGACTAAAGAATAAGTAAGTGAAGAGTAAAATACCCCAGAAACAAGTCCTATCATTTAAATGTATCATCTAATGAGTTGCTCCCTCGATATACATAAATTAGTAAACATGGTCGTGGAAAATCGAGCAAAACGTTCACGGAATCGGATCATATACCGCTCGGAATCGGAATTTTGCTCGGGCGGAAAGAGAATTCGAGGAGCAGATCCTCCACAGTGATAAAATCACTAAATTCACCCTCTGGGGACCTTATGACATAGGGTCCTGCGAATTGGAGATTTTGATCGAATCGAATATCGAATCGAATTCTGGAAATCGAATCGAATATCGAATCGAATATCGAATCGAATATCGAATCATATCTGTGTGCTGCATTCTCAATTGGGCATGTTTTGTCAATGATTAGACGATTTGTGAAACGTTCTATCAACTACATGCACGAAGTTCCATCATAACTTATGTGGCGATGAACCGTCGTTTGCAATACTATTAACTTCAAATTTCTCAATGCATCATACAAACCAGTCTGATAAATATCCAGACTCCGTCTCATTACTTTCATCTATGTCTGACGACACCGGGATTCTATTTGATTTCAGAGATGAAGGGGGAATTCAATGTTCATAACATAATTGACCACCTATAACATGGTGTCATCCCGGTAATACCATGGTAACCACCAACACCATCATGTGTACCGTGGTTACATGCCTTGATGCATGCAGTCAGGGTTTGAGATACTGGGTTGATTTTTGCAGACAATATACTGAGCAAGCCTGGCGTTATTTATCACTCTGTGTACCGTTTTTCAGCGTGTCTAAGACTGAGTCAAGCCCTGTTCAATGTGTGAAGTAAATAATACGTCGGTTCATAGTATTCCAGGTATATGCCATGAAAATGCTTGATAGAAAATTTTCATAAATGGGGTTCATTTTGAAGTTGCCGACATTGTTCCGGCTGTCATTTTATAAACTCCACCCATTGCCTGGTGTCAGGCCACATTGACTGACATTAGACATGCAGGCATGAAAACAAAATGCAGTAACTCATCTTATATCTGTGGAATTTTTAACGAGATCCTTATGGACGTATTATTTTTTCAACTTTTGGTGTGACAACCCGCCAATAGACTGCGGTATCATAACTGCACTGTACCGTAGCTCCACAGCAGTGACCATCTCGATACCGTATACTACCGGTAACACCGCAGACATTACTGGGGTATCACCCCGTTTTTCAGGTCAATTACTTTGAGGATAGCAGTACTATTTCCCAATAACATTTGATGAGTAATGATACTCTTTTATGATCCTATCATTTAAGGCAACAAGGCTAAACCAAGCAACAAATAGATGTTCTTAACAAGACAAGAATTCATGACTTACCTCGTCCATAGCTTTGATTTCTAGACGTAGTTTGTCCATAACTGTGATAAATAACTGGAAATAAGAGGTCAAAGAGAGCACATTACAATCCATGGCCACATACATAGATGTTCCAAATTTTTTTTACCCATAAACACCTTCTACCAATGCATGAATGCTAGTCACTGATTGCTATCCAATCATAAGCATTGCTTTACCATACATCACAGAAAAATATATTTCCCACAACTTTTTGTTTCCTCATATAGCCTTTCTGAAAAAATGGCAGTACTAGCATACTCTGCCAAAATTTTAATATACACCCCCCAACATCATTCTTTCATGTCTATTACATACTATTTACCAATATGTCTAGAATTGTGATGTATTCAATACATTCAAATTTTTTTTATTTTTTTTATTTTCCTACCTGAAAATAACAAAAAAATTAACAAAAAACAGAATTAACAAAAACTTTCTTTAAAAACAATTATCCATAAAAGTGGCCTTAATAATACATGTAATACTGTGTAATAGTGAACTTATTGCATAATAACATTATCACAGCTTCACATTGTCCTTGAGCAAATTAAATGGCCACACATTTTTTGATTGTTCACAAGGCTGTATACTTATCTATATCTATATTTGCGAATGTCTGTCTGTCTGTCTGTCTGTGTTCTATAGAAATTCACAGGGGACCATCTAGATGATGCCAAAGGGGTCTACTAGAAGTAACTTTTTACGAGAAAGATAATGGTCAGGGTTAAAATTTTCTAAAGTGACGCTGTTGTTGTCAGGGGCAGAAAAATGGGAGGGGCAGAAAAAAAATTTGTCGGCGATTGCCACGAAACTTATATATAATCATCCCCATAATATGAGGAATCTAATGGTGAGTTTTAAATATGGCATAGATCGCGCCGTTCGCGTCAGGGGTGCCCGGAAGGGGGAGGGGCAGAATTGTTTTCTGTCGCCGATTGCCATGAAACTTATATATAATCATCCCCATGATATGAAGAATCCAACGGTGTGGTTTAAATATGTCCAAAGTGGCGTCGTTCGAGTCAGATTTGCACAAAGGGGAGAGGGGCACCAAAATTGATAAAACTAATTTTAGCGCCGATTTCCACCAAATTGATATATATTCTTCTTCATGATACAAGGAATCTAATTGTGCCATTTAACAACGCCAAATTGTTGTCGTTTGGGTGAGAGATTGGGAGGGGGTGGGCACTAAATTTGATAATAATTGGTTTAGTCGTCGATTGCCACCACACTTATACAAAAGCATCACCATGGTATGAGGAGTATAATGGCGTGGCTCATATCTGTCAAGTGTGGCCTCAATCGAGTCAGAGATGTATTGAAAGGGACAGGGGCAGCAAAGTTGATGCACAATTTTTTTGGCGCCAATTTCCACCAAATTGATACACTTTCTTATCCATGATACGAGGAATCTGATCGTGTGATTTAAAGACGCCATAGTGGTGCTGTTTAGGTGAGAGATGGGGAGGGAGGATTGGCACCAAATTTGATGAAAAAAAACATTGTTTAGTCGCCGATTATCACCAAACTTATAAACAATCATCTCCATGATATCAGGAGTGTAATTGTGTGGTTTAAGGATGTCACAAATGGGGCTATTCGAGTCAGTGGTGTAAATAGATGAGAGGGACATTATATCTATATGTTTAGTCACTTTAGTGCCGATTTCCACCAGATTGATACATATTCTTATCTGTGATACGAGGAATCTTATCTTATTTGTGGTTTAGACACAACAAATTGGTGCCCTATGGGTGAGAGATATGGAGACCTTCAATTTGATACAAATTTGTATACTCGCCAATTTTCACCAATTTCATATATATATGCATCTCTAATCTCTAATGAGTCTTAGTGTGTGCAGCTTGAGTCCGAAATAGGGACGGGAGTGTCACCAAAAACTGATACAAAATATTTTTAGTACCAATTACCATCAAATTCAGACACGTTCTTCTCAAATGATACAAGAAATCAAATTGTGCTGTCTGTCTGTCTGTCTGTGTGTTCTATACATAACTTCACGCGGTACAATCGAAGAGGCAAAAGCTGATACAAATATATTTGGCCTAATTTCCAACAAATTCATATGTGTTTTTATCTAATGATATACCATGAATTAAATCACATTTGGTGTCGTTTGCGTCACCGATGGTGAGCGGTTATGCACTATCATAGATAAGATTGCTATTCGCCGATATCTACATATAAGTTATATATAGTCACCCAGGCCATGTCCATATCAATTTTAAGGAGATTTTGGCGTTCACATTTCACAATCCCGACAAATGGTCACCCACTTATAAGTCACTTGAACAATTATATCTTCTTAATTGTCATATTTATATGGGTTTGGCAATCAGGACATTCACACAATGAGCTAGCAAAAGAGATACATAGAAGAAGCATTAAACGTATATTTATCATTCTATTGAAGAGATACATATATTCGTGCAAACTGAGAGCCCTCGAACCGTCAGAGGGTTGCATATATATTATAACAATATTGAGTCTGTTCCATTCAATACAGTTTCCACAAAAAAAGTTACAATTTGTCAGGATATATGGAAGGCCTGTTCAAAATAGTGGTCACAGTGTGCAGTCATATATAGTTTCTTCTGATATACAATAAAATGCAGTTAGTAGCACATGACTTGTCAGGATCCTCCCAATACTGACATCTGACAAGAGTTTAGAACAGACTCATCGACTGATATAAAAAACTCAAAATCTCGCTCTGTGTCTGGCAAATGTAGCTGATATGCATGCGCAGCAACATTTCGTTGAAACTGAGAATATTTAGTCAATATATAGCACCATGAACAGAGGAGCACCTGGAAATTTCTTTAAAACATCTGTATCTTCATGGAGATATGATAGCCAGGTATCCTCGAGATCTTAGTCCAACCCACTAGATTGATTGATACATCTCAATATGTAAAACCCAATTGTCATCTTTTATTTATGGAACTAATGTCTTTATGATGTCCATCTATCATATTATAACGTCTGACGTATACGCAGTTGTAAATAAATACTTCATTATTGGTCGAACGGATTAATCGCGATAAACAGAATGACAATTGACAAGGTGGGCTACTACTTATATTCCATGACTGTAATAATCATGTTTTGTGATGCTATTTGAATATACAATTTATGAGAAAACGTATAACACTTTGAACAAGAGTGTTCTCTATTCCCAACAAATATCCACAGCATACAGATGGTTTCACATCGCATTAACCTGTGCAACGCCGGGTAACCCTGCTAGTAACCAATAAAGAGAAACATATTGCTATAAATACACTCACTGAGACTATATCTGCTATACATCTACTTGTGTTCTTATACTCACTGAGACTATATCTGCTATACATCTACTTGTGTTCTTATACTCACTGAGACTATATCTGCTATACATCTACTTGTGTTCCCCTTGTCATCTTTGATTGTGATTGGTCGCCCTTCCTTGATTCGCTCTAGAGCTGCGGGACAGTCCAGCTGCAATAAAAAATACTTTCTAGCATGAAAAAACATAGTCCAAGTTTCCTTTGAAGTAAACCACCTAGTGAATAGGTTGCTTTTATAATACATGTTTACATCGAAATATGATCGCCATACTCTTCTAAAGCAGACACACGGCCAGATACAACGGAGGGATTTTCAGTGCCAAGATCGAATTGTGTATCAACCCATATTTCCTTGATAATTTTTCAAATTTATTGATTATAATAATGTGATACATTGATGAAAAAGAGCTCTAAGAGCTCTTTCTAACAATGTATCACATTATTATAATCAATAAATTTGAAAAATGATTAAGGAAATATGGGTTGATACAAAAATCGTACTTGGCACTGAAAGGGTTAATTGACTTTATCATACAAATCAATACATCATGCTATATTTATTGGAAAGAGTGATGATATCTTGTGGTTATAATGATGTTTTATAATCTAACAATTTTGTTAAATTATACACAGAATATGCCATGTAATTTGATATATCTCATGTTAATCTGTGTTTGTTACGCTCAGAGCAGACCCAAACTGATACAAAGTTGTGAGGTCAAATGAGTTCGGTTTCTTCTGAAATTATGTAAACATTGTAATACAATATATTTTTCATATTATATTACTACTTTCAGTTGATAACTCTTGTGGAGTTCAGAACAAATATCATGTTTTCTATGGAATAAACCAGTTTACTGTCATAATTGTGACATTTTATTACTGCCATTTCACTCTACGTTTACGCTTAAAGTCCGCTACAGAAGAGTAAGGCAACTATACTCCGATGTAAACCCGTATTATTCCTCCCGATTTCACAATCTGTTAAATTCATATTAAGTACTTGTTCGGGTGCGTGAAACCATAAGACCGTACCACTCCATAGAAATCATCGTCTGAACAACGCTCAATTGTAATATTTATTACTCGATTCGGGATGCATCTATCGACGATAACTAACGAAAACGATTTCGCCATTGAGAGTCACTGCATTTAATTAATATATAAGAATGATGGTGTGTGTTGTCAATTTGGATATAATATTTACAAAAATTATTACTTTGGAGAAGATTATTCTCCATTTCTATTTGATCACCCGACCGGGGTGTTTCTATTTGATCACCTGACCGGAGTGTTTCACATCACTTTAAGATTATTCTCCATTTCTATTTGATCACCTGACCGGGGTGTTTCACATCACTTTAAAGGATACTTTGACAAGAAAAAACACTGATGTAAAACATTCAAGCCTGTAAATAGTGTGTCATTTACAGAATGAGGTCCCCAGAGGGTGAATTTAGTGATTCTATCCTGTACAGTGGGCTAGCGTCACAAAATTCACCCTCTGAAGACTTCATTCTGCTTTAGGCCTCATCTTCTTATCTTTTTAATATTATACACACATTTCATGCCTTGTGGTAGAATAGCAAGAACGATTTTCACGAGGTGCAAGACTTTTCCATTTTGGCACAATTCTGGCATCATGCCAATTTCTGGCCTCATTCGCACCAGATTGTGACATCATCAGGCGGGTTATAGTCAAAGACTATAGCCGGGCGATGATTTGCTCGCCGGGTAATGGTCAAAATACTTTCTGACATGTGATGATGCATCATCCAATCAAAGTACAATATGAGTATAAATACATTGAGATAACGCGCAGCTTCAGGATGAACAATGGGATGAGGTATCATTTGAGGTAACTTCTGAACCTGCCTACAAACAACAACTCTTCTGGTTTGTAATAAAAAGAGACACAAAGACAAACATCTTCATTGGATGATAATGATCGTTAGCCATACAACTGACCTTCATACTTTCTCCGAAAATACTTGGCTATGTGACCATAGGTAACAACAGTTAATAAAGAATGACTAAACATAGAACTCACCCTGTATTTCTTCATAAATGTTTCTATCGTTGGAAAATCACCCTGTACTTGTTTAAAGGCGACTTTGTATTGAACTAGCAGCTTAGAGCATGCAGCTGTGTATCTAGAAAAAAAAATAATTTTATTGATATCCACATCATGAAAAGGTATCAGGTTTGACCCTTTCTATATTAAATACTCATTGACGAGAAGTTCCGATAGAAAATATTCAGGTAGGTCATTTGTTGAACTTATTATCTGAACATTTCCCACCAAAGGATACAAATCCTTTTGCACTATTATTAGCTTTTAGTCTGCATGTCGTCTGTTTTTATAACTTGAACATCCCTCCCAATGAATAATATACCAATCCAATGTATACTTTTATAACTGAATGGGAGGTTCCATTTAGTATAGAAAGGGTTAAACTAACTCCTATACAATGGCCCTCTCAATTAATATTCTTCCATTATGGGACATTATAGTAGCCAATTATTTGGTTGCCAATTAATAAAGAGGTTTCGGTCAGAATACAGTCCGATACTGCAGGTCAACCATCTGTTGTTGCGCCGAGATGGATTGACCTTTGACCGCAGTGGATTTGTGGTATTACCAGGGTCCTGACCAGGCGCCTGTAGCCTTGTTAAAGGGGTCAGTTACAAGCCTGAATTTAATGTGTCTGACATTTGCAGAATGAGGTCCCCAGAGGGTGAATATAGTGACGCTATCCCGTACAGGGGCTAGGATGACTAAATTCACCCTCTGTGAACCTTAGTCTTCTTAGGCCTCATCTTCTGGGAAGAATCTATAGTCTCAAATTAGCATTGTTTTAGTTACTTTTTCCCTTCTGGGAAGTTTCTAGATCCCATAATTTGCAGAAGTTAAATTGAATAATCCAGGTGATTAATGGGTGAACATCACCAACTTCAATTCAGGAACTTCAATCTGATCAGTAGGTATCTCATATCGTTTGAGGCCTAAACAGAATGAGGTCCTAAAATATTTCTGCCATTTGGACAGTGATTTCTAGCATTTGGAGAGTTTCTCGGCAACCTAACTACTAATGTCATACTTACTCTTTTGATAAAATAGCATCTTGAATGTAAGCTTTCTCTAAACTCTGTAGAGTGTTTATCACCGAGTAAATATCAGCCATGTTGTCATACCTACAGAGAAAACAGAAATAATACCGAGTACATATCAGCCATGTTATCATATCTACAGAGAAAACAAAAATAATTATAGAATTTAAATGGATATCAATGGATGTCTATTTCTCGAAACTTTCCAGATTTTTTGAAGGCTCTCTATTATAAATTCCAATACCATTTCCAGACATTTTTTTTCCAAGTTACATGTAGATCAAGTGAAGGCTGCATATATCACTGAAAATTAACGCTATGCAAGGCCCTCTATGACACTTTAAAGGCCCTGTAAGATTCAAGGCTATTAATTTTTTTTACAGGACTCCCATGCACCTAAAAAATTAAGTCTGTAATATGTTTTTCACCATTAAACGGGTTCCTAATCCTCGACAGTAACAGAATAACAAACACAAAATATTACCAATAACTAGGAGAGGACAACAAATGACATATACATACTTCTCCCTCTCTCTGGCAGTTCTGTAAAGCTTGACTTCCTGTTGGAAAGAAATAGAAATAAAAGTGTTAAAGACACTATAGCTCATCTTGGGGAGGCGTTAATACTGTTGTGCTGAGCAGTCAATAGAATGATAAAGAAGGAAAGTCAAAAAGTTTCATAAATCGATTGTTTTGTGTAAATGAAATTAAATTCATTTCAAACATTTCTCCAGGTAGTCTAGACTGGCTTACAAGTTCAAGGTACATGTAAATATTGTTAAGCCATATATGGATCAACCATGGGAGATGCGTATACATAGGAGAATGCAAGGTACATGATCGTCAATGCTGCACCAGCATGCATCCCGTCATATAAAAGGGTTAATACTTCAGCACAGATAATTAATCATACAACACATGTGAATAGGCCACTATTGTTTGTGTTTACATAAAGCTGCTAAAATACCCACATATGATTCTATAAAGCACTGTGGGTGGATGCACGTCATTACTTTATTGACATCAAAGCACATGCATGTAAAGAAACTGGTTCAGAGTAGAAGTGTTAATATGTTCTGCCCAGTTGAAACATTACAGATAACACATGTCAATAATTTAAAAACTGATCAATACCCAAATGTATGCAGGTGAGATGTATATCATCATGAACATGAATATAAAATATGAACACAGAGCAATACAGTCATGGGGCTTCAATTTATACTGACCAATTGACATTATTGCTGAAAAACATTGGCTTGGAATAACATCATAGCACTCACCACCTGTAGCATTTAGACTAGGCCATGATCACAAGCAAGCCAGTAATCACATCTGGCACATTATAAACAATTGAAACTCCAGACAGATGGTCAGGCTGTGATTGCCAGGCACATTGAACTGGTAACTAAGATGCCAGTGATTTTAGGAATTTTCAAAACAGAACATCGCCTCTAAATATATAAGAATATTCAGAGTGTATTCTGGGTGTTTTATCGAGTGTGGATTAAGGCCAATTTAAGGGGTTTCCACACCTGAGCTATGTCAGGAGGTGGAAAGTTTAGATCGACCTTAACAGAAAACTACTTAATATTTAAGCTAGTACACCACATTACAAAAAAAATTAAAATAGAGCTGAATCTAAAAAAAATGAAATTAAACAAGAAAACATTTTTGGAAAAATAATTTTAAAAAATTGGATCAAACCCATATTCAAACTTGATCTGTATTTGGGTCGAGAAACTCAAATACCAAATTTGATTCTGATCAGACCCATTGGGAACCTTGATTATGAAATGTGTCATCTGCCAATTTTGGATATAGAGAAACTAAACTAAAACAGAAAAAGCATCTTTGTGAAGAAGTTTCTACAGAAACTAGAAAACTTGTTAAATTTTATCGTAAAGATACCATGTACTTTGCAGAGAAGATGAGGCCTAAGCAGAATGAGGTCCCCAGAGGGTGAATTTAGTGATGCTAGGGTAGTGTCACAACATTCACCCTATGGGGACCTCATTATGCAAATGTCCAGCACCATATTCCCAGGCCTGACTGCATGTATGTATTGCTTTAACCCTTTACCCAACAGAAGGGCCCTGTGCCAATGCATTCTCTTATATATGCGAGTCGACCATAGGTCGCCTCGCATATATAAGAGAATGCATTGGCTTAACACATTAAAAATTATAAAATTGTTAAAGAATGTAAGAAAAAATGGTAAAAAAAGATTTTTTTTAGGCCAATGCATTCTCTTATATATGCGACCTATGGTCGACTCGCATATATAAGAGAATGCATTGGCACAGGGCATAACTGTAACTATCACAATGTGGTCAAGGAGCCGGTTCCAATGATATCCATATTTTTATGGTTTTATTGAGACAGACCCAAGATAATTTAGGCTGTTGAAGCTTTATTTGGCCGGTTTTGGCCGGTTTGTTGGGTAAAGGGATACGGCAATTTTTTTTACCAAGAGTATTAGACCAATTCTTCTCAGCTTGGGATATGAGTTGAGTTGATGCTGTTTTGGACCGAGTCCCATCTCATTATTCTTCTAATGGCCGGGAATTCTTGTGCTTGTATGTGTTCAGATTAGGTCAAATGGAAGCCTTGCATAAGAGGGTAGCCTTTCCCAGCATGATAATATCAAACATGCATATATCAGAGGTCCGTTAAATGTCAAAGTGATGAGATTAATATGTAAACAAAGCCTTGTTTCCAGAGAATTTTGATTTGTCCTGCTATCAGAAAATGCATCGAAACAATACATTAAACGATTGTATCATCACTATATCTTGTTCTATCATGGGAGATGATATATCATTTTGAAGACGGATTAATTGCGGACATGTCAGATGATTAATCACATTCAGGGATTTACATGAATGGCGGGCTCCACATGTACATGTAGTATGTCTTTTGAATTAAAGTCTGTTATAGAAGACCAACGGGGCATGACTCGGTCCAAAACAGCATTATCCTAACCAATATACCAAGCTGTTGTGAATCGAGAAGAGTATTTGACAATGGTATCAATACACTGTTAAAAAAATTTGGACCCTCCAGAACAACGTTCTAGTTCAGATGGCTGTACTAGTATACATGCACATACCTCATATAACTCTGGTCGTTGTGCACCTGTAAAATAAGAGGAAATGATATATAAGGTGTGACCGTGTACATACCTGTATGGGCATATTCTTTAAAATAAAATTAAAAACCCTTAACCAAACTACTCAAATTCGTGAACGAAGGCAAGCTCAGGTTGATTTCTGAGATGAATTTGAATTAGTTAGCATCATAGCACATTGCTAAAAATAGCTATTTTTTAGTGCCAATTTCCACAAAATTAATAAATATCTCCAAGATTCATGCACAGGTAAATTAATTGTGTGGTTTCAGGACACCAAATTGGTGACTTTCGGGCCAGGGATGGGAAGGGAGTGGAAGGGGACTAAAATTAGTAAGAATGTTTATAGTTGCCTATTTCCACCAAACATATACAGAGTCAAGTCCATTATACAAGAAATATAATGGTTTCATTTAAATAAAGCAAACTGGCCTTATCCGAATAAAAAAATTAAAAAAAATTGTTGCTGCTCTACATGTACATGTACATGTATGTATCAATATTAATTGCTAACTGCTCGGATGTTGAAACCAAAAAATCAGGTTCAAGTTTTAAATGAAGGGGTATTGGAAATTAGTGACGTGGCAACTATACGAACATATGAACAACCTGCGTGTTGTCATTACAAGTTTTTGTAGTTGAATAGTAAAGTATACCTCAGTCTTGATTTAATTACCATCACAATCAGATATAAATGTAGACACCATATACATGTACTAGTAGCTGATGACCACTTTGTTTTGTATTCAACTGTACATGTAGTTGTATTGTTAATGCAGAAGCATGGGTATGACTCCCATGCCTCAATCAATGCATCTTATTCTTCTTCTGTCCAAAATGTCCCAACACTCTGACAGCAAATCAACTTGAAGTATGCCATTTTTTTGTTGTAAAATTAAACATGTGATCGCCACATGATCATATTAATATTTGAATCTGATTGGCTATTTTGCATAAATTGCATGATTCGATCAAAGAGAATCAAAATTATTTGATACCTTGTGTGTCTGACCATAAGACAAAATGTTGTGCAATTTCCCATCACACTTGCTACGATTATGTAACCGGTGCCCGATATTTATCTTACTTATGCCTGGTGAGTATTCTGTCAAGTAGTCACAGATCACAAAAAACCTCGAGTAAGGTTTTGAACTTAATTTGAGGTCTATTCAAATGCTATTATCTGCACTTGACTCTCGGATGGCGACTCGTAGAATCAGCGGGCCGCTGTTGTTTGGGAAGTTGTATACGATAAAAGTAATTATAAAGTGATAATTTTCTACTGCACTTACGGTAAACATGCAAAGAAATATATGTTTTATTACTAGGAAGTGATACTTTTCTGAAATTAATGTTTTTATTGTTGCAATTGAACACGAAACGAGCGGTGACATGGTTGGTTATGAGGGGAAATGGGTGGGCTCGTTTTATGAAATTTATCGACCAGCTTTCCATACTTGTCAATTATATACTAAGTATGGGTGGGGATATTTGTTTTCGGGGTTTTTGAAGTGGTTAAAACTTCAAATAGTTTGAGTTCACGTTTGTTATCATTCAGCCTTCAGACTTCAGTATTTCAATCAAAAACAGTACAGGAACAGTGACAATTTGATCAAATAAACCTGGTTATCAGGTGGGATCTCTAAACACCAAATACTTTAATAGACATTGTTTCTGTACTAGTATTATAGTATATTACGTATGTGTCTCTCACTTGAATTTTAGAAAATAGCCTCTTATATGAATTAGAGTGATAATGGTAAGTCTCATTTCAAGCAGGATAAGCATAATCCATTGAACCAAAAGATATCTGACAATAACTTATAAGCATTTCCAATCCATACATACTAGTATATGAACATTTCCAAAGTTATGGTTGAGAAACTTGATCAAATTGACCTCTCAGTCAAATTCTAAATACTGACTCAAAGAGCCCTAGATGCAATGGATTTTCAAAAAATGTCCAGGAGGAAGAACGTACCCCAACCATCAGCAGGGGGTCACCCCTCCCAAAGGGAACGGGACTACCCGCCCCAGAGACAACCTGCCCCTCTGCTGTTTTCGGGGCGGGTTGTCCCGATAAATAAGGGCGGGTTGTCCAGAAATTGTTAATAGTGATTATGTTCTTTGATGATATATTATTAAAGATTTTGACCAACAAAACATGTGTTTATTCATTAATTATGTCAATGTGTGGACTGGAGTAAAGAATGACACGATGTTTTGACAACTGAACAGCACTTAAGGTAAGTGAAGACTAATTAAAGGGGTGCTTTCAAAACAAACAAACTTGAATAAACATATTATCGTTGATACATTTTTGTGTTCATAAGTTATATTGTATTACATGTACATGTGCATTTATTGTTACATCAAATAAAAATCTATAAAGAACAACCTAGTTTCGTTTAACAAACATCTCATAATTCCCTCACACCTCCTAATTAGGCACTAACTACCGCTGATTAATTATAGGGGCGGGTTGTCCCGGGGCAGGTTGTCTCGGAGTGAAAGGGGGCGGGTCGTCTCAGGGGCGGGTAGTCACGGACCCCTCCCAAACCTTCCTCCGCTCAGGCCATCAGGATATGCCTTCGGAACATCATTGCCCAAAAAATCCCTGGATCTTTCACTGAGTTTGTTCACATGATTGCGATGTCATCGCAGATGAGTACATGTACAGTGTATATCATACATGTAGGCCATGGTTAACCACATGATTGACTACGATGTTTCCATCTATGATTTGTACATATACACGTCGCACGTGGAGGATATGCCACAATTTTGCATCTAAATATAAAATCAAACAGTGCTTGATATTATTTCAATTTTCATTACTCGCGATCCTGTCATGCGCAGTCCAACTACCCGTTACTATCCACGACAGATATCTTTCCACTTATGATTGAATCGTGGTCGTCTGAACGTTCCCTAATACCTTGATTTCAGGATGTCTCGACCTGTTGAGTCACAACATTATGATTGATTGTGACTCAGTGTCACTGTGTGAGTGTGTCGAGGAAACTGTGAGTGAGATTGCATTTACAACTGTTAATAAAACAATATATTTACACTACCGGTACATGTTCATCATGATTTGCAATTGAACTAGTTACCTGGAACAACGTTAGACTGAACTTGAGAAAACATAACCAACAAAAATTCTGTTCAATTTCAGATGACTTTCATCACAAAAACTCGATCTATTTACACTTCGTATTCTTCACTTCCGTGTGTAGGTGGCGCTACAAATTGGGAGTTCCAAAATGTGGAATTTTAAATATTACTAGAAACGGATCATTACGTGTATCCTACTTATAATTCAATAAATGTAAGATAGAACAGAGAGATTGGTGTGGGAAAAAATAGTCATCAATATTAGAACTCAGTATATAACTTGATTAATCTACCAATTGATGTTTTCGAACATCATATTTTATCGAAAGGTGATCACTTGAATGTTGTTTTCCGCGTCCTTGTTGGTTATTTCTGGTAACCAAGCACCTGTCTATTTATGTCAACAGGACTGGTATAAAACAAAAACAAGTGCCCATTTTGAGAAATAAATTGGTAAAATGGGCGGATCATCCAGCGTTTTCACAGTTCAAGAACTAGAAGATTACCAGGTTCGAAACTAGAGATTATTTTATCGCTCTCAAACTGGGTTTTTGAGTGAAAATAAACAACGATTCGAGAGGGTATCCAGACGATTGGGACCTTGGACGATTGGGACCTTGGACGATTGGGACCTTAAGTTGGACGATTGGGACCTTGGACGATTGGGACCTCGGGACGATTGGGACCTTGGACGATTGGGACCTCGGACGATTGGGACCTTGAGTCAAGACGATTGGGACCTTATTCAAGTTAATATATGTTTATACGTTTATATTTCATTTATGCGTTCCTATTAAATAATTATTACATTGGGTTAGTGTTAGTAAGTATAGACTCACAGTGAGTACAGTTTATCAATGTTTACTTAACGGCAGCCTACTTAAAAGTAGGTGCTGGTCGTGTTGTTATTGCTAAATGGGATCACCGCTGATTAATCGTCACCTTCTTAACAGTGATCAATGAGTTGGAATGAGTAGGTATCGAGTAGGTTCGACCTCGGCAGGAAGGTTTGAACTGCGGTGGCTGTTCTCGTTGGCAGCATCGTAAGTGTCAGACTGGCGTCAGCAGAGAAGTTTACAGACAAGAATTGAAAGAGCGTTCAGATATCGACTGGTCATGTTCATCTTGTAAAACCAAACAGGTATATATATATTTTTTAATCTTCATTTATATATGCATACAACACTTTTAAACAAAACAGAAGTATAATAATGTAAAAAAATTCAATTTACAATTTCGAAACTGAGAATTCATGGATCATGTTAGATAAAGAGCGTTTTATTTTCCGTCGGAGATTCCTGTACAAGTGAAGATGGTCAGCGAAGGGAATAATCAAATACCATCGTTATTATTGTTTTGTATTATATCATTATTATATTTGTTAATTCCATTACATAAATAAAATTTGATTTTAAACTAATATACCGTACTTATAATTTCTTATATATAACTGAAGAAAGCAATTACTCAAGGTCCCAATCGTCCTGACTCAAGGTCCCAATCGTCCGAGGTCCCAATCGTCCAAGGTCCCAATCGTCCGAGGTCCCAATCGTCCAAGGTCCCAATCGTCTGACAATCTTCGAGAGTGGGACACGTAGTGACGAATGCCAGCTAACTGGCCTGCACATATTCTCAAATTGAGTCAAAATACATGTCCCTTTTAATTTTATCAGTGTTAATAACGCTCCCTGACTCCGAGTGAGTGTATTTGACCTGGTCAAGGTATTCTGACAAAAAGCAGAACTCTGTCAGATACCAAGATTGTCAGGCTGAAAAGTCTCATTCAATATCATGGAATAAATATCCGAATGAAAAATGCTGACCCCCCTCCCCCATTACAACATTTGTCCAGGTATGTTGTCGTGTGTGCAGTGCGCTGTCTGATCGGGCGTGGATATTAATGGCCCCGTGCTGGCTTGGCCCAAGGGATAAAACAACAAAAGCTGGGCCAGATCGGCCCAAAAACTCTGGACCCAGTTGGCCCTGTGACGAGCTGGCCCGGATCCACCCGTGTACATACTTCGGTGTGTGCACATTAAAAAAGACGCTACTGGAGTCACCAGTTACTTGGCCGTGGTAGCACAAACCAACTGAGCTATACGCTCCATTCTCAGCCTTTACGACAACCGTATTGAAGTTATAATGGACTGCATTGAAGGTTATATAACGATCAAATTAAACGCACTGTCGTTTGAGTCAACGCAGTCATGTTGGAATTTCCTATCACCCTGCTGGAAAAGTATACTAACACTGAATTGCGTTAGACTATTTTTCAGTATACTAGTATCTTTTAATTTTGTTTTATTTACGTTCAGAATAATGTTTTTTATATTCCCACTCATAGTCTCCATTCAGACGCAGTATTGTTGCCGTTCAAAATGCTGTTCGAAAATATAAAAGATGGCACGATAAATGATGTATGATTGAGCCCTTTAAGGGAAATAAGTCATACGATCGATTGTGTCTGAGATCTTAATTTGTGGTAATCTGGGGGTGCGGACAGGGGGATTAGATGTACAATGTATGTGTCACCATTAGGTACTCAAGAGTATTGAGTTGTCCCAGATTAACATATTTATTATTTTATAGCAAATGTTATCTTCCAGGAACTGACATACTTCACAAAGAAAGAAATTATCCAGTAAGTATAACTCTGTATTTGCTCAGTATAATATACCAATAACTTGATTTTGGAGGGCGTTATGGTTTATTAACGGCCCTCCAGAAATGATTAACAGCCCGAGGGTTCATTAAAGGCCCGAGACGAAGTCGAGGGCCTTTAATGGCCCGAGGGCTGTTAATCATTTCTGGAGGGCCGTTAATAAACCATAACGCCCGACAAAATCAAGTTATTACTATTATTACCACTTTCTGAAATGAAACCCAACTAGAACATAGATGAGTGAGTAGGCAACAATATGTCAAATGAAATACATGTAATAACTCTTTTTTTCAAAACGATCACAATTCAAACCATGTGTCGTCTGTTCGTTGTCAAACAAATTGTCACGTGACTAATTATATTATTTACCACGAAAATAGGGACATATCTAACGAAAATTCAGTCAGAAATCTAATTTATTCCATTTGTTAGGCAACACTTACTTGTTGTTGGTCTGTTATTACATCATTTACATCTACTACAGTAAAATTTCAGTTTTATTCGTAATAATATACTATAAACTTGTTTTAACAGAAATTCCTAAATCCGAAATAAGGTTGCGTTCGATTGGATTTCTAGCAAATCGCAAACCGGATGCGGGCCGTTAATATCGTTAACGGCCCGCATCCGGTTTGATGCCGGGCGTTATGGCTTTTTACCGTTCGGGTAAAATACTGTTAATCTACTAGAGAACGCCCTCTAAAGTGGTAATAATGGTGATTGCATTCATGTACCAGTATATGTACATACATGTTAACCTGCGATGATCCCAAATAGGGAGATTGGTCTTCAGAATTATGGAGATTTAGCCCAAATTGGGGAGATTTTTTTTTTTTTATCACTACAAACTTTAAATTTTTACAGTTTATTGTTAAATATACTATAGTATAAACAAATAGTAAATTAGCATAATAAATTGACAACACACATCATTCTTAGGCCAAAGAAAATTGAATGTTTGATTTGGGTTACAAGCCGGAAAAAAAATAGGGTCCGTATGTAGGCCTGAAATTTATTTTATTTTAATTTTTTTTTATTTTGACATATTCTTATTACTTTTCATGTGCGTATTTTACTCCAAGATTGACATAAAACTACTCTTGATTATTTTTGTATAAATTTTAATATTGCACCATACTTTTACTAAGAAATCAACCTATTCTGAGATGCTGAAATGTGTTTTTAGTATTTTATGAAATTTTTTGAGAAAAAATTGAATCGATTTTCTTGAAAACCGTGAAAAAAACTAGGGTAGGGGGATTAAAATAGGGTTGGTAGGGAAACCCAAATCACAAATATTTTTTTCTGTGGCCTTATATATAAATTAAATGTAATGAATTGTGATGGTTAAATAATTTGTGTTAGTTTATCGCTGATGTTTTCTATGGAGTGATATGGTCAATTTCTTTGAAATTTTCAGCGATGTTAGTATAATGCTACATTCCACAGGTTGGCATAGCTCTTGAGTACAAACTTTCACATACCCGAACAAGTCCATAATATGTCTTTAACTTTACTGTTTACAGTGTTTTCAAGAGATTTCAGCAATTGGATCCAGCATCGATACAACAAGAGAAGAATGCGCGGGTATCAATGGACAAAGTAACAGAACTACCTGAACTCAAGGTATGTGTAAAACTATCAAAATCAAGCCTGGAAATACGTATAGTGTGTCTGATATTTGCAGAATAAGGTCCCCAGAGGGTGAATTTAGTATCATATTCACTCTCTGGGAACCTCATTTTGCTTAAGTCTCAACTTCTGGGAAGTATCTATACATGTATTCTCAAAACGGGGGAATTTTAATCTGATCCAAGGTCTCCCACAGCAGTTGAGGCCTTGGCAGA
Source organism: Siphonodentalium dalli (assembly GCA_032622095.1). Classification (NCBI taxonomy): domain Eukaryota; kingdom Metazoa; phylum Mollusca; class Scaphopoda; order Gadilida; family Siphonodentaliidae; genus Siphonodentalium; species Siphonodentalium dalli. The sequence goes on from CP136069.1 coordinate 194,421,535, forward strand.
ATGAGGTCCCCAGAGGGTGAATTTGGTGATGCTACTCCACCGTCACTCAGAGACCTAGGATCAGATTGAGGTTCGCCAGTTGAAGTTGATGATGTTCACAATTAGTTGTCTCGCTTATGCATATTATCTTCTGCAAATTAGAGGATATAGAAACGGATCAGAATGAAAAAAAGTGACAAAAACCAATGGCGTAAAAATTCACCCAATGCATTATCATTGATATATTTTTATCAATGATTTTACAGACAAATCACAGTAATGAATCGGAAATCAGAATCGCGGGGGGCTGGGGAGAAATGGGTCGCAATTCTGTGCAGTTTGTATAGAGGCATATAATTTCTGTTATTTTGTACCAATTAAAATTTTTTCTGACATATTAAACGAGAATAAAAATGTTGCATGTTTGGGGTCTCGGGAACATGTGCCCGTTCCTGAGAAAGAGTCAACTTTGCATGGCCTATTTGGCGCATGAGTGCTATGCTATCGTAAATGCCATTTTCAATGTTTTTCTAGAAAATTGGATTTGAAAGTTTGGGAGTTTTGCTTTCGCACAGAAACATGTCAGACATATAGGGAATACTGATGATATATTCTAGCTCATTGAAATCCACTCCAATATGGAATTTTATGACAAACTAATTGCCTGTTAATGTTAAAAAGGCATAAAACTGTTTGGAGATATGATATTTACAAACAGTCATGAAATGATCTCTATTGAGCAGTTCAGTCACATAAAAATCATAAAATACATAATTTTGTGTGTTATTGTTACCCAATCTTTTCCACAGAAACAAGGGTTTCACATCTAAAACTAAGAAAGCACCATTCTCAGCCATGCGCTTCACTGGGTCTATTTCGGGCACTGTTGCTTATTATTGAAGCTTGAAGAAACAATGTTTTAGCACTCATTTTCATTTGCATGTGTTATTAAATGGGTCAGTTAATTCGTTGCCAGTGGAGATACAACGAGTGTGTTCATCTCAGTGTTCATTTTTGGGGCTAGACCAAGTCTTGTCGGTCCACAACACCTTGGGATATTGGTTAAGTTGATGCCCAAGCCTTGAAATAGTGAGTCTGTCATTTGCAGAATGAGGTCCCCAGAGGGTGAATTTAGTGATGCTATCCCGCACAGTGGGCTAGCATCACCAAATTCACCCTCTGGGAACCTCATTCTGCTGAGGTGTAAGCAGAATGGGTGAATTTGGTGATGCAAATGCAAATGACAGACACGCTATATCAAGGCTTGCAGTCTACAACACCTTGGGATATCGGTTAGATTGATGCCGTTTTTTGAATGATGTTCCGATAATAAGTTAAAATAAAGGAACTACTCCTCAGTTTGTATTTAGTAAGGCATGGGTTAACCTGTTAAACCCAAGCCTTGAAATAATGAGTCTGTCATGTGCAAAATGAGGTCCCCAGAGGGTGAATTTAGTGATGCTACCCGCATAGTGGGCTAGCATCACCAAATTCACCCTCTGGGGACCTGATTCTGCTTACACCTCAGCAGAATGAGGTTCCCAGAGGGTGAATTTGGTGATGCTAGCCCGCTATGTGGGGTAGCATCACTAAATTCACCCTCTGGGGACCTCATTCTGCAAATGACAGACACACTATTTCAAGGCTTGGTTGAACCCGGTTGGCTGTTAAACTGGCCAACACACTAAGGGTTATAACCTGATTGATTGGAAAACCGGCTAGCCAACAGCATGGAGTTTTAAACATATATTTCAGGATTATATAAGGAAATTGTTGGTGGGTATGGCATTGCAAGGCCAACTTCTGAATGTATATTCATTTACTAGTATATCCAATAAATACCGGAAAAAATACTAGCTGATGCCATCTGAAACATCTGATGTAATTGCCTTAAACAATTCAATGACGTCAATAAATATATATTATTATACTGCTCCTTTGCATAGGGAAACCTCTTGGTTGGCATGGTGTATGAGGCTCAACTACCGGATGTAGACTTGTTTATATGATAAATATTAGTGTTTTCTAATTCAGGGCATCTAATTTATATCAAAAATGAATTACATTTGTTTGATTCTATTATGAAGTGCTTCAGATATCATTTTAAAATTTCCCAATTTTGACCTACAACCCCGGGAATGGCACAGGTTCTTCAATGCAGCACCATCGCAGCTCCCATCAAGAAAGGATTAAACATTTCTCTCTTTTTCAGGTGAACCCATTTAAAGACAGAATATGTAAAGTGTTTTCATCAAGCGGCGATGGTGACATGACTTTTGAAGACTTCCTTGACATGATGTCGGTTTTCAGTGAACAAGCTCCAAAACATATCAAGGTGGAATATGCCTTCAGGATATATGGTATGTACAATGAAATTATGTTATGCTATACCATACATGTACCTGAATTTAAAGACACAGATGGCCTTCGCGATGGGTATTGATGTTAAAATAGTCACATCCGTTAAACCTGTCATAAACAAAAAGAATATTAAAATATAGACACTCTTTGTTCTTATGCGAATCATAAATATTGCGTAAATAGTATGTTATTGTCCAGTTCATATGCTTTGTTATGTAAACAAAAGACAAAAACGTTAAAGAACTTGGCTTGTGTTTACATAACACAGCATACATACTTGACAATAACATAATATTTGCATAATATTTATGATTGGTTTAAAAACAAAATATGTGTATATTTTAATATTCTTTTTGTTTATGGCAGTTTTAATCGATGTGACTAATTTAACAGTGGTGAAATGTCACTGTTTATACAGCATTTTCACACATCATAACACTATCATGGCTTTGGAAGAGCATGAAAATCAATTAAGGTTATAACCTATCAGTGTTGATTAGTGTTGAAGTCAAGCCTTGAAATAAAGTGTCTGTCATTTTCAGAATGAGGTCCCCAGAGGGTGAATTTAGTGATGCTACCCCACATAGCGGGCTAGCATCACCAAATTCACCCTCTGGGGACCTGATTCTGCTTACACCTCAGCATAATGAGGTTCCCAGAGGGTGAATTTGGTGATGCCAGCCCACTATGCGGGGTAGCATCACTAAATTCACCCTCTGGGGACCTCATTCTGCAAATGACAGACACACTATTTCAAGGCTTGGTTGAAGTTACCGACAGTGAATCTGCACTTGTGAATTTTACCCAAAACAAATCAGAAGTACTTCCTGGGCCACATGGGGGAGAAAATGGCTGGTATTCCATATTTTGGAGGTTTTACCTATGGAAATCTGAGAGTCTCATGGACAATCCGTGAAACTTAACAGCTCTGTATACTATAGAGTACATCGTTTAATAATCACATTATTTTCTCTGTAGATTTTGATGAAGATGATGTCATCTCTAGTCGAGATCTTAAGGAGATGGTGGATCGTCTAACAGGAGAACAGAAGCTCACCGATGACGATATGCAGCAGCTTATTGATAATGTACGTATACAGTCAGAGTTATGGTCCTTACTTGCATCTTTGATCTTCATGGATATCGAACATGATCCTCAAACTTCAAACTATGATTAACCCTTTCTTATTTTACGAAATGGATTCTCTAATCAGTTATAAAAATATACATTGGAATGGTCTATTATTCATTTGGAGCGATGTTCAGGAAATATAAGCAGACAACTGATGATCAGATAATATAATAGTAGAGGCTCTTATGTACTCCCGTGTGCACTTTGTGAAGAAATATAGCGACTATGCCAATGAGGTTGCTAGATATCTCAGGCACCAGAAAACAAATGTTAGACACCTTGGGGTCGCGACTGGGTGGATTTATGACGTCATCAAGATGGCCGCCATGCACAATTTCACAGTATGCACTGAGTCAGTTTGATCAATATCTACTTGTGAATTTATTATAGAAATTTGATTATCTCACCACTGACGTGAAACTAATACCCCATACTTCCATTTGACAGAAAAAGTGGCCACCATAAACCAAGATGGCCGCCAAAATGGCGACTGAAATTTGGAAAATTGATGATTTTTCACACTTTCCTCTGGAATCATTAACCGATGTTTGAAATTTGTAACGAATAAAGACCTAAATTTGAATAAATTCTAGTATCCAACCATTTCTACAACATAATATGTCATATTTCGGATCTCATTCCTGCCAGCAATCTTTAAAATGTGAATTCAAAAATGTGCTATGAAAGTTAACCAAAATTCAATTATGTGATTATGTCCAATAGTTGAACAGAAAATCACTAAATTTGATGAAGATAATGTAAAAATATTTTAAATATATGAATTGCCATATAGTTACACTGAAAATAGTGCATTTTCGTTTAAGATGGCGGCCAAGATGGCTGCCAAAATGGAGAAATCACCAAAATCTGTCCAATTTTTATTTATATCACTCATGTGTTGGGGAAAAGTTAATATATGTGAATATGTGCTACTTTTTCGCGTAAATCCATGGACTTATGGAATAATTTGTAAATTTGGTGAACCATATAGCCGCTTATACCCAAGAATTCAACAGAATTATACCACGAAAATATTAAGTCAAATCATCTTCATGGCAGCCACACAAAATTGCAGAATGGGCACTGAGTGAGGAAGAAAATTTAACATAGAAAATAAACAATATTTCTACGGCAATGATAAAATTGCACCATGCTTCCTTTTGAAAGAACAAGATTGATAAAAAAACCAAGATGGCTGTCAAAATGGCGACCGAAATATAGAAATGTGTTGAATTGTTACACATGCCCCTTACATCATTTTCGGTTATTCGTAAACTGTGGCGAGTAGGACTTGTCTTTGTTTTTATCAGTCATGACACCAAGTACTTTGGAAAACATATATGCTGTAATTTGTGTCTAATTGTTGTCCATACTCCGAAAAATGCAAATTAAATAATTCGCTATGTAATTTCACAAATAAACTTACTTCTCGAGGTTCTAGATTAACATTGGACAGAAATAGGCATAATAAAATAAACAAAAGTGTACACAGTTTTAAATATCGTTAGTGTCATTCAATTACACTCGACATTGATCTATTTGACCCAAGATGGTTGCCAGAATGGCCGCCAAAACTCAGTTATAAAATGTGACAAATGTTTATATTCTCAAACGGCATTTAGCAAAGGAGTTGGATATATTCGCCCAATCTAAATTAGATACTATCATGTTAAGGTATATTGTGACTATGTTTGACCAAACATAGTTTGTTTATAATCGAGAATATATCGGAATGGACTCTTAGAAACCTAACATGACATTGCCCAATATAATTTAAACGATCCTGTCCGTTTCATGGGAAGGAAGTCAAACCGGATATGTGCTGACTGAATCATTATAAGAGCATGTCGAGTACTCGAACGCAAAAGAATCCCTGCAGTCATAATACAGACATAAATCCAACTTTATGGCTATATTATTTCGTTTGGGGCGGATCTGCTTTATTCGTTGTCTATTCTTGATGAATTGTTGACCACGTTGATTTCGGCCGGCCACAAAAATTCAGAAGATTCAGGGCAAATATCACACCTTGACTTCATCGAAGTCGAAGTTGCATTGCTATCATACTGCCACCGGGAAATATAATTGCTCAACTTAGAAATACGCAGGCATTACATGTTAGTGCAAACAGTATTTCGTATATAATTATGAAACAGTTGTGTCTAATAATATACAATAACGGGATATTGCATGGTTCAGTTTCTTGTTTTTGGCATATCTGTTTCATCACCCGAAATTCGTTTGAATAGTTGAGACATTGTCACACTTCTCAAGACGTGAGTCAGTACATGTACCACTCTTGTTACTTCGTCCAATAGATGGTCACATTGATGGTAGTCTATCAACAACCAACTCACCCAGCAACTACAGTTGAATTACAAACTCATCTCGCAAGCTAACAGAGCTCACCACAAAACTCTCCGACTGCATATCAGAGAATCCATATAGAATATTTGCTTCGGTTGTGGAATGGAGTGTCCATGGTACAGACTTAATAAATAAATTTCAATACGGCCACTGACCTCATAGCAGATACATTGCATATTCACTTTGATGTAGTCTAACAGAGCTGTGCACATGACCGAGTTAATGCTTGTCAGTTTATTTTAGAATATGTCAAAACATCAGTATCGGGCAAAAATAGACTAAGGTTTGTCATTCTCCATGTCGAGTCCAGCAAGTGACAATAACGGCTCCTCAACTTTTTCCTGGTTGTCAACGAAACAATATCGTGAATCAAAATGCCTATGCCTAGTGCCTGGATATTTAGTGATGAAATACCTCATCGAAACACCAGAAGCTCGTCTGTGGTCCATGCCATATGGTGGTGCATCGAAGTAATGAATACAGTGACGGGTCATCAAGATCATTTAATGGAACGTTATTAAGAACAAATGTAGTTTATAGAATTTGCTGGCAAACCGTACAACCATGATAGTCGGATCCACAAGTAGGCCAATAACAAGCTTGGAATATAGATACTGCGCAAATGTTGGAAGTAATAGATAACAAGGTTATGCTTGAATTGATAGAATATTGTGGTTTGTTAGCTATTTGAAGAGTCCATAACTGAAATGTACTTCAACTATTGCTCAGGAAGGTATACGATTACAACGTTTAACGACCTGAGTTTTCCGCAGACCTGATTTCATTGTAGTGGGATATCAAAGGTTCCTCTATACAATATCTGGAAAGAATACTACAAACTTTCCACCCAATAATAATACATGTACCTCAACATGTCGGTGAGTTGAATTGCCTCTACAACCAAATTGAACTGTGCATTGGTGCGACAAATGATTTTTATCAATATTTTCTGCAACATTGCCGATAGCCGATAAAATTACAGAAATGCAGGCATTTAAAGAAAATTTATGTTTCTTGTATGACATTTTGATGAGAACGCATAACGCAAGCATGACAGAACTTCGATAACACATGTGACAAACATGACATGGGTGTATCTAATATAAACTTGATGAGTGCATAAGTTCAGCACAGGAAGGTGTGGATCATACACGGAACGAACTTGCAGTATATGCGATGTCCAGAAAGCTATCTCTGTGGAACTCAAATACACATGTATACCAATTGAACTCATTATATGAGGCTATCTTCCTATCCTAGCTCGATCAAAATCAGCCACGCTTTCGCAAATCTTTGGTGTGGAGTCAGTGAGTTGACCTATGAGCTGACCAGAGCTCCACAGCAGTTTCTGTTTTGATACAAACCTGAACATAATTTATATCTAGTCGCTATTTATCGCATGTAATAAGCAGAGGTCTGGTAGAAATCCACCAATGCGATTCTTCTTCGCAGAAGACACATAGAGCTCACATCTGAACGCTCTCGTTTTGTAGTCTGCGACAAAGCAATTACTGTCATATAATCCCCTGATGCACACACAATTTGAACTAGATGTTATTCAAGGACGGGCAATTGTAATTTTTCTCAGTTTCACAAAAGTATACCCTGTGTTTTCGTACATGTATTTAATAAGAACGAATCACACAAATATTAGCTCCTATTCTTATATTTGTACTAAGTATACACTAATTATTAAGCTTGTTAACATGGAAGATGTCTGTAATGTCAACGCATTATATGCCGCTACTGTTTTTGGGTACTGCATTGTGTGATGTCCATTCAATTAATTTCCGTGAGCAACTGAATTTCGGTAGAATTGACTTAGTATGATGGCATTACACGAGCAATACAGGAGTCAAGTGAAAAATTCTTAGCCAAAACCCCATAAGGGGTGCGCTATCAAGGGGAAGTAATTAAAGTATTGCTCAATACCGACAGCCTTATTGTTGAGGTAGGGATTTTTCTCCAGTCGAGTACCCAATCAGGACATTTCCTATGTACATGTAATGATGGATGTAATCAGCATGTATTCAGATTTTGATATTTTCAAATAGGTCAACATCAGATGAATTTATCTACTTTTCATGGTTTCTGTTTCCATTCTCATGAAATCTCGAATATAAGCAGCTACTTTTCGCAAATATTCATATTGTATCAGATTGTATCAGCATTCCTGGCACTTTTGTCAACAGGGGAACAAATATGTTTACCAGTAGTCACTGAAACCCACATTAGGAGCGTTATCAATGAAAACTAGCAAATTTGGATGATTTCTCCATTTTGGTAACCATCTGAGTCACCATCCTGAATTTAGATTCATATAGGTAATAATATGTTAATCTAACATATCATGGTTGTCGAATGATTAGATAGTATAATTCATTCAAAATAAGGTTGCTGGTAGCCACCGATTTCAAACCACTGTGAATAATTTAAGAGGCGAGTGTGAAAAATCATCAATTATTAGAATTTCGGTCGCCGTTTTGGGAGCCATCTTGGATTTTGAGGTCCAAATTGCACCGTCAAGAGGAAGTGTGATCCAATGGTATTATTGGTCGCGAAACATAATCATTTCACTATCTAAATTTTCCTCCCAGACTCAATGCCAACTCTGAAATTATTCATGGTTGGCATTTTGATGATTTCATCTCATTTTCGAAGTTTCATTCTCTCGAATTCTTGAGTATAAACAGCCATTGTTCACAAACTATTCATTTTGTTTCATGTCTCCATGTTATTACGCCAACATGGAGCAAATATATTCACCTATATTAACTAAATCGCACATTAGGAGTGATATCAATGAAAATTTGACAAATTTTAGTGATTTATCAATTTTGGCAACCATTTTGGTCGCCATCTTGAATACAGATGCACTTTTTTGGTTGTAATTATATGGCAATCTATATGTTTAAACCTATTGCAAATGTTTGTCATCAAATTCAGCTATTTTCTGGCTAACACTTGGCTTGAATTACAAAATCGATATTTGGTAAAATTTCATAGCATATTTATGAATTAATATTTTGACGAAATTTTGTATGAATAAGACCCCAAAGTATGACATATTATCATGTTCAAATGGTTAGGTATTCAAATGTACTTAAAATTAAGTTGATATTAGCCACCGATTTCAAACAACCGTGAATGTTTTAAGAGACATGTGTGAAAATTCATCATTTTTCCGAACTTCGGTCGCCATTTTGGCGGCCATCTTGGTTAAATGTGGTCAATTTTTCTGTCAAAGTGAAGCCTGTTATCATAGTGTCACAACAGTAGAGAAATATTATATTTCATACTATAAATCCACTACTAGCTATTAATCAAACTGATCCAGTGCCTACTCTGAAATGTTGGATGGCGGCCATCTTGATGACGTCATAAATCCACCCAGTCGCGACCCCCAGGTGTCTAACATTTGTTTTCTGGTGCCCCAGATATCAGGCAACATCATGAGCATAGTGGCTATATTTCTTCACAAAATGCACACGGGAGCCAAAAAATGAACATAAGAGCCTCTACTATAAGAGCAGAAGGATTCCTATTCGTAATGTTCAGATAATAAGTTCAACAAACTGCCTGTGGTCGTTTGTTGAACTTATTATCTGAATATTTCCTGAGGGAACTACTCATGACACAATATTTTTTTAAAGTTCACACTTGGCATTACTCACAAATTCACAATATACGTAATAATTTTATTCTATTTGTATAGCCATTATGAGTACCTTCTGTGATAATATTCTTGGTCAATCCCATTCCAGATTTTTGAAGAGGCTGACCTTGATGATGACGATTCTCTGTCGTTCGCTGAGTTTGAACATGTCATATCAAAGGCACCAGATTTCATGAAGTGAGTACAACGATTTAACATGTTGACTGCTGATACCCCTGTTGTAGGAGTTTAAATTAAAGATCATTGTGACAATGTATTCTCTTATATATGCGAGTCTCCCATATATAAGAGAATACACTGGCTTATGTGCCATGAAAGGGTTAATGCCTACATCACCTGTGTATCTGCCACTAAATAAAACAGGAAGTAATAAACAAAGATTGTTTTATTTGGGCACTAATCACTAGTGAACCATTTTGCAGGAATAGAATGTTTTCAGGGATATACACATTGACAATTTTGACTTATTCTGAAAGACATCGAAGCAGACATCGCTAAAAGCCTTGTGGTCAAGTTTGAATTCAGATTCGGTCTGCCCATTTTCACCAAAGTTATAGTCCTGGTCGACTTACAAGTTGAGAATCTGGGCTATGTCCAATGACTTTTTCATAACAACTTATAATTTGAAAATACATCCGATGAATTTTGAATCCATCATTGCGTGATTCAGAAAAAGTTAACAAAGACAGTTAGAAGGAAAGTTAACAAAGACAGTTAGAAGCAAAGTTTGATTCAATGGTTGTTCCCAGAATAAAAAATTTCGTTTCTAAAGCCACGGGTCAAATTAAGCCACCTTATTCGGGGGGACATATGGCTTAGTTGCCTTTTATCTATATTTTATTCACCATAAAATACCATGTTCTCAGTCCCTTCTCATCATCCGAATAAAGAGTCTTCAGAATGTTTGCGCATCGATAGTGTGAAAATAAAATTTGCAGTACCTTCACAGCCAATTTTTATATGGCTGTTTTGAAAAATGGTTATATTATGTTATCCATGTGTCTGTCGTAAGCCAGTCTGTCCATTAACATGAAGCAATCTCTGAATCGGCTATCTCTTGGTTTAGTAATAAAATTAATTTCAGTTACCCGTGGCCATTATTAGCTGAACAGTTACCCGTCGCCATTATTAATTACAGTTACCCGTGGCCATTATTAATTTCAGTTACCCGTGGCCATTATTAGCTGAACAGATATAGAGGATCTCCAACAAATTATGTTGGGATGTAAGATTTTATGAAACGAGTTTGATAAATTTGATTCACAATGAGTCGTAGATGAGTTTCATAATATCTTATATCCCATGTGCCTTTTTAACAAATCAAAATCTTTAAAAGAAGTGGAAAAATGCTTGTAAAATGCATACATGCACGGCATTGGCTGAGACGCTTCACAACTGTATACAATAGTATTGCACTCTCTGTCTTGCGACAAAAATATAGTCCCCCAATTTGCCTCTTTGTTTTTGTCCCTATTTTCGTTAGTGCAACGAAGTTGGACAATAATTGAACTTTAATGAACAAAGCAATCATTTTGCAATGTCTGGTATTAATGTCAAGTGCGGCTTTTCGAAATAGTATTAATCTGCATGTTAATTTTGTTGGCGTATCCCGGGAAGCATGCGGCTATTCGTCACTAGTGAGATATAAGGAAATATGTAATGGCTTTTTAAATGATATAATAGGGGTTTCATGTGATATAATAAGTTAGATGATAGACTGCATGTATTTATTTCATCAAAAATCACCCAAAAAAGTATCATTCATGCAATACAACATACCGGTATGTTTAAGACATGATTGAACATAGTTACCAATTACAGTAATGAATTGGAAATTTGAATCGTGAAACCGATCTGTTCGATCTCACTTTTATAAAAAACATACGATTATTTAGTACGGACTGGCTAGAGTGCCATATGCGGTACTTTAGCCATGTTCATCAACACCAAATTCGCGCATTCGTCACAACAGTGGCGGTGCCCAAGTGCTGAATTATTCAACGCCGAATCAATGGGCACATGCTTCGAGCACTTTCAGGCAGCATGATGTAATTTAGGATTTGAATCCACGTAGGATGATCAATTTCCAGAATCAGAATCACGTTCCTGGTTACTATAGTATTGACTTAAAATAGAGTAGTCCCATGTCGAAATACCAAACGATTTGTGCATGGAGGCCATCACGCAGTTCATATTTAAAACAAATTATGTCTGTATTTTGTATTCACGTGGCATGCAAATTAAAAGTATAGGCATATTGGGTACTTTAGTCAAACTGCTAAAAATGCCATAATTACAGTACTTTAACAGTCTGACTAGCAGTTCGGCTAAAGTGCCTTATATGGTATTTTATCAGCCCGGGTAAAGTGTCGTATACGGTTCTCTAACCATGGCCGATTAGAATTTTCCAGACAGATTGATCTCGATTAAATAGGCTACAGGCGCCGGGTATCGGGACCTTGCACACGGGTCTGAGAAACGGGAAATTGACTTTGCTTGTCCTAAACACTAATATTTGATTTAATCCTTTCCATTTCCAGCTCCTTCAGAATTAGACTGTGAGACCATTTGCTGTGGACCAAAAGAAAAAAAGTACCAAAACTTGAACCATGTGATGACGAGTGCGGAAAATGGCATAATATATGGGAGCATCATCTCTGAATTTTAAACCATGTGATATCGGTCAATCGACTCACTTTTATATATTCTCAGACTTTAACCCTTCCATGACTGGAGACTCCTGAAATTTTGCGAAAACCCTGTGCCAATGCAATCTCTTATATATGCGAGTCTCCCATAGAGAGCCTCACATATATGAGAATACATTGGCCTCACAATATTTACCTTGACCTGGTAAGCCAGTGCATTCTCTTATATTTGCGAGGCTCCCTATGGGAGACTCACATATATAAGAGAATGCAGTAGCACAGGATCTTTAATGCTGCACCAGTGCAGCTCCCGTCACGATAGGGTTAAATTCTCAGACTTTTAATATTTTTATAATCACTTTTTCTACAAGTTATTTACCACACTGCTGCAACTATATTTGTCACCATTTTTACTTCAGTCCTGAAGTTTGGCTCATGATCTACAAAAAAAAAACTAAAGGCACAAGTGGGATGTACTTATGATATTTCATTCCACTTCCAGAAAATTCCATTAAGGTTTCATTTCTTTATTTAGCTCCGGAAAATTGGATTACGGATTCATTTCTAAATTTAGCTCTGGAAAATTCCATTAAGGTTTCATTTCTAAATTTAGCTCCGCATCGCATGAACGATGTAAACAAAACTTCAGTTGGTTAATGAGATGTTGTTGTCTCTGATGGGAGATAATGCTCATATTTTTAAAACTAACAATGTCGAAGTGTTGTACAGCCTTGGTTTTCTATGCTCAATAAAGCCAACTTTATTCCTGGTTCATCATTATTTGAACATTTTTATCTATAAAGAGCACTGGATGCTCACGTTCCGCAATCAATCCAGCTTAAGTTACCGTAAACTGTCAAGTGTCTGTCATCGGCAGTATTTCAGTTCACCGTGACCTTCTCACGAAAATTTTAACTATTTATTATCAACCAAACAATTTTACATTGTATATAAAATGTAAACTTCGCGGGATTTATAGAATACAGTATGCTCAAGTTGACAGTATATATACTGCATATATGCAACTAGTGATTCGACTCAAAATTTACCAATAATTCTATTCGAGATTTGATTCCAATGAGAATCGTGATTTGGAGAACCCTAGAATCTCTCGATTCTACTAGAAAAAAAAAAAGGGGGGGGGGGGGTCCATCATTTTCTCTACAGAAACCGTACATTTGAATCGTAATAAATAATTGTGATAAGACAAACTTTGATTGGTGGTGACAAACTCAAGCCTTGATGTTTTGAAGTCAATAAATTATTTTGACTAGATAACTATAGTACATGCACATGTATATGAGAACCTCGAGGTGATTTACTATGTCAAACTATATGGCTTTAACCCATTCATGACTGGAGCTTCCTGAAATTTTGCAAAAAAAACCCTGTGCCAATGCATTCTCTAATATATGCGGGTCTACCATAGGGAGCCTCGCATATATAAGAGAATATCTTGGCCAATATTTATCTTGACATTGTAAGCCAGTGTATTCTCTTATATAATCGAGGCTCCCTAGGGAAACTCGTATATATATAAGAGAATGCACTGGCACAGCTCCAGTCATGCAATGGTTAAGATAAGTTTTGTGAATATCTCCTTATTGTGTTTGTTTTATCATATTTATATAGGAAATTTATTTAATATTGTTATTTTAATAATTCTTTTAAGTCTCCATGATCAAATATATAATATGAGTGACATGAATCACCTTAATTTGCTTGTTGTGTAAATACATGTACTGTCCATGTATATTAATAATCACTGTATCTTTAAAGGTACTCAATCCGATTTGATGGTCCCCATATCATCACATTCCAACAACAACATTTAACAAAATACTGCTTCAGTTATCAGAATCGATTATTTGCCCAAAAATAATTATAACTATAGTCAACTATAGTATAACATTGTCCGAAACATGTTATTTATCAACATTTTGTTCAACGAAATATGGCCGGATTGTCAAATGTTCACACACAAAGCCACTTGATTTCAGAGTTATCCATCTTCATCTGCAATTTGGTCCGAGACCGTCGCCTTGAAAAAATTTTGCCAGGCGGAAAAATTACATATCTCGAGAAATAACAAATTTCAAAAATTGATATCTGATCACTCTTGAGCTTGATTGGTGGGTTCCTCAACTCGAATCAAATATCTTTTACTCCCGAGCCAAAGAAATAGTAATTTAGGAGCGTTAATTCGGATTCTGCATCTTTAAATATAATGGTTGTATGGAGGTTCCATCATTATGAAATACGATATTTGCTCTATAACTGCTGATAATCACCTCTGTTCAGGCCTGAGATATGGTACCAGACATTTGCAGAATGAGGTTCTCAGAGGGTGTTTAGTGACGCTGCCCTGCAGTGGGCTAGATTCACCAAATTCATTCTCTGGGGCTTATTCTGCATGGTCTCAACTGCTATGCAAGTCTAGACACAGATTAAAGTTCCCAGATGGTGAATATTGTGATGTGCTCCCATTGGGTACCTCGATTATGCAATGTGTCATCTGCCAATTTAGGGATATGGAGAAACTAAACTATAAAAGAAAAGTATCCAGAAGAAGTTTCCAAAAAACTTGCTAATTTGATCAATATACTTTCTAGAGAAGATGATGCCTAAGCAGAATGAGGTCCCCAGTGGGTGAATTTGGTTATGCTAGCCGTTACTGTATGCTCTATCAATAATATAATTTTTACGAAATATTACTTTCTAATGTCACCCGGTTAGACTATATTTGTGGGAGCGTTATTTATTTTTCTTGCACCTGGAAATGAATCTCTCTTCATAAATATTAGAAATACAATGTATGCCAATTGCAGCATAATACTATAGTGACAATTAAAATTATAAGTGTTAAATGTGCATGATGCAATATGAATGAAAGTGAATACATTGTTACAACCTAACGATAATTCTACAATGTTGTGCCTTACTATCTCTAAAAAATTACTTTCTTGTATATCACTTGTGGGCTTCTAAAATGTTGTATCTGGCGTTTTGGTATGAAAGCACTTTTTTTCATATTTAAAATCTTCGGGTACAATTTAATAAGTTCCTCAAAGAACTTGTCTCTTTTTCAATTATAAATGCCATTTTTCGGGAAAAATGATGTTCTAAAAGTTGTATCAGGGATTCCTGAAAAATGTTATTGTTAATTCTAAAATTTCGATTATCTTATTTTTCTAATCTGTTAAGATAATTATTGGATTATTTTGAAGAGGGGGTTTCCTCCTTATCCTGAGTGAGGACTAATCAAACCCATGGGAATCATCAAAACTAAATGTTGTATCTCACGATTAATTACTTCTAAAATTTATTACCATAACTCGTTTTTCGCATCATCTAGGAGATATATGAATGTTTATCTGTTATAGCAACTGTGATATAAAGGATTAATATCATGCAAATTTATAGCTATTGTCGGATACCATTTAAATTTCCAGAGAGTGTTTTTGTTTACCGTAATATTTGAGATACTTTTTAGAAGCCTGCCGGCAATATCTAACAAATTGGTTTGTCTTATAGTCAGGTTTTATCATCAATATATTCTTGTTGAATAAAAATTGTTATTTCACTAAATACTTGTTTTTGTCTTTAGTAGAGGCTCTTGTGTACTCCCGTGTGCACTTTGTGAAGAAATATAGCGACTATGCCAATGACGTTGCTTGATATCTCAGGCACCATAAAACAAATGTTAGACACATTGGGGTCGCGACTGGGTGGATTTATGACGCCATCAAGATGGCCGCCATACACAATTTCACAGTATGCACTGAGTCAGTTTGATTAATATCTACTTGCAAATTTATTATAGAAATTTGATTATCTCACCACTGACGTGAAACTAATACCCTATACTTCCATTTGACAGAAAAAGTGGCCACCATAAACCAAGATGGCCGCCAAAATGGCGACCGAAATTCAGAAAATTGATGATTTTTCACACTTTCCTCTTGAATCATTAACCGATGTTTGAAATTTGTAACGAATAAAGACCTAAATTTGAATAAATTCTAGTATCCAACCATTTCTACAACATAATATGTCATATTTCGGATCTCATTCCTGCCAGCTATCTTTAAAATGTGAATTCAAAAATGTGCTATGAAAGTTAACCAAAATTCAATTATGTGATTCTAGCCAAGAGTTGAACAGAAAATAACTGAATTTGATGAAGATAATGTAAAAATGTTTTAAATATGTGAATTGCCATATAGTTACACTGAAAATAGTGCATTTTCGTTTAAGATGGCGGCCAAGATGGCTGCCAAAATGGAGAAATCACAAAAATCTGTCCAATTTTTATTGATATCACTCATGCGTTGGGGAAAAGTAAATATATGTGAATATGTGCTACTTTTTCGCGGACATCCATCGACTTATGGAATAATTTGTAAATTTGGTGAACCATATATCTGCTTATACCCGAGAATTCAACAGAATTATACCACGGAAATTAAGTCAAATCATCTTCATGGCAGCCACACAAAATTGCAGAATGGGCACTGAGTGAGGAAGAAAATTTAACTCAGAAAATGAAAAATATTTCTACGGCAATGATAAAATTGCATCAAGCTTCCTTTTGAAAGAACAAGATTGATAGAAAAAACAAGATGGCTGTCAAAATGGCGACCGAAATATAGAAATGTGTTGAATTGTTACATCATTTTCGATTATTTGTAAACTGTGACGAGTAGGACTTGTCTTTGTTTTTATCAGTCATGACACCAAGTACTTTGGAAAACATATTATGTTGTAATTTGTGTCTAATTGTTGTTCATACTCCGAAAAATGCAAATTAAATAATGCGCTATGTAATTTCACAAATAAACTTGCTTCTCGAAGTTCTAAATTAACATTGGACAGAAATAGGCATAATAAAATAAACAAAAGTGTACAAAGTTTTAAATATCGTTAGTGTCATTCAATTACACTCGACATTGATCTATTTGACCCAAGATGGTCGCCAGAATGGCCGCGAAAACTCAGTTATAAAATGTGACAAATGTTTATAGTCTCAAACGGCATTTAGCAAAGGAGTTGGATATATTCGCCCAATCTAAATTATATACTATCATGTTAAGGTATATTGCGACTATGTTTGACATAGTTTGTTTATAATCGAGAATATATCAGAATGGAATCTTAGAAACCTAACATGAAATTGCCCAATATAATTTGAACGATCCTGCCCTTTTCCTGGGTAGGAAGTCAAACCGGATATGTGCTGACTGTATCATTATAAGAGCATAACGAGTACTCGAACGCAAAAGAATCCCTGCAGTCATAATACAGGCAGAAATCCAACTTTATGGCTATATTATTTCGTTTGGGGCAGATCTGCTTTATTCGTTGCCTATTCTTGATGAATTGTTGATCCCGTTGATTTAGCCCGGCCACAAAAATTTAGAAGATTCAGGAAAACTATAACACCTTGACTTCATCGAAATCGAAGTTGCATTGCTATCATACTATACTGCCACCGGGAAATATAATTGCTCAACTTAGAAATACACAGGCATTACATGTTAGTGCAAACATTATTTCGTATCTAATTATGAAACAGTTGTGTCTACTAAGATACAATAAGGGGAGATTGCAGTGTTCAGTTTCTTGTTTTTGGCATATATGTGTTTCATCACCCGAAATTCGTTTGAATAGTTGAGACATTGTCACACTTCTCAAGACGTGTGTCAGCACATGTACCACTCTTGTTACTTCGTCCAATAGATGGTCACTTTGATGGTAGTCTGTCTACAACCAACTCACCCCAGCAACTACAGTTGAATTACAAACTCATCTCGCAAGCTAACAGAGCTCACCACAAAACTCTCCGACTGCATATCAGAGACTCCATATATAATGTTTGCTTCGGTTGTGGAATGGAGAGTCCATAATACAGATTTAATAAATAAATGTCAATACGGCCGCTGACCTCATAGCAGATACATTGCATGTTCACTTCGATGTAGTCTAACATATGTCAAAACATCAGTATCGGGCAAAAATAGCCTAAGGTTTGTCATTCTCCATGTCGAGTCCAGCAAGTGACAATAACGGCTCCTCAACTTCTTCCTGGTTGTCAGCGAAAAGATATCGTTAAATCAAAATGCCTATGCCTAGTGCCTGGATATTTAGTGATGAAATACCTCATCGAAACACCAGAAGCTCATCTTTGGTCCATGCCATATGATGGTGCATCGAAGTAATGAATACAGTGACGGGTCATCAAGATCATTTAATGGAACGTTTATTAAGATTTCTTGCAAAACGTCCACATGGGGACATTCATTAGCATTATACATCAACTGTTAGTTCACAGAAAGTAAAGATATTCGAATCACAGAAACCCCGCAATCTCGAACGAAATCCTTTAATTGTCCATCGAACAAATGTAGTTTATAGAATTTACTGGCAAACCATACAACCATAATAGTCGGATCCACAAGTAGGCCAATAACAAGCTTGGAATATAGATACTGCGCAAAATTTGGAAGTAATAGATAACAATGTTATGCTTGAATTGAGATAATATTGTGAATTGTTAGCTATTTGAAGAGTCCATAACTGAAATTTACTTCAACTATTGCTCAGGAAGGTATAAGAATACAACGTTTAACGACCTGAGTTTTCTGCAGACCTGATTTCATTGTAGTGGGATATAAAATGTTCCTGTATAAAACATCTGGAAAGAATACTACAAACTTTCCACCCAATAATAATACATGTACATCAACATGTCGAACTGTGCATTTGTACGAGAAATTATTATCATTTTTTATCTGGAACATTGCCGATAGCCGATACTATTACAGAAATGCAGGCATTTAAAGAAAATTTGGTGTGAATATCTTTCTTGTATGACATTTTGATGAGACCGCATAACGCAGGCATGAAAGAACTTCGATAACACATGTGACAAATATGACATAAGTGCATAAGTTCTGCATCGGAAGATGGGGATCATACACGGAACGAACTTGCAGTATATGCGATGTCCAGAAAACTATATATGTGGAACTCAAATACACATGTATACCAATTGAACTCATTATATGAGGCTATCTTCCTATCCTAGCTTGATCAAAATCAGCCACGCTTTCGCAAATCTTGGGCGTGGAGTCAGTGAGTTGACCTATGAGCTGTCCAGAGCTCCACAGCATTTTCTGTTTTGGTACGAACCTGAACATAATTTATCTCTAGTCGCTCTATATCGCATGTAATAAGCTGAGGTCTGGTATAAATCCGCCAATGCGATTCTTCTTCGCAGACACATAGAGCTCACATCTGAACGCTCTCGTTTGGTAGTCTGCGAAAAGCAATTAATGTCATATAATCCCCTGATGCACACACAATATGAACTAGATGTTATTCAAGGACGAGCAATTGTAAATTTTCTCAGTTTCACAAAAGTATACCCTGTATTTTCGTACATGTATATTAATAAGAACGAATCACACAAATATTAGCTCCTATTCTTATATTTGGACTTAGTGTGCACTAATTATTAAGCTTGTTAACATGGAAGATGTCTGTAATGTCAACGCATTATATGCCGCTACTGTTTTTGGGTACTGCATTGTGTGATGTCCATTCAATTAATTTCCGTGAGCAGCTGAATTTCGATAGAATTGACTTAGTATGATGGCATTACATGAGCAATACAGGAGTCAAGTGAAAAATTCGTAGCCAAACCCCATAAGGGGGCGATATCAAGGGGAAGTAATTAAAGTATTGCTCAATACCGACATCCTTATTGTTGAGGTAGGGATTTTTCTCCAGTCGAGTCACCCAATCAGGACATTTCCGATGTACATGTAATGATGAATGTAATCAGCATATATTCAGATTTGGATATTTTCAAATAGGTCAACATCAGATGAATTTATCTACTTTTCATGGTTTCTGTTTCCATTCTCATGAAATCTCGGATATAAGCAGCTACTGTTCGCAAAATATCATATTGTATCAGCATTCCTGGCACTTTTGTCAAGAGGGGAACAAATGTGTTTACCAGTAGTCACTGAAACCGACATTAGGAGCGTTATCAACGAAAACTAGCAAATTTGGATGATTTCTCCATTTTGGTAACCATCTGAGTCACCATCCTGAATTTAGATTAATATGGATAATAATATGTTAATCTAACATATCATGGTTGTCGAATGATTAGATAGTATAATTCATTCAAAATAAGGTTGCTAGTAGCCACCGATTTCAAACCGCTGTGAATAATTTAAGAGGCGAGTGTGAAAAATCATCAATTATTAGAATTTCGGTCGCCGTTTTGGAAGCCATCTAGGATTTTGAGGTCCAAATTGCACGTCAAGAGAAAGTGTGATCCAATGGTATTATTGGTCGCGATGGTTGCCATTTTGATGATTTCATCTAATTTTCGTCGTTTCATTCTCTCGAATTCTTGAGTATAAACAGCCATTGTTCACAAAGTATTCATATTGTTTCATATCTCAATGTTATTACGCCAACACGGAGCAAATATATTCACCTATATTCACTAAATCGCACATTAGGGGTGATATCAAAGAAAATTTGACAAATTTTAGTGATTTATCAATTTTGGCAACCATTTTGGTCGCCATCTTGAATACAGATGCACTTTTTTTGGTTGTAATTATATGGCAATCTATATGTTTAAACCTGTTGCAAATGTTTGTCATCAAATTCAACTATTTTCTGGCTAACACTTGGCTTGAATTACAAAATCTATATTTGGTAAAATTTCATAGCATATTTATGAATTCACATTTTGACGACATTTTGTAGGAATAAAACCCAAGGTATGACATATTATCATGTTCAAATGGTTAGGTATTCAAATTTATTTAAAATTAAGTTGCTATTAGCCACCGATTTCAAACAACCGTGAATGTTTTAAGAGACATGTGTGAAAATTCATCATTTTCCCGAACTTCGGTCGCCATTTTGGCGGCCATCTTGGTTAAATGTGGTCAATTTTTCTGTCAAAGTGAAGCCTGTTATCATAGTATCACAACAGTAGAGAAATATTATGCTTCCTACCATAAATTCACTACTAGCTATTAATCAAACTGATTCAGTGCCTACTCTGAAATGTTGGATGGCGGCCATTTTGATGACGTCATAAATCCACCCAGTCGCGACCCCCAGGTGTCTAACATTTGTTTTCTGGTGCCCCAGATATCAAGCAACATCATGAGCATAGTGGCTATATTTCTTTACAAAATGCACACGGGAGCCAAAAAATGGACATAAGAGCCTCTACTCTTAGATTCATCAAAATCATATTTTTTCTGCAACAAGTTATCCCAATTATACGTTTTATGGGAAAGTGCATTTATATATATCCAGAAAACAGTGTTTTAGAGTCAAGGATATGTTATCCTATTGTCAGAATATTCTATTGTTTTCAATAGCAAGCCATTCTGTCTGCTTTATCAGCAATATGAACAAAAAAAACCTATCAAAATTCGTATGAATCTCAACTTTCAATATAACAATACAATACATGTAACATGATTTTCAATGGTATTAACTGCCCCACACGAATAATGAACCCTTTCATGACTGGAGCTGTGCTGTTGCAGCATTAATGTGCCAGTGCATTCTCTTATAAATGCAAGTCACACATAGGGAGCCTCACATATAAAAGAGAATGCACTGGCTTACAAGGCCAATATATTCGAGAATGCATTGGCACAGGGTTTTTGCAAAATTTCATGAAGCTCCAGTCATGGAAGAGTAAACAGACTGCCCAACAAAATCATGTTGCTATTATTATCAGTGACTTGGTCATGCGGCGAGCCGATAATGAACATAGCATCTCTTTATCGGCCCTGTGTTTGATGACGTTACACTATTTGGAATGCCCCAAAAAACTATTAATAAACTAGAAAATGCCCTATAAAGTGATAATAATTAACAGTAGTTCTACACTTAGCAATTGAATTTGGTAAATGTTTTGCTACCACAAAATACAGGTCAAGTCGAATTTCATGGTTCTGGGTGCACATATTAATATCATGGTTCTGGGTGCACATATTAATATCATGGTTCTGGGTGCACATATGAATTTCATGGTTCTGGGTGCACATATGAATTTCATGGTTCTGGGTGCACATATGAATTTCATGGTTCTGGGTGCACATATGAATTTCATGGTCCTGGGTGCACATATGAATTTCATGGTTCTGGGTGCACATATGAATTTCATGGTTCTGGGTGCACATATGAATTTCATGGTTCTGGGTGCACATATGAATTTCATGGTCCTGGGTGCACCTATGAATTTCATGGTTCTGGGTGCACATATTAATATCATGGTTCTGGGTGCACATATGAATTTCATGGTTCTGGGTGCACATATGAATTTCATGGTTCTGGGTGCACATATGAATTTCATGGTCCTGGGTGCACATATGAATTTCATGGTTCTGGGTGCACATATGAATTTCATGGTTCTGGGTGCACATATGAATTTCATGGTTCTGGGTGCTCCTATGAATTTCATGGTTCTGGGTGCACATATGAATTTCATGGTCCTGGGTGCTCCTATGAATTTCATGGTCCTGCATGCACCTATGAATGTCATGGTCCTGGGTGCACATATGAATTTCATGGTTCTGGGTGCACATATGAATTTCATGGTTCTGGGTGCACATATGAATTTCATGGTTCTGTGTGCACATATGAATTTCATGGTCCTGGGTGCTCCTATGAATTTCATGGTTCTGGGTGCACATATGAATTTCATGGTTCTGGGTGCACATATGAATTTCATGGTTCTGGGTGCTCCTATGAATTTCATGGTTCTGGGTGCTCCTATGAATTTCATGGTTCTGGGTGCACATATTAATATCATGGTTCTGGGTGCACATATTAATATCATGGTTCTGGGTGCACATATGAATTTCATGGTTCTGGGTGCACATATGAATTTCATGGTTCTGGGTGCACATATGAATTTCATGGTTCTGGGTGCACATATGAATTTCATGGTTCTGGGTGCACATATGAATTTCATGGTTCTGGGTGCACATATGAATTTCATGGTCCTGGGTGCACCTATGAATTTCATGGTTCTGGGTGCTCCTATGAATTTCATGGTTCTGGGTGCACATATGAATTTCATGGTTCTGGGTGCACATATGAATTTCATGGTTCTGGGTGCTCCTATGAATTTCATGGTTCTGGGTGCTCCTGTGAATTTCATGGTTCTGGGTGCACATATGAATTTCATGGTTCTGGGTGCACCTATGAATTTCATGGTTCTGGGTGCACATATTAATATCATGGTTCTGGGTGCACATATGAATTTCATGGTCCTGCATGCACCTATGAATTTCATGGTTCTGGGTGCTCCTATGAATTTCATGGTTCTGGGTGCACATATTAATATCATGGTTCTGGGTGCACATATTAATATCATGGTTCTGGGTGCACATATTAATATCATGGTTCTGGGTGCACATATGAATTTCATGGTCCTGGGTGCTCCTATGAATTTCATGGTTCTGGGTGCACATATGAATTTCATGGTTCTGGGTGCACATATGAATTTCATGGTTCTGGGTGCACATATTAATATCATGGTTCTGGGTGCACATATTAATATCATGGTTCTGGGTGCACATATGAATTTCATGGTCCTGGGTGCTCCTATGAATTTCATGGTTCTGGGTGCACATATGAATTTCATGGTTCTGGGTGCACATATGAATTTCATGGTTCTGGGTGCACATATGAATTTCATGGTTCTGGGTGCACATATGAATTTCATGGTTCTGGGTGCACCTATGAATTTCATGGTTCTGGGTGCACATATGAATTTCATGGTTCTGGGTGCACATATGAATTTCATGGTTCTGGGTGCACATATGAATTTCATGGTTCTGGGTGCACATATGAATTTCATGGTTCTGGGTGCACATATGAATTTCATGGTTCTGGGTGCACATATGAATTTCATGGTTCTGGGTGCACATATGAATTTCATGGTTCTGGGTGCACATATGAATTTCATGGTCCTGGGTGCACCTATGAATTTCATGGTCCTGGGTGCACATATGAATTTCATGGTTCTGGGTGCACATATGAATTTCATGGTCCTGGGTGCACATATGAATTTCATGGTCCTGGGTGCACATATGAATTTCATGGTCCTGGGTGCACATATGAATTTCATGGTTCTGGGTGCACATATGAATTTCATGGTTCTGGGTGCACATATGAATTTCATGGTCCTGGGTGCACATATGAATTTCATGGTTCTGGGTGCACATATGAATTTCATGGTCCTGGGTGCACATATGAATTTCATGGTCCTGGGTGCACATATGAATTTCATGGTCCTGGGTGCACATATGAATTTCATGGTCCTGGGTGCACATATGAATTTCATGGTCCTGGGTGCACATATGAATTTCATGGTTCTGCATGCACATATGAATTTCATGGTTCTGGGTGCACCTATGAATTTCATGGTTCTGGGTGCACATATGAATTTCATGGTTCTGGGTGCACATATGAATTTCATGGTTCTGGGTGCACATATGAATTTCATGGTCCTGGGTGCACATATGAATTTCATGGTCCTGGGTGCACCTATGAATTTCATGGTCCTGGGTGCACATATGAATTTCATGGTTCTTGGTGCACATATGAATTTCATGGTCCTGGGCGCACCTATGAATTTCATGGTCCTGGGTGCACATATGAATTTCATGGTCCTGGGTGCACCTATGAATTTCATGGTCCTGGGTGCACATATGAATTTCATGGTTCTGGGTGCACATATGAATTTCATGGTTCTGGGTGCACATATGAATTTCATGGTTCTGGGTGCACATATGAATTTCATGGTTCTGGGTGCACATATGAATTTCATGGTTCTGGGTGCACATATGAATTTCATGGTCCTGGGTGCACATATGAATTTCATGGTCCTGGGTGCACATATGAATTTCATGGTTCTGGGTGCACCTATGAATTTCATGGTTCTGGGTGCACATATGAATTTCATGGTTCTGTGTGCACATATGAATTTCATGGTCCTGGGTGCACATATGAATTTCATGGTTCTGGGTGCACATATGAATTTCATGGTCCTGGGTGCACCTATGAATTTCATGGTCCTGGGTGCACATATGAATTTCATGGTTCTGGGTGCACATATGAATTTCATGGTTCTGTGTGCACATATGAATTTCATGGTCCTGGGTGCACATATGAATTTCATGGTCCTGGGTGCACATATGAAATTCATGGTCCTGGGTGCACATATGAATTTCATGGTCCTGGGTGCACATATGAATTTCATGGTCCTGGGTGCACATATGAATTTCATGGTCCTGGGTGCACATATGAATTTCATGGTTCTGCATGCACATATGAATTTCATGGTTCTGGGTGCACCTATGAATTTCATGGTTCTGGGTGCACATATGAATTTCATGGTTCTGGGTGCACATATGAATTTCATGGTTCTGGGTGCACATATGAATTTCATGGTTCTGGGTGCACATATGAATTTCATGGTTCTGGGTGCACCTATGAATTTCATGGTCCTGGGTGCACATATGAATTTCATGGTCCTGGGTGCACCTATGAATTTCATGGTCCTGGGTGCACATATGAATTTCATGGTTCTGGGTGCACATATGAATTTCATGGTCCTGGGTGCACCTATGAATTTCATGGTCCTGGGTGCACATATGAATTTCATGGTCCTGGGTGCACCTATGAATTTCATGGTCCTGGGTGCACATATGAATTTCATGGTTCTGGGTGCACATATGAATTTCATGGTCCTGGGTGCACATATGAATTTCATGGTTCTGGGTGCACATATGAATTTCATGGTCCTGGGTGCACCTATGAATTTCATGGTCCTGGGTGCACATAAGAATTTCATGGTTCTGGGTGCACATATGAATTTCATGGTCCTGGGTGCACATATGAATTTCATGGTCCTGGGTGCACATATGAATTTCATGGTTCTGGGTGCACCTATGAATTTCATGGTTCTGGGTGCACATATGAATTTCATGGTTCTGTGTGCACATATGAATTTCATGGTCCTGGGTGCACATATGAATTTCATGGTTCTGGGTGCACATATGAATTTCATGGTCCTGGGTGCACCTATGAATTTCATGGTCCTGGGTGCACATATGAATTTCATGGTTCTGGGTGCACATATGAATTTCATGGTCCTGGGTGCACATGAATTTCATGGTCCTGGGTGCACATATGAATTTCATGGTTCTGGGTGCACATATGAATTTCATGGTCCTGGGTGCACATATGAATTTCATGGTCCTGGGTGCACATATGAATTTCATGGTCCTGGGTGCACATATGAATTTCATGGTCCTGGGTGCACATATGAATTTCATGGTCCTGGGTGCACATATGAATTTCATGGTTCTGCATGCACATATGAATTTCATGGTTCTGGGTGCACCTATGAATTTCATGGTTCTGTGTGCACATATGAATTTCATGGTTCTGGGTGCACATATGAATTTCATGGTTCTGGGTGCACATATGAATTTCATGGTTCTGGGTGCACATATGAATTTCATGGTCCTGGGTGCACATATGAATTTCATGGTCCTGGGTGCACATATGAATTTCATGGTTCTGGGTGCACATATGAATTTCATGGTTCTGGGTGCACCTATGAATTTCATGGTCCTGGGTGCACATATGAATTTCATGGTCCTGGGTGCACCTATGAATTTCATGGTTCTGGGTGCACATATTAATATCATGGTTCTGGGTGCACATATGAATTTCATGGTTCTGGGTGCACATATGAATTTCATGGTCCTGCATGCACCTATGAATTTCATGGTCCTGCATGCACCTATGAATTTCATGGTCCTGGGTGCACCTATGAATTTCATGGTCCTGGGTGCACATATGAATTTCATGGTTCTGGGTGCACATATGAATTTCATGGTCCTGGGTGCACCTATGAATTTCATGGTCCTGGGTGCACATATGAATTTCATGGTTCTGGGTGCACATATGAATTTCATGGTTCTGGGTGCACATATGAATTTCATGGTCCTGGGTGCACATATGAATTTCATGGTTCTGGGTGCACCTATGAATTTCATGGTTCTGGGTGCACATATGAATTTCATGGTCCTGGGTGCACATATGAATTTCATGGTTCTGGGTGCACATATGAATTTCATGGTTCTGGGTGCACATATGAACTTCATGGTTCTGGGTGCACATATGAATTTCATGGTTCTGGGTGCACATATGAACTTCATGGTTCTGGGTGCACATATGAATTTCATGGTTCTGGGTGCACCTATGAATTTCATGGTCCTGCATGCACCTATGAATTTCATGGTTCTGGGTGCACATATGAATTTCATGGTCCTGGGTGCACATATGAATTTCATGGTTCTGGGTGCACATATGAATTTCATGGTTCTGGGTGCACATATGAATTTCATGGTCCTGGGTGCACCTATGAATTTCATGGTCCTGCATGCACCTATGAATTTCATGGTTCTGGGTGCACATATGAATTTCATGGTTCTGGGTGCACATATGAATTTCATGGTTCTGGGTGCACCTATGAATTTCATGGTTCTGGGTGCACATATGAATTTCATGGTTCTGGGTGCACATATGAATTTCATGGTTCTGGGTGCACATATGAATTTCATGGTCCTGGGTGCACATATGAATTTCATGGTCCTGGGTGCACCTATGAATTTCATGGTTCTGGGTGCACATATGAATTTCATGGTTCTGCATGCACCTATGAATTTCATGGTCCTGGGTGCACATATGAATTTCATGGTTCTGGGTGCACATATGAATTTCATGGTTCTGGGTGCACATATGAATTTCATGGTCCTGGGTGCACATATAAATTTCATGGTTCTGGGTGCACATATGAATTTCATGGTTCTGGGTGCACATATGAATTTCATGGTTCTGGGTGCACATATGAATTTCATGGTCCTGGGTGCACATATGAATTTCATGGTCCTGGGTGCACCTATGAATTTCATGGTCCTGGGTGCACCTATGAATTTCATGGTTCTGGGTGCACATATGAATTTCATGGTCCTGGGTGCACATATGAATTTCATGGTTCTGGGTGCACATGAATTTCATGGTCCTGCATGCACCTATGAATTTCATGGTCCTGGGTGCACATATGAATTTCATGGTTCTGGGTGCACATATGAATTTCATGGTCCTGGGTGCACCTATGAATTTCATGGTCCTGGGTGCACCTATGAATTTCATGGTTCTGGGTGCACATATGAATTTCATGGATCTGGGTGCACATATGAATTTCATGGTCCTGCATGCACCTATGAATTTCATGGTTCTGGGTGCTCCTATGAATTTGTTCCTGGGTGCACATATGAATTTCATGGTCCTGGGTGCTCCTATGAATTTCATGGTCCTGGGTGCACATATGAATTTCATGGTCCTGGGTGCACATATGAATTTCATGGTCCTGGGTGCACATATGAATTTCATGGTCCTGGGTGCACCTATGAATTTCATGGTTCTGGGTGCACATATGAATTTCATGGTTCTGGGTGCACATATGAATTTCATGGTTCTGGGTGCACATATGAACTTTATGGTCCTGGGTGCACATATGAATTTCATGGTCCTGGGTGCACATATGAATTTCATGGTCCTGGGTGCACATATGAATTTCATGGTCCTGGGTGCACATATGAACTTTATGGTTCTGGGTGCACATATGAATTTCATGGTCCTGGGTGCACATATGAATTTCATGGTCCTGGGTGCACCTATGAATTTCATGGTCCTGGGTGCACCTATGAATTTCATGGTTCTGGGTGCACATATGAATTTCATGGTCCTGGGTGCACATATTAATTTCATGGTTCTGGGTGCACATATGAATTTCATGGTTCTGGGTGCACATATGAATTTCATGGTTCTGGGTGCACATATGAATTTCATGGTTCTGGGTGCACATATGAATTTCATGGTTCTGGGTGCACATATGAATTTCATGGTCCTGGGTGCACATATGAATTTCATGGTTCTGGGTGCACATATGAATTTCATGGTTCTGGGTGCACATATGAATTTCATGGTTCTGGGTGCACATATGAATTTCATGGTCCTGGGTGCACATATGAATTTCATGGTTCTGGGTGCACATATGAACTTTATGGTCCTGGGTGCACATATGAATTTCATGGTCCTGGGTGCACATATGAATTTCATGGTCCTGGGTGCACATATGAATTTCATGGTCCTGGGTGCACATATGAATTTCATGGTCCTGGGTGCACATATGAATTTCATGGTCCTGGGTGCACATATGAATTTCATGTTTCTGGGTGCACATATGAATTTCATGGTTCTGGGTGCACATATGAATTTCATGGTTCTGGGTGCACATATGAATTTCATGGTTCTGGGTGCACATATGAACTTTATGGTTCTGGGTGCACATATGAATTTCATGGTTCTGGGTGCACATATGAATTTCATGGTCCTGGGTGCACATATGAATTTCATGGTCCTGGGTGCACCTATGAATTTCATGGTCCTGGGTGCACCTATGAATTTCATGGTTCTGGGTGCACATATGAATTTCATGGTCCTGGGTGCACCTATGAATTTCATGGTCCTGGGTGCACCTATGAATTTCATGGTTCTGGGTGCACCTATGAATTTCATTGTCCTGGGTGCACATATGAATTTCATGGTCCTGGGTGCACATATGAATTTCATGGTCCTGGGTGCACATATGAATTTCATGGTCCTGGGTGCACCTATGAATTTCATGGTCCTGGGTGCACATATGAATTTCATGGTCCTGGGTGCACCTATGAATTTCATGGTTCTGGGTGCACATATGAATTTCATGGTTCTGGGTGCACATATGAATTTCATGGTTCTGGGTGCACATATGAATTTCATGGTCCTGGGTGCACCTATGAATTTCATGGTTCTGGGTGCACATATGAATTTCATGGTCCTGGGTGCTCCTATGAATTTCATGGTCCTGGGTGCACATATGAATTTCATGGTCCTGGGTGCACATATGAATATCATGGTTCTGGGTGCACATATGAATTTCATGGTTCTGGGTGCACATATGAATTTCATGGTTCTGGGTGCACATATGAATTTCATGGTCCTGGGTGCACATATGAATTTCATGGTCCTGGGTGCACCTATGAATTTCATGGTTCTGGGTGCACATATGAATTTCATGGTTCTGGGTGCACATATGAATTTCATGGTCCTGGGTGCACATATGAATTTCATGGTTCTGGGTGCACATATGAATTTCATGGTTCTGGGTGCACATGAATTTCATGGTTCTGGGTGCTCCTATGAATTTCATGGTCCTGGGTGCACATATGAATTTCATGGTTCTGGGTGCACATATGAATTTCATGGTTCTGGGTGCACATATGAATTTCATGGTTCTGGGTGCACATATGAATTTCATGGTCCTGGGTGCACATATGAATTTCATGGATCTGGGTGCACATGAATTTCATGGTTCTGGGTGCACATATTTAACCATTACCTTACTAAACAGATTCTGACCAAGTTTTAAAAGTATGTATCAGAATGGTCTATCATTCATTCTTAGCTCAACTTTACTTTGTAAAGTTTGAGCTATTGCCATGGCTTTGTCATCCGTCGTCCATGTGTGTGTGTACGTGATCCGTCAACAATTTCCTTTAGCACGGGCTACAGGTCCTACCTTTGGTCGGATCATTATGAAATTTGTCACGGCTGTTGACATTGACATGTAGATGGGAATGAGTCATTTTGGGGTCATTCGGCAAAAAAATATGGCTGCCAGCGGCCATATTGGATTTCAAAATTCAATCCATTAGCACGGTCTACAGGTCGTACTCTTCTTCTGATCATCATGAAATTTGTCATGGATGTTAATATTGACATGTCGATGGGAACAAGCCATCTTGGATTTTACTCTTTGCATGACTAAATCCTTTGGCACAGGCTACAGGTTGTAGCTTTGGTCGGATCATCATGAAATTTGTCATGGATGTTAACAATGACATGTAAATGGGAACGAGTCATTTTGGGGTCATTCGGCAAAAAAACATGACTGCCAGCGGCCATCTTGAATTTTACTCTTTGCATAACTAGGCCTTTCAACTTTCCTAATCACTCCATTGACTGGAACACATGAAATTATTCCCTTTCCAAGTTGAGCTACAGTGTCATTGACACTTTCATTTAAGGGAACTACTC
Organism: Siphonodentalium dalli; assembly: GCA_032622095.1. Classification (NCBI taxonomy): domain Eukaryota; kingdom Metazoa; phylum Mollusca; class Scaphopoda; order Gadilida; family Siphonodentaliidae; genus Siphonodentalium; species Siphonodentalium dalli. The sequence continues at coordinate 194,452,976 of CP136069.1, forward strand.
ATCAATGGGTATTTAGTGTGGAAAGGGTTAGTAGAGTTAGTGGCCCTTTTTCAATTTAGAAATTGACTTTGCTTTGTTTCTGGATGATTTCCGTTAGGGAAATATCATTAGTTGATCACCACCAAACTTAGTGCTATATGAAATCCAGTCGTAAGTCGGGATTTTTTTTACCCTGTGCCAATGCATTCTCTTATATATGCGAGTCGACCATAGGTCGCCTCGCATATATAAGAGAATGCATTGGCCTAGCAATTTTTTACAATTTTAATAATTTTTTCTTGTATTCTTTAACAATTTTATAATTTCACCCATACATAGCCCCAGACAATGTGTATGTGTGGAGCTCTCTGCAGGGTAATGGATGTTTTTTATTTTATGTCCTAAAAATTGTAAGAAACTTTTATTTTTAAAAAATGATAAACAATTGTTAGGCCAATGTATTCTCTTATATATGCGAGGCGACCTATGGTCGACTCGCATATATAAGAGAATGCATTGGCACAGGGTAAAACAAATCCCGACTTACGACTGGATTTGATTTACAGGCTGTTCTTGACTGTTATATGTCCCATTCTCTGTGTGCATTTTTTTTCCAATGCTGCCAAATTTCAACACAAAATGGAGCGTATTTCAAAGTACATGCAAGCCTGCAAATAGCGTGTCTGTCATTTGCAGAATGAGGTCCCCAGAGGGTGAATTTAGTGATGCTATCCCGCATGGTGGACTAGCATCACCAAATTCACCCTCTGGGAACCTCATTCTGCTTAGGCCCTCAACTGCTATGGTAGACCTAGGATAAGATTGAAGTTCCCCAGTTGAAGTTGGTGATGTTCACCCATTGGGCACCTCGATTATGCATTTTATCTGTTTGTTGGATAGTAGTACCTGTGTCTTGCTAAGTCAGAAATCTATACTAATAAACACAAATTGTGTTTGTTTGTCTGCTTTTTGGTGACCAAACAGCTGGACCGTCTTGAGCTGAAAACTTGCATATAGGGATAATTTGACCTGGGGAGTATTATTAGATTGGTCCCGCTCACCTCCGATGACTTAAAAGGGCACTAATAATTATTTAGGACCATCGGAGCTGAAAATTTGCATATATGGGTACCTGGGGAGCATTATTAGATAGGTCCTGTTTGCCTCATATGTCTTAAAAGTGCACTAATAATTATTTTATATATATTTTGGCTCGAGGCAACCAAATAGTTGGACCCTCGGAGCTGAAAATTTGTACATATGGGTAATTTGACCCTGCAAATCTGATTAGACAGGTGCCGTTGCCCTCAGATGCCTTCTGAACTGCGAAAATTGAAACAAGGGGATAAATTAACCCATAGAGTGTCATGAGATAGATGCCGTTGATCTCAGATGACACAAGGGGTAAAGTATGAGTAATAAAGAGCTTTTCTTGTCAGCTTAGATATGCAGGAACATTCGTACAAGTGGGTCACCTCACCAGGGGATTGGCGTGGGATAGGCGCCTTTGACCTCAGATGACTTAAAGGGAGGGGTGGGGGGCTAATATATTATATGATCAATAATGATTGTTTATTATTAGCCCAGAATTAGGGAAAATTGGTGCACAAAAGTAAAATGACTGCCAGGGGAATGTCATGGGATAGGTGCAGTTGATCTCAAATGACTTAAAGAGGCACTAATAATTAGCAATAAAGAGTGCTTATTAAATAAATTTAAAATAGACGTAACTTTATCCGGAGTCATGCAATAGGTGCTGTTTACCCCAGATAACTAATAATTATTTTAAATAACTTGAAGGGCCATTAATAAATTATACATTCTTCACCCGAGCAATGCCAGATACCCCTGCTACTAGCAGGCTGCTAGTGATTAACAAATGAGAAATTATTACAATATAACAATATATTTAATAACAGTAAAAAGTGAAACATTAAAAAACATTTTCTTTTTTATACAAGAACAGTCGTTGTAGAATGTTTATACAACTCATGATACACTTGACAATTCTTAAAAGATAGAAATAAAATTATATACTTAAAACTTAAAAGGTTCATCCTTTTCAAATATGAAATGCAGACTTCAAATATTAAGATAAATGTATGGATTCTAAAATTATATTCTTCTATAAAGGCCTATCTCTTTTCAAATACAACATCCCTCATCGCTCGATCCCGGACTCCAGAAGCTGGATTTATTCTTTTTATTAGTGGTGAACGCCTGGCCACATGGTTCAGATACGGTAAGTTCATGTCATCAGTGTATCTAGTCGACATGATCATGCTGAAAAAAAATGTAAAAATACTAATATACAGTACTCATGGGTCACTGAGACGCAGCTTATGATTCAAATACAGTAATGCCCTAAATAATCGACTCCTTAACCACATCAGAATTATGGGTAACTTTTCAGGATTTAGTCACTGAGAGCTTTCCGATGAATGGCAACAAGCCATATTTCCGACTAAATCCTGAAAAGTTACCCATAATTCTGCTGTGGTTAAGGAGTCGATTATTTAGGGAATTACTGTACTGAGGACAGTTCTATTAGCACTATAACATCAATGTGTGTTCAGCTTGTATAATCGCTTGAGCAAGGATCCCTTGCTCTGTGACGGCTTTGTACCACTCATGCATTAAGTGAGTACTCGGTCAGGTGTTGATAGATTTTGTCAGTATGATATGCAAGAATTGGGTTGCTTCCTCACTGGAAGATGGGAGTGACAATGGTGGCATATGCCCTATGACCGATGTGAAAGCAATGTAAATTGTGAAACATTGAATTAAATTCAAAGGGGAAAACACTACCAGTATTTTAATGGATCGATTATTATTATTATGATAGGGTAGGGTAGGGGTCTTGAAAACTAAGGCCCTTTTATGATTTGGCCGCTGCACTATACTAGTATTGATTTTAATTTTCAAAAAATTTACCCATAAATTCATTGGTGTTCCTGGTCAATTATTGGTTTTTGAATAATTTATCAGGGCAGATCGCGACTTGGTCGTTCACCGTTCACTAATATTCAGTGAATGAAACCGATAAGTTAGTATTCAAACACCAACTCAGTGAATAAAACCGATAAGTTAAATTATGGGCATCACAAAACAACTCCACTGAAAAAAGTAGCAATCAACTAAGATTATTGAAAATTCCAACCACATCGTCTCAACCATTTCAGAGAACACAACGTTTGAGCTTCGCACAAATATAAATATTTACTATTATTCGGGACAAATTATTGGGCATAAACATTACGGCATTGATTCCGCCAATATTATAATAGTCACTGCTTATAATTTGTTTATAACAATGACACTGTTTTCTGCTTATTTTGATATCAAATTTATGAAAATTACTTATTTTGGCATGATTATTTGTTAATCCGTTCTGAACACCAGCAGAGTATTTCAGATCACTTTAACAAGCTTGTACTTAACAAAATCAATTTCATAATGAATTTTCATTGCAGTTAATGACTAGCTGGTTTACAAATTTTTCTCTTGTACTCCATTAAGACATGTTACGTTATAATTATTACACATTTTAATAGATCACAATTTCTGTTGAACTAATCAAGTACAGGTCTAAAATGGGTATCTTCAATTTTTTCCCTGTTCTTAAACAAGTGAATTTAGTCTTGCCAAAGTAACATTAATTCTAAGATAAATATCTACTCACCGACCATATTCTATCGTTGTTATCGTCAACAAATCAAACATAACACACCACACAGCAACCATTGAAGATCAGTGCAAACACAAATTTCATTAAATGTAGATACCATAGATGAAGAGTGATTGGTTGAGATTAGGCACACCCATGTCGCAGGTAGCAGCAAATACACGTAATGTGGTGATGTACATAAACCAATGAAATGGGATGAAAAATAATTATCTCGCCAATATGAGGAGTTTCTTTAGCTTAGAAAAGCAGTAGAAACATACCACCTTGAGAATCTACATGGATATCTGTGGACGTTAGGTAAATTTTAATTTAAAAGTTACAATAGATTAGAAGCAGACAATAAATTTACTGATGGAATACTCAGACAAGACTGCGTGGCGTGCTTGTGTCACAAAATTCACCATCTGGGGACCTCATTCAGCTGAGGCCCGATCAACATCTATGGGAGTCATCGGATCAGATTGATGTTCCCCAGTTGGTTGGTGATGTTCACCCATTAGTCACCTCGATTTTGCATTTTTAAAGATACTTCCCAGAAGATGAGGCCTAAGCAGAATGAGGTCTCCAGAGGGTGAATTTAGTGATGCTAACCTGCTGTGTGGGGTAGCGTCACTAAATTCACCCTCTGGGAACCTCATTCTGCAAATGACAGATGCACTATTTCAAAGTTTGGGTGCTTCTGTGGATTCATAAAACACTTTATATTAATCAGAAAACACAATTACATTAAAGATGCATTATCCGATTAAGCGCCCCTCAATTATTATTTATTTGGGTTCGGGGGTTAACATTATTTGATTTGAGTCGAGGAACCCACCTGTCAAAGCTTAGATTTATTAGATATCGATTTTTGAAATCTATTTTTTTTCACCATCAAGATTTATTAGTGACCCAGTTAAAACTCGACGAGCTGATGGTCTCAGACCAAATTGCGGATAACTCTAAATTCAAGAGGCTTTGTGTTGATAATAAGGGCAAATTTCGTCGCACAACATGTTGATAAAAACATGTTTCGGAACTTTTTATATTATTGCTGACAGTAGTTAGCATTATTTTTGGGCAATTAATCGATTCTGATAACTGAAACGGCATTTCTAAAAATGTTGTTGTTGGGGACCATCGTATCGGATTGATTACCTTTAATATGAAGATGGAAAATGTTTGTCTCTACTACACAGATGTAATGAAACCAAACGAAAGACAAACTATAATTCACTTAGTACTATAAATGCCAAATATTGACAAAATTGGTTAAAACTCTTCAATGTAATTACGTTCTGATGTTCCCTATCCCCAATATATATTATACGAGGCATGAATTGATCCATGCGCATTAATGAATGAAAGACAGATGAAGTGTACTGATGATTTATTAAGCAAACTTAACATTAAAGAAATATAAAACATGATCACAGACAATGCATTAATTAGTTAATTAGTATGAACATACAATGCATTAATTAGTTAATTAGTATGAACATACAATGCATTAATTAATTAGTATGAACATAGCTCAGCTATAATCACAATAACGTTGGGTACAAAATATCCAGCAATTTTGGCCAACCTGGGATAGGGGTACTGCAGTTCAAATCTATGCTGAGCCATTAACTTTGGCATATGGTAGGTCCCATCAAGCATGTTTCATTTTGACAGAATTTAAGGTGTAATCAAATGTTTTTACTTTAGTTTCTTTGCAAAATTTGTCATGGAGTTATGCCCCTTGGTTTGCACACACAACGCTTAATTTTACCCATTTTTGGACTCAAATTGACCATTTTAAACACAAAAACAGATCATGGCAGAGCGAATGCCAGTAAATAAGCTTCGTCCACCTGATAGAGCTATGTTAGAGCTGAGAAATATTTGAAATAGAACAAAAGTTATCATAGCAATTTTAAAAAAATGTCTTGCAAGGGCACTTGACAGAATTCAGGGGAGAGAAATCAGGCTGTTTTACTGTAAACAAACAAGCAGAGTTGGCCTTCACTGAATACGAAAATCATGTTACAAATTTTTCACTTTTTGTGAACTTTCTCAGTTTTTAAAAATAATTAAACCTTTAAACCAGTAATGTAGTATTTAACACATCTACACTGGCTGTCACCCCCCCCCCCCCCCCCCCCCCCCCCCCCCCCGATACTTAATTTTCTATTTTTAGACCCCCTACAACCCGATAAATCATGTACTGCTACCTTAGAAGTAATTCTTATTTGAAGAGAGGAATGAGGAGAAAAAAACTTGGTTCAGTATGTTTACATTCTTTACGCCAATATTGATTAGCATACATGGTCAAGTCAACACATTTATGCTTGACCAGAAAATATACATGTATCTGAATTTATTCATCATTTAATCTGCCTCAGAACCTCTTGTGTTAACTATAGTAGTCTACTGGGTACGTCTGTGACAATCTGTGACCATTTATGATTTTATGATCTGTTATTGAATCAAGTAATCAAGATCTACATTGCCATGGCAATGCTATCTATGTAGTTTCCATAAACATTTACTTTCATGCAACAACTTATAAATTAACCCTTTCTATACTAAATAATCATTGATGGGTAAGTTACCTTATGAAATGTTCAGATAATAAGTTCAACAAAGGTTGCTGAATTTTTCCCCGCAAAAATATGACTACTTATCTATCGTCTGCTTATTATTCCCAGGGGCGCCGGAAGCATCCAAGGGCAGGGGGGGCAGAGCCTACAAAAAGGGCACTTTTCCGCAAAAAAGGGAATTTTTTCCGCAAACTCGGGAAAATAACCATAATTTCATTGTGGCAAAAATCCCTATTTTAAAGGTATTTGTCGGTTTTTATGGCCGTTTTGTGATAAAATTGACAAAAAATTAATATTCCTTGTGAAATTGGTGGTATTTGGACCAAAAAAGTCACATTTTGCTATAAAAACACGAGATTAAACACACAAAAAGCATTTTCTGTCTCCAGAAAAAGGGCAAGTCCTGCCCCAGCTCACCCCCTTTGGTCAAGGGCAGGGGGGTCAGCTGCCCCCTCTGCCTCCCTCTTCCGGCGCCCCTGATTATTCCTGAACACCCCTCCAGATGAATAATATACCATTCCAATGAATACTTTAACTTACTTAGTTAAGAAGGGGGTAACATTGAATTTACCAAATAACAGACAAACACCATGCTTGCTGTGGGAAATAAATGAATGTTGATGACATAATGTGCAGAATTAAAATGATACTTCCCAATATGATAGTAACAGTCAATTATATGACAACATGATTGCTGTAAAAGCCTAATTAATTAACGTGGAATCTGATAAAATTAAGTCTCCATGACATGATTGTTCTTGCTGTGACATATTGTCTCAAAAGTGTTTCTCGGCACACGGTTAGCTGTTAGAACAAACTGTCAGTCAAACTCCAACGATGACACACATACTCACAAGTTAACATTTTTCTTAATTTGATCTTCGGACCGAGTGGGTAACATGAAATAATCCACACGTTTCACTGTTTCACTTTTATCCATATAATTCTCCCTGTGTTTCCCAGTAAGCTGGAAAAAAGATAAGTACAATATAAATATAACATAAAACTCCCTTTTTAACCCTTTCATGATGGAAACTGCGCTGGTACAGCATTAAGGATCCTGTGCCAGTGCATTCTCTATATATGCGAGTCTCCCATAGGGAGCCTTACATATACATGTACATGAGAATGGACTGGCTTACAAGATCAAAGGTATATATTGTACGTCAATGTATTCTCTTATATATGCGATGCTCCCTTGCAATGGGAGACTTGCATATATAAGAGAATGCATTGGCACAGGGTTTTCGAAAAATTTTGGGAAGCTTGTATCCAGTCATGGAAGGGGTAAAACCATTCTGAACAAAGATGAATGTTTTAAATGAGCCAGATTTGAGTGATCGACAATCATGTTTTCGTTTTCACCCATACATGTCCAGTTGTAACCTTAGTAACCTGGGTTAATTTTTACTTATTTTAAATGAAGTTTCTGCTTCTTAAAATTTTTTATTAAATTGTGGAATGTGTGCATTTCTTTTGGGGTTTAAACAGTAAGATGAGTCCATTTTGTAGTTTTTTTCCGATTTTGTACTTTCCATTTCGCACATATCCGGCTGTATCCGGTGGAATTCTGAGTATTTTCACTTAGTTTATACGAAGAGTCTGCTTCTCTTCAACAAATGGTGGTATCTCACTCTCACAGCAGTTCTATTACAATTACCAAAAGGACATTCATTACTATTTTATTCAGGTCTACATGTATATACTAGTATTTATAAAATAAACACAAATAGAAACTCATAAAAATTATGTAATCTTCATAAAAATGATTTTTGGAACATGAACATATTTGGGCATACCTCCCGCAAATATCTCCCGGATTGACATTTTCAAAACTTAACCCTTTACCCAACAGAATGGCCCTGTGCCAATGCATTCTCTTATATATGCGAGTCGAACATAGGTCGCCTCGCATATATAAGAGAATGCATTGGCTTAACACATTAAAAATTATAAAATTGTTAAAGAATGTAAGAAAAATAGTAAAAAAAGATTATTTTTAGGCCAATGCATTCTCTTATATATGCGAGGCGACCTATGGTCGACTCGCATATATAAGAGAATGCATTGGCACAGGGCATAACTGTAACTATCACAATGTGGTCAGGGAGCCGGTTCCAATGATATCCATATTTGTATGGTTCTATTGAGACAGACCGAAGATATTTTAGGCTGTTGAAGCTTTGTTTGGCCAGTTTGTTGGGTAAAGGGTTAACAGGTCTGATTGACATAAAATACATGTACAAAGGGCAACACTCAGCATGTCTCGGAGACAAGAAGCCCGCAAATAGTGTGTCTGGCATAATGAGGTCCCCAGAGTGTGAATTTAGTGATGCTATCTCGCACAGCGGGCTAGCTCACAAAATTCACCCTCTGGGGACCTTATTCTGCTTAGGCCTCATCTTCTGGGAAGTATCTATAGTCTCAAATTAACACTGTTTTAGTTACTTTTACCCTTCTGGGTAGTTCTATTTGCCCTAATTTGCAGAAGATAAAATGAATAATCGAGGTGACTAATGGGTCATTTGAACATCAACAATTTCAACTGAGGAACTTCAGTCTGATCCCTGATTTCCCATAGCAATTGAGGCCTAAGCAGAATGAGGTTCCCATAGGGTAAATTTGGTGATGCTAGCCCACTTTATGTGCGGGATAGCGTCACTAAATTCATTCTCTGGGTACCTCATTCTGCAAATGACATATTTACAGGATTTAAACCAAATAGTTTTGACAAATAAGTGGGCTTAGTCCAAACGAATTTCATGTGTTGCTTCAAGACCACATCCCCGCCCAAGACCACATCCCCACCCAATACCACATCCCCACCCAATACCACATCCCCACCCAATACCACATCCCCGCCCAATACCACATCCCCGCCCAATACCACATCCCCGCCCAATACCACATCCCCACCCAATACCACATCCCCACCCAATACCACATCCCCACCCAATACCACATCCCCACCCAAGACCACATCCCCACCCAATATCACATCCCCACCCAAGACCACATCCCCACCCAAGACCACATCCCCGCCCAAGACCACATCCCCGCCCAAGACCACATCCCCACCCAAGACCACATCCCCACCCAAGACCACATCCCCACCCAATATCACATCCCCACCCAAGACCACATCCCCACCCAATATCACATCCCCACCCAAGACCACATCCCCACCCAATATCACATCCCCACCCAAGACCACATCCCACCCAATATCACATCCCCACCCATGACCACATCCCCACCCAATATCCACATCCCCACCCAAGTTCACATCCCCACCAAGACCACATCCCCACCCAAGTTCACATCCACACCAAGACCACATCCCCACCCAAGTTCACATCCCCACCAAGACCACATCCCCACCCAAGTTCACATCCCCACACAAGTTCACATCCCCACCCAATATCACATCCCTACCCAAGACCACATCCCCACTCAAGATCACATCCACACCCAATTTCCCCAACATTCTCATATACACTTTTCATCAAAAGTGAAAAACAGAGTTGTACTTTACATCATTCAAAAATTTCAATTAATTTCTGAGCAGAATAGCAGCACTATTAGGATGTTTATGGTGATTAAGACAACAGTATATTTTCAAATTTTCAACATGCAATACCTGGTGATATATTTGTTGGGGTTTTTTTCCCCACACTTTTAACCCTTCCATGACTGGAGCTTCATGAAATTTTGAGAAAACCCTGTGCCAACGCATTCTCTTATATAACGGTATGATATGCGAGTCTCCAATGGGAGCCTCGCATACATAAGAGAATACATTGGCCTGACAATATTTACCTTGACCTCATAAGCCAGTGCATTTTCGTATATATACATGTATAACAACACACTGGCACGGGATCTTTAATGGTGCACCAGTGCAGCTCCTGTCATGAAAGGGTTAATGACCAAGGCGATATATAAATTTTAATGTTTAACCCACTGGGAGCCTCACACAGATGTAAGCATGCATGGAGTGTCGTCTCCTGCAGTTTATGTGGGGCTCTCGAAGGGTCATTAAATTCAAAAAATATTTTGAAAATATCTCATGATGAAAATAACTGTTACCTCATCAAATTTACTGAGTTCTTCTCGTCGGTCGTGGTCAGCATTCGATAGTGAATGTCTTGGTTGTGACAGCCATCGGTCTCTTGTCCTTGTCCTGTTTCCGATCACAGAGTCGGGGTTGTGTGTATAGTAGGTTGGGAATTGACCACCTTTACAGTACGGATCCTTAGAGCTATACAAAGCTTCAGATCGGTAGTCTTGGAAATATTTCGCTGTCGCATTCCCATATGTCTCACCATAGTCATATTTCACAGTTGGACAATGTCCCCGATAACTGCAATAAAAAAACAGCTGTAAATATTTCATAACCTATAAACTTGCGTTTATACCAGGTGTCCAAATAAAAGAATTCATATTAGGCTAATATAAATAAATTGCCATATTTTCATCCACTTTTCAGTAAAATGGGGCGGGATGGCAAATTTTATTTTTTATATTTTATTATTCCTAACATAAATGGTCATGGTCAGTTCTAGATATTGAAGCAGTATCCTTATCTTATATAATACAATGTGATTCACAGGTAAATTGTCCAATTTGATAAAAAAAAAAAAAAATAGCAACAACATTGCCACGAATTATGATCAAGAAGAAAAAAAATTCAATAATATTTAATTAACTTTATGATCAAATAAATAATGTTAGTGAAAGTAAGGCTACATCTATTTTTTTTTAAATTTCACTCAGACAAAATTTACATAAATATCTTTTATCTTAAATGATTACCCAATGTTAATTGTAAATTAAAAAACCATCAATTAGAATAGAAATTTACAACTTGAACAGAAGAGAACACTTTATTTTGTGGTTTTAAACATAAGGTAATTCTAAGTACTACACTTGGTCTGTATCTTTATGCTGCTGATCAAATTTGGGCATAAATGAAGCCAGTAATCAAATGAAGCCAGTAATCAAATGAAGCCACTAATCACATGAAGTCAGTAATCAAATGAAGTCAGTAATCAAATGAAGCCAGTAATCAAATGCAGTAAAATAAACCATCGTCAATACAAAAAAATCATGTGTGTGTAAAGTCACAACTGAGTCAAACTGACTGTCGCATACAAATAATTCCCCACTCAGTGTATCTTCTTATTATACAAGTACCTTCGATCCAGTGTGGATTCATTAATTATTAAAGATGCATAATCCGAATTAATGCTTGAAAATTACTATTTTCTTGGCTTCAGGGGTAAACAAATGTTTGATTCGAGTTGAGGAACCCACCCATCAAAGCTCAGAATGATCAGATATCGATTTTTAAAATCTATTATTTTTCACCTCCAATACTTTTTAGTGGCTCACTAAAAAGTTGACGAGAAGATGGTCTTGGACCAAATTGCAGATGAAGATGGATAACTCTAAAATTAAGTGGGTTTTTTTGGTCAGATATTTGACAAACCTGCAAATTTTCTTTGAACAAAATGTTGATAAATAACAGTTTTGGGCAATTTTATGCTATAGTTGACTGTGGTTACCATTATATCTGTTGGAATCTGATGATATGGGGACCATCAAATCGGATTGAGTACCTCTAAACTCTCTCCAGGTGTGTGTGATAAATAGTAATAGTAGAATAAATACTAAGTCTAAGAGAAACCTTCTCAGTACTTATACTAGCCTACTAGGGCTAATATTTAGAGGATATTACTTGGTTGGTTTAATATTAGGCCCAATATCAGCCCAAGGTAATCTCATATCAACCTGAGACCAAAGGTTGAAGGCTGATATGAGGTTACCGAGGGCTGATATCGGGGCTAATATTAAACCAACCAAGTAATATCCTATTTATTAATTTGATCGCCTCTTAGTAACTGACAACACTTTCAAATGAGTGACATAAACAAATTGATATATTGATAATTTAGCAGTGAAGTAGATTGGCGGCATCTCATAAATAATATTACTTGGATTGGTTATATATGTTGTAAAATTATATTGCTTTTTTTTCTATACTTGTTCTATTGGAAGTTAGAAAGATAGGTGTACTGCAACAAACAGTATGTTGGAACACATGCACTTTTTTCAGAACACCGGTGTCCTTCACACAATGCTTAGAAACAAAATGGCAATATCGATGGTGACGAGTCACTCGGCAATAAATGTGAAAATGGTTCAAACTCCCATTAATTTGCCTCCTGGAATGATTTTATTGCTGCAGAGTTATACTGTATATAAGTAGGTTATTTATAGGGAAGTAGGTTATTTATAGGGAAGTTAGGAAACAGGCAACATATATCCGGTGTTTTGTGTATTTATTTGAGATATGTTTGTCTGGAAATTTGGTAATGCTTGCATTACATGTTCATTTATAAATTATATTAATATACCGATTTATAAATTCGATTAAAACCTTAATTTAATTTTTGGGACTTTATCAAGTTTATTATTTATCATGTCCAGCAACTGTAGTCAAATAATACAACGAAATTTATCATGTCCAGCAACTGTGGTCAAATAATACAACGAAATAAGGATACATTTAAAAGTACGTACCCAGGCATGAATCTCGGTGGTATAAACGTAGCATTATGTGTCGTCGTTAATGTTCCGGCTGCTCTCGACATGATTGCGCTCTGCGGTAATCAGAATATGCGAAGATACTAAACTGCGAAACTGCAGTTATCAAAAAATACGGGAAATGTTACGTGCGGTTGTTTACACTCACAACGTGCTAGCAACCAACGAGACAAAATAGGCCCCACTTAATACGACGTTCCGACAGAATATTGCACAAACAATTTAAAGTTATACTATTTTCGATCTCTACTGTAACGATTGAACATCATAGACACTTAATGCAGCCCGAATTGTGAGATAATTTACAATTGAAAGTCATAACAGGTGTATGAATTGTTCTTTTCAATGTGCGTTTCCAAGGAAATGCGCGGGAAAAGAGAGACAACTCTTACATGTCTTCTTCTTCGGCGATGTCGACGAACCACTCAAATTCTCAATGCTGTCAATTAACACAATTGCACTTAATTAATGCACATAATTTAATTTTACAATAGTTTTACATTCCGAATAACTCTTTAAAGGGGTACGCACACTAAAACATGGGGTCAATCCGAGTCATAAATTAATTTCCATTATAATTAGCATGAATGTTGTTTGCATCGTCCGAATTCCATACCGTGCCATAGAGCACACGAATGTATAAACAGTAGGCCTATATTGCACTAATCCATGGCTTAAATTAATTAATTTGTTGCATATATTAATATGTTGAGTACAAAAGGAGATGGTCCCATAAATGGTCGGATTTAGTGTAGGCCTACAGTACCCCTTTAAGTAATATTTAAAAATGGAATTAAAATTTAAATAATTTCTGCAAAAAATGACGGACCGTCCGTAGTCTACAGCGGGCGAATGTCCGGGATAACCCGTCGCCTATAACTGCATGAAAGCCTGATGTTCCCAACGTAATATATACACCATACCAAAAGCCTATACAATACAGTACACATACAACCAACTTAACAAACTACACCCCCACCCCGCCAAAAATGTCAGTAGAGCCAAAAATCTATGTTTAATATGTAAAGATAGCTTTGACGATACCTGGTATATAGAAGTGAGCGATATATAGCCTAAAGGTATCCGTCAGTCGGCCGTCCGTAACATTTTGTTTTCTGGATTATAACTTGAATAATATTCGATAGACATTTATGGGAAAGTTCTAGATATATTTCTATTGAGCACTAGATACCGGATATCGAAATATTTCATCGCGAAAACAATTGTATGAGGGTTAATTATTGCCAGAAGATGACCATCTTTTAGATATCTAACAGGGCGGTTTTCTCTTATGGTAAGGGGTATCTAAATTTTGCCGATAAATAAGGATTATACTCTAACTAAACAATTGTAACAGTGTTACAAAATGCCTAGTGGAGGAACGAGAGGCCGATCACGATCGGCAGATGTTTAACCAATCCCTTGGCGATAGTAAACTAGAGGTGTGACTGTCCCAATGGGACTAAGGATACCCCCCGTGTTTTTAAAATACTAAGATGTTTCACATGTCAGTAAACATTTAGTTAAAATAATAAAATAACAGTTCCCATTGCAGGTGCACAACCCCAACCCTAATCTTAAACCTATTACCGAAACATGTAGGAATAAAAGCTCGGACAAAATTATGCATGTTGCAAAAAGGGGAATAACTCCACAAAAAAAAGTCGGACAGACATCATAATCGCAGATGCACAGGTTCCCATGGTGCTAAATATCAGTGCCAAGTTTAAAAAACATTGACCTAAAAATGTAGGGATAAAAGCTCGGACAAAATTAAGCATGTTGCAAAACAAATTCTAAGTCGAAAAAGGGGGATAACTCCACCAAAAAATGTCGGACAGACGTCATAATCGCAGGTTCCCATGGTACTAAATATCTGTGCCAAGTTAAACAAAATTTACCTAAAAATGTAGGAATAAAAGCTGGGAAAAATTATACATGTTGGGGGGATAATTCCACCAAAAAAAGTCAGACAGACGTCCAAGTTCCACGGAAATTGATAAAAAAAAAACGACTGAGAAAATCTCCGGACAAATTTGTGTTCACGGACGACCGGACAAGCTGATTCCAGTATCCCCCCCCCCTAACTTCGTTGCGGGGGATTTAATTACTAAGATTGAAATCGCACTGGCACAGGATCTGTAATGCTAAACCAGCACACCCTTGGATTTTAAATGTGAAAAAGGTGACCCGGACATGGAATACTTGGGTTAATAGAGTCCAATTTAAGTTTACAGTGCTAATGTATCAAATTCTACCTGGGACTAGTATATACTAGTCCCAGATTCTACCAACAACACAGCCATCAAAATAAGCCACCTCACTGCTGACCCATTAATATGAATTATGAAGCAGAGCTGTCAACTAATCAGTGGCATTGTTTATGCTGAACATTGGCATCTCTATTAAACCTAAAACATTTATAATGACCTCAGACCATCTGTTGAGTGATGTACTGAGCTGTGCAATGCAGCAAAGATTTTCTAGTTTACTGTTAATAGCATGTCATGAGTATTGTTTAAATAAAACAAAAATTAGAATTAGAATCAGGTGTTTAATATCGCTCCAAACAAATTTACCAGTACATAACACAAGTTTTGGACCAATTTAAACCAAATTTGGTGTGATGACTCGGGGTACCCTTGGCAGAGTTATAATGCTGTTACCTTTTCAAATTTAATTAACTTAAAAAAAAAAAAATTAATTGAGCAAGGACTTCAATCTAAATGAAATTTATATATATATATATAAAAAAAAACATATGTCTTTATTTTTTGGTTAAATCGAGCAAGGAATTGAATCAAAATTTTGTTTTTTTGTTTTGTTTTTAAGGGCCATAACTCGGCTAAAAATAGTTGAATCAAACTCATAAACGAACTCGATATGTCTTTTGGGCTGAGAAATTCATATACAAAATTTGGTTGCGATCAGATAGAAAATGTTTGAGTTATCGCACCATGCGTAAAATTTCTATTCATGCAATATATGGAAAGTCCCGATCAAGTTCAACTTTGGCCCATGCAGTCCGTCAATTTCTGGCGGTGTTATCCCCCTTTTCCAATTTGAATTTTCAAACAGTTTTCAGATCTGGTTTACAGGTCAAGTTTGAATCGGGTCTGGTCCAATCATTTTTGACAGCAAGTCTGCCCCTTTCTGACTTTTATGTCCGAATAATAATTTGAGTAATTAGGCACCTAGTTGCTATCACCCATATAACGAGAGGCCGATCAGATGTTTAACCCATACCTTGGCGACAGCGATGGGCTATTTTCATAAATCCTTACACCATCCTTTTCATGAGTGCAAAACTTTCAACAATTCACACCTTACTATTAAGTTCACAAGTGGAATCACACTTACTGGGCACCTTGCTCACATAAACACAATGTTAACGCAAATGTGGCTTTGATTTCAACCTATTAGTGCACTCCAACACAGATATGTCTTATAGAGTGATAAAGCTAATTAAGCTCAATCCATATTCCGAGAGAAGAACCATAGCCGTTAAATATAAAATAGTTAAGAAATTAAGTAGATAAACATCATAGCAACTCAATTTATCTGTTTATTACATTGGAACATGAGACATACCATATTGTGTTCTTTTTATTATCAATGCTATATTATTTTTTTTATTATGTTTTGTGTCAGCTGCATATTAAAATTTCATAGCAACCTATTAATATTTCACCACTAAAAAAACAATCAATACCTGAACAACTATACAAGTGAGGGATGTATAGAGCTGGATATAAAATATGATTCCTAATGATTGGATATAAAGGTTAATATTCTTCTAAGCTGATCATTGGAAAGATACAATGTCTGTAAACAGTTTAAATATAATTAAAGTTATGGTTAATATTTTCAAAACCATTCAATCGATACCAAAATCTATACAGGTGAAGAATGTGTCATGATTATCACAGATGTGATTATTTATAGAGTGATCGTGCGAAAAATATTTAGCCATCACATTGTGTCAACAGGATTGGTGAAGGATGTTAATATTTTTAAGCAAATAAACCAAATGACCCTCACTATGCAGGTTAGGGGTGTGTTATCATAAACTGTGCCAGAACTATAAACATAATCAATGGAAATATTTGAGTTATCAAATCGGATAGTAAGGGGTTAATCTTCAACAAAAAGCATGTCATTGGATTTAGACACCCATACAATAAGTCTCAAGAATCCCAGCACTGTTAATATTATCCTGCAGCCCAAATGCAATTTAGGGAATTTAAAAATAAGACATTTCCTCTAATGATGAATATTCAATTGGTCATTTATTGAAACACTGACTGAACCTGTCTCAAAGTGAAAGCGATAATTTAATATATGTCTTTCGGATAATATGTGTCTATGGAATGGGTTAATTTTAATCCCAAATCCATGCAAGTGAAAAGTGGATCACCATCAACCTGGACATAGAATAGGAGAATGATCAAATAAACAAGACAGTCAATGACTGTGGGGTCGCTCACCAGACTGCAAAGACTGATAAGACTGGGACTCTGGAGACCAAAACAGTCAGCACTTTTCATAATCACTTTAAAAGAAGTAGATTTAAACAGGATATGTGGCTAGAGAGACTGTAAGTATGTAGATTGGTGAAAATCCACCTTGAAATTGCCAACTGTACACTACTGATCACCCCCCATTTAAAAACAAATCTGAATTGCAGTCAAGGAAGAACATTCCATTCTATATAAGCCAAATAGTTCTTGCAAAACATATTTTAAGAATTACTATGCAGTGAAATAGTTAAGTCTCTGGCTCTGCCCTTATTTGACTTTGTGATCCCATTTTCACAAATCTGATAAGGATAAGATTTAAGTTCCCCAGTTGAAGTTGGTGATATTCACCCATTGGGCACCTCATTTATGAATTTTATCTTCTGCAAGTTAGGGGATATAGAAACTTCCTAGAAGGGAAATTTAACTAACAACAATGTAAATTTGATACTGTAGATACTTCCCAGAAGATGAGGCCTAAGCAGAATGAGGTCTCCAGAAGGTGAATTTGGTTATGCTAGCCCGCTGTGTGGGATAGCATCACAAAAAGCGTGTATGTTCCTACATTGTGCATGCCTGGCCTCAAGCAACACAATGTATTATACAATCAAGCCTTGAAATAGTGTGAAAGTGTGTCTGTCATTTGCAGAATGAGGTCCCCAGAGGGTGAATTTAGTGATGCTATCCCGCACAGCGGGCTAGCATCACTAAATTCACCCTCTGGGGACCTCATTCTGCTAGGGCCCCCAACTGCTATGGCAGACCTAGGATAAGATTGAAGTTCCCCAGTTGAAGTTGGTGATGTTCACCCATTGGGCACCTCAATTAGGAATTTATCTTCTGCAAATTAGGGGATATAGAAACTTCCTAGAAGGGAAATGTAACTAACAACAATGTTAATTTGATACTATAGATACTTCCCAGAAGATGAGGCCTAAGCAGAATGAGGTCTCCAGAGGGTGAATTTGGTGATGCTAGGCCGCTGTGTGGGATAGCATCACTAAATTCACCCTCTGGGGACCTCATTCTGCAAATGACATTAGTCCTGATATGAACAATACATGAGAGATTGGGAATTAATGACATCTAGCAAATCTGCAGGAATGTTTATAAACATATCAAGATTGACATGATTGTGTCGGCATACCCAGCATATATACAGTTACAGCCAAAGTAAATGCTTCTTATTAATGATTCTGTCAAGAATTTGAGTAAATTTTATTTTTGAGACCAGGGCCAGGGTGGCAGAAGCAGTGCACTTGAATGAAGGGCCAGGGGCCACAACCTACAGAAATGTAATGGCATTAGTTTTTCAATTATCAAAAAATGTTAAACAATATATATATATATTAAATTGACCATGGAGTTAAATACCCTCTTTTTTTCTTTTTTTTTAAATATTCTAATAAAAAAAAACAATTCCACAGTTTTTTTAAATATTCTTTTATTTTTTAATATATCATTTCTTTTCTATTCTTTTCTTTTTTGGTTAAAGAGTTTAATCTGAATTTTTTTTCTTCTGAGTTATGTCCCTGGCCCCACCCACATTTGACCCAGTGACCTCATTTGAACAAATCTGAACCCCAGTCAACCAATGATCCTTCATACCAAATATGAACCCATTTGGCCTGATGGTATTCGAGAAGAAGATGTTTAAAAGAATTACTATGGAGGGAGAGAGTTATGGCCCTGGTTTCTCAACTAATCAACCTGGTGACCTCATTTGAACAAATCTGGATGTGAGTCACCTAGGGAACATCCACACCAAATATGAACCCATTAGGCCTTATGGTTCTGGAAAAGAAGTCGTTATAAGAATTACTATGAAGGAATAGAGTTGTGGCCCTGCTTTCGCAACTATTTGACCCAGTGACCTCATTTGAACAAATCTGAATGAGAGTCACCTAGGGAACATCCACACCAAATATGAACTAATTCGGTCCAATGGAACTTTAGAAGAAGATGTTCAAAGAATTGTTGACGGACGGATGGACGGAAGGACGGACGAGGAGTGATGACTATAGCTCCACCGGAGACTTCGTCTCAGGTGAGCTAAAAACATCAGAAGACCATATGTGTGGAGAGGGTTAATCATTTTCAATGACATCATACAATGGAACTAAGGAATGTGTGGATTAAATTTTTTCTAAGATAGGACAACAGTGTCTCTGTAAATAACAATGTCTCTAAACAGCCATGTCTGTAAAACATCCCTACAAATGAACAAGGGACTATTCCTATTTATTCTTTTAGAATAGGTGTACATTAACTAATGCCATGAACCTATTTCAACAGGGGGATTAATTAATATTGCACAGAAAACAGAACTGGAATAAAGACTCATCAATCACAGTTTGACAGATGATAAACAGGTCTGCAGGTCACCAGTGGTTAGCAGGTAGATTCGGGTGTCCATAGCTATAAATTGTCTCATTCCAATAAGACAGAATCCTGTGTGGTGTAATTTTCTCTTCAACTCTCACAGTGCATGGCAAACAGGTAGTAATTACTTGAATTATAAAGGGTCATAACTGGATCTGTATTTAGGGGTGAGAAATTCATATACCAAATTTGGTGTCGATCAGATGAAAAATGTTTGAGTCATAGCAGGTTGCGTGAATTCTAAGTGAAAACAAGAGAGAAAAGGGTTAATTAAACAATACCAAAAACCATACATACGAAGAATGTGCTAAGAAAAATCTAGGTAAGAAATATGAGGCAGATCAGAAGAAATATGTTCAACTTATTGCATCGGATAGCATGTGTGTGAAGGGTTAATTATTTTCTAAACCGATCAACCAATCGATACCAAAAACTATACAGGTGAGGGGTGTGTCATTATAAACCTACATATCAAATATGAACACAATCGGACAAAAAATACTTAGGTTACAGCATTGGATAGCTCATGTCTATGAGTGGATGCAAAGTGTTAATAATTTCTTAACTGATCAACTGATCGATACCAAAAACTATACAGGTGAGGAGTGTGTCATCATAAAAATTTGCATAAAATTTGAACACGATGCGATAAAAAATACTCGAGTAAACAAATCGGATAGCAAGTGTCTATGGACAGACAGACGAACGGCGGATGGTTGATCCGGACGTCAGCATTATGTGTACCATACATGGTATGGGTACACATAAAAAGCACCATGGTACTACCTACTATCGTGGTACTACCATGATAAAGTGGTCACTCTACCATGGTACTTTACCATAGGGTGCTTTTTTATATGAGCAAATTTGGGAACTGGATTATTTACAAGAAAATACAAGTAAAGTTCAAATTTGGATCCAGTCTAACCACTTTTGATGGTGTTATCCTCCTTTTCGACTTAGAATTTACAGACCATGCGTAGGTCAATAAAATTTTATTAAAAAAAAAAAACTATTTTAACCGAAAATGTGAACGTCAATGAACCCTCTTTTGTAAGCCCTCCTAATGCCAAACCTATAACCCATGGTTGAGATATATGAGTAGACAGACATAAATCCAACACTTTGAGATAAACAAAGAGGGATAACTTGAATTGAAAATGTGAACGACGTCAATGAACTCTTTAACTCATGGGCAGACCCCTCGAATTGTGTCTTTAACTCATGGGCAAACCCCTCAAATTGTGTTTTTTAATACACGGGCAGACCCCTCGAATTGTGTCTAACTCATGGGCAAACCCTTCAAATTGTGTTTTTTAATACACGGGCAGACCCTTCAAATTGTGTCTTTAATACACGGGCAGACCCCTCGAATTGTGTCTTTAATACTCGGGCAGACCCCTCGAATTGTGTCTTTAATACACGGGCAGACCCCTCAAATTGTGTCTTTAATACTCGGGCAGACCCCTCGAATTGTGTCTTTAATACTCGGGCAGACCCCTCGAATTGTGTCTTTAATACTCGGGCAGACCCCTCGAATTGTGTCTTTAATACTCGGGCAGACCCCTCGAAATGTGTCTTTAATACTCGGGCAGACCCTTCAAATTGTGTCTTTAATACTCGGGCAGACCCCTCGAATTGTGTCTTTAATACTCGGGCAGACCCCTCGAAATGTGTCTTTAATACTCGGGCAGACCCTTCAAATTGTGTCTTTAATACTCGGGCAGACCCCTCAAATTGTGTCTTTAATACTCGGGCAGACCCCTCGAAATGTGTCTTTAATACTCGGGCAGACCCTTCAAATTGTGTCTTTAATACTCGGGCAGACCCCTCAAATTGTGTCTTTAATACACGGGCAGACCCATCGAATTGTGTCTTTAATACACGGGCAGACCCCTCGAATTGTGTCTTTAATACTCGGGCAGACCCATCGAATTGTGTCTTTAATACACGGGCAGACCCATCGAATTGTGTCTTTAATACTCGGGCAGACCCCTCGAATTGTGTCTTTACTCTCTAGCTGCTACGGTCCCAATTGGATTACCCTCTTGTAACTGTTTTGTCAGATCGGTGAGTTCCACATTCCATTTTATGACTATGAGCATGATGTGAGCATATATTTGATATATGTGCAAAGTGTAACAAAAAATTTACCAGAAAATGACAGAATACAGGCTCAGATACATATGGACGAGGATCATTACTATAGTACTCCGATGGAATGTCGGGGGATAATAATCAGTCTAATATATATATATATACATACACACATATATATACATACATATATATATACATACACAGATATATACATACACATATATATATACATATATATATCCCAATATATATCCCAGATGCCTGGACCGATTTAAACCAAATTTGATGTGGTAGCTCGGAGTACCCCAGCGTTCGTTTTTTTCCCAAATTTTGATTAAAAAGAAATTTATTTAATTTACAAAAAAAAGGTATAAAATATTAGAGCAAGGAGTTCAATTAAAAAAAAAAAAAAATTCAATTTTGAAATTTTGTGTTTTTTATTTTGAAAAAATTTTAATATTTTTTTGAAATCAAAATGTTTAAGTGATTAAAATGTGCATGAAGCACACACAGGGCCGCCACTGTCTAAGATGTAAATGAGTGCTGAATAAAGGCTCACACAGTGAGCCTGTTTCAGCTAGTTGTATGTATAGGTTAGTTGAATATATAGGTTCAAGTAACTGAGACCATGGTTGTGATTGTTATACAAATTTATTAGTATTTCACTTGAAGTTGCACCGGATGATAACAATTGATAAGCATCAAGGTTCAATAAGTCATGATAAGCATCAGGGTTCAATAATTAACCCTTTCATGATGGGAGCTGTGCTGGTGCAGCATAAAGATCCTGTGCCAGTGCATTCTGTTTTCATATAAGTCTCCCATAGGGAGCCTAGCAAATGTAACATAATGCACAGGCTGCCAAGGTAAATATTGTTAGGCCATATATTCTCTATGCAAGACTCACATATATAAGAGAATGCATTGGCACCGAGTTTTCGCTAAATTTCAGGAAGCTCCAGTCATGGAAAGGTTAATGATAAGATTCGATAATTCTCTGCAGTATAGAACAAAAATGACCAAGTTCTAATTTACTCTGTCTAACCTTGGGCAAACATCCACAAAAAGTTTAAAAGATGTGTTTTCTTTTCAAAACATTTCGGAGATATACCGAGACAAAACAGATCTGTGGTTTTTTTTCAAATAAACAAATCACATACATTTGTTATAATTTCACAGTATTCAGCAATCACACATCCATAGCATATATATAGCAGGTGAGAAGACATTCACATTATCGGGATCAAAGATTGACTGACAAATTACATTTTTTTCATCTCGCCTGTTGTGTAACAACCAAAAGAAACCTCTGATACTTGTATCTTGTTACCCAGATTTGCTGAAAATGGTATTTTGTTACCCAAAACCTGGTTAACCCTTTACCCAACAAACCGGCCAAATAAAGCTTCAACAGCCTAAAATATCTTCGGTCTGTCTCAATAGAATTATACACATATGGATATCATTGGAACCGGCTCCTTGACCACATTGTGATAGTTACAGTTATGCCCTGTGCCAATGCATTCTCTTATATATGCGAGTCGACCATAGGTCACCTCGCATATATAAGAGAATGCATTGGCCTAAAAAAAATCTTTTTTTAACACTTTTTACCATTTTTTCTTACATTCTTTAACAATTTTATAATTTTTAATGTGTTAAGCCAATGCATTCTCTTATATATGCGAGGCGACCTATGGTCGACTCGCATATATAAGAGAATGCATTGGCACAGGGCCGTTCTGTTGGGTAAAGGGTTAACAATGACACCTCTGAAATCACACAAACAATAAAGCCTTTTTGCGATAGTGTGTGGAAACCTAGTCATATGAAATCTCTAGATATCATAAGAGACACATAACTAATGTTCTTTATAAATGTTCTTTATATTTAATTCACTTGGAACACAATAGCTGTTAGTGCTCTATATATCATGCATAAGTAAATATATCTTACTTGCACAAAACATTTTTATCTGACTATTATGGATGGGATAACACCAATAAAATTTGGAAAATGAATAACTTTAACTCTGGTACGGTACTATATATATGGTAAACTTGATTTCGGAAGGACGTGGTGATTTCTTGATAATTTTATTTCAACTTTCTGATTCTGAAACTGCCTGTCATTTACTTTTCAACATTTTTTAAACTAAACATACATTCGCAAAATAAACAATTCCACATCTGTTTATTATTTAACAAATGACTTGAATATCGATTGGGGTCATTGGATTTTGAACTTTGTTTAACCCTTTACCCAACAGAAGGGCCCTGTGCCAATGCATTCTCTTATATATGCGAGTCGACCATAGGTCGCCTCGCATATATAAGAGAATGCATTGGCTTAACACATTAAAAATTATAAAATTGTTAAAGAATATAAGAATTTTTTTTTTTAGGCCAATGCATCGACTCGCATATATAAGAGAATGCATTGGCACAGGGCATAACTGTAACTATCACAATGTGGTCAAGGAGCCGGTTCCAATGATATCCATATTTGTATGGTTCTATTGAGACAGACCGAAGATATTTTAGGCTGTTGAAGCTTTATTTGGCCAGTTTTGACCGTTTTGTTGGGTAAAGGGTTAATTACTCTGCTGGTCAAAACCAATGACCCCAATCGATATGTAAGTCATTAATGACATACCAGTCCATTTTAATAGAACATTAATAACAGGAACAACTTTTAAAAACTACCAAAACAATTGTGAGTAACATATTGTTCAAATTCCAACACAGTATCCCAATAACATACAGCGAGCGCAGGCACACGATCGGCTTAAAGTGATGTAGGTGGTTCATAGCTGTTTATGAAGTGCAAAACATGCAGTGAGCACGTACCCATGATCAGCTTGAAATGACGTAGGTGGTAAACCGTATGAGGAAATGGACTGATTCTTACGGGCGTTGATTGTGTGAATGTAGAGGGTGTGTGATCATATGGATATATCCCATGGACACATGCATGTAAATTACATGATCTTTATACAGCTCATCGAGTTGGCTGGTGAAGCTTAAAACTAGGTTTAACACTTTCATGATGGGAGCTGTGCTGGCACATCATTAAAGATCATGTGCCAGTGAATTCTCTTATATATGCGAGTCTCCCATCGCAAGGGAGCATCGCTTATATAAGAGAATGCACTGGCTTACAAGATCAAGGTAAATATTGTTAGGCCAATTTATTCTCTTATAAATGCGAGTCTCCCAAATGGAGCCTCACATATATAAGAGAATGCACTGGTTTACAAGGTCAAGGTAAATATTGTTAGGCCAATGTATTCTCTTATATAGGCAAGTCTCCCTTTGGGAGATTCACATATATAAAAGAATGCATTGGCACATGGTTTTCGATAAATTTCAGGAAACTCCAGTCATGAAAGAGTTAAAGATGAAATAAAATTTCAAGCACTATTGTTTGACATAAACAGGTATAAAAATAAGACTCTGAGCTGTGTGAACAAGAATGATGAGAGAAAGACGAAATCTTTCTAACGGTGTCAGAAACAAGCCTTGAAAGGGTGAATTTGGTGATGCTAGCCCGCTATGCGGGGTAGCATCACTAAATTCACCCTCTGGGGACCTCATTCTGCAAATGACAGGCACCCTATTTCAAGGCTTGGTCAGAAAGACGAAATCATTCTAACGAGCATTCTAACGAACATTCTAACGAACATTCTTCAAATTGGCAAAAAATAAACAACTAACAAATATACACAATATTAGACTCGTTTCCTCGATCAACTGCTGCAACTGAATTGAAACGTCAACATGAATTGTTAATAATGTTTGTCTAGAGAGATGCATTTCAGGGCAGGGACCAGCCTAGAGGGTGACTTGGGAGACAGGGACCAACCTAGAGGGTGACTTGGGAGACAGGGACCAGCCTAGAGGGTGACTTGGGAGAGATCTTCTCCCTAAAATATGCCATTTTTCCCTAAATTTTCCTCTAATATATCAGTATGCAATTGTCCCAAAAGCATATTTAACCATTTCACAATGGGAGCTGCGCTGGTGCAATATTAAAGATTCTGTGCCAGTGCATTCTCTTATATATGCGAATCTAGCATAGGGAGCCATCGCATATATAAGAGAATGCACTGGCTTACAAGGTCAAGGTAAATATTGTTAGGCCAATTCTCTTATATATGCAAGGCTCCGTATAAGAGAAACTTCAGGAAGCTCCAGGGTTAATTTATATTTACTGATTATAATGGTGTTTTTTCTCACTATAATTGTTTTATAAATGGGATCTTGCATTGCATAATACTTATTGGATCATAGAAGGGTGATGTTGGGTGATGCTGGTGTGTAAATACAATGTCAGCCATTGTTACTTCTCCCTGACAACAGACCGCTTCTCCCTAATAACCAAGCAGGGAGAAGTGACTTCTCCCAATTTGAAACCCCTGATTCAGGGACAAAAAATCATTTAAAGGTCCACTTAATTTTCGAACCCCCAGATTACATTATATAAAATATATGCCATATTATATACCATTTGAAATAAGAAGCTCCAAAACACTGTATTATCAACTTAACCGGTGTAATAAACTGTGGACATGTTGTTTTTGTTGAGTTGTCATCAATATTGAATTAAAACCGTATATCAAGTCAGGATAAAAAAAATAACCGGTGACTCAAAAATTACCGTAAGTGGGCCTTTAGTTAAGCATTCTCCCACTCAGTTAGAATATTATACAATGGAATTTGGTCTATCATCAAGCCATCATATAGCAGGCTAGCATCACTAAACTCACCCTCTGGGGACTTCATTCTGCTTAGGCCTCATCTTGTGGGAAGTGTCTATAGTCTCAAATTAACATTGTTTTTAGTTACTTTTTCCCTTCTCTTCAGTTTCTATATCCCCTAATTTGCAGTAGATAACATGCATGGTCGAGATGACTAATGGGTGAACATCACTAACTTTAACTGGGGAACTTCAATCTGATCCTAGGTCTCCCATAGCAGTTGAGGCCTCAGCAGAATGAGGTTCCCAGAGGGTGAATTTGGTGATGCTAGCCCACTGTGTGAGATAGTGTCACTAAATTCACCCAGAGTGGGGACCTCATTCTGCAAATGACAGACACACTATTTCAAGGCTCAATGAGTATTTAGTATAGAAAGGGTTAAATTTCAACAGTAATAATTGATCGAAACAATTGCAAACAAGTTCATAATTAAAATCCTAATACTTGCGTTCTTCAAGGGAGATGCATTCTGGGACACAAAATCAGTTATAATTTAACTGCTTATCAATCATCTTTATAAGTTTAAATTTTAGGTACAATATTTGAATAGATAAACTGGTATTAACCCTTTCATGACAGGATCTGCGCTGATGCAGCATTAAAGATCCTGTGCCAGTGCATGCTCTTATATATGTGAGTCTCCCTGATGGAGCCTCACATATATAAGAGAATGTGCTGGATTACAAGGTCAAGATAAATATTGTTAGGCTAATGTATTCTCTTATATATGCGAGAGTCACACATAAGAGAATGCATTGGCCTAGGGTATTCGCAAAATTTCAGGAATGGAAGGATTACAGTGGGAGATTAGCACTATGATAACAAGCTACTTGATGATAAGATGTTACATAGGTTTTATACATTCACTAATTTCTTAAATTTCATAAACAGCTTAAAGGTACTCAATCCGATCAGACGCTCCTAAATTACAATTTCTTCGGCTTCGGGGGTAAAAAATCTCTCAGAGTGATCAGATATAAATTTTTGAAGTTTGATATTTCTCGAGATGTGTAATAATATGTGGCCCAGAAACACTTATTCAAACAGAGCTCTCGGACAAAATTGCGGATGAAGATGGATAACTCTAAAATCAAGTGGTAAATTTTGGGATACTTTAGTGATAATACAGCCATATTTTGGTGAACAAAATGTTGATATATAACAAGTTTTGGGAAATTTGATACCAAAATTGTAAGTGGTTAGAATTATTTTGTTGCAATAAATCGATTCTGATAACTAAAGCATATTTTGAAGAAATTGTGTTGTTGTTGTATCTTGATCGCATGGGGACCGTCTGATCGGATTGAGTACCTTTAACACAGATAACAGATCATGTCAAGGCAACGTATGGACCAAAGCAATGGATTTATCTGAACATTACTTTATAGATCCTGTCTCCTGTGACTTCAGCAAATTGTCGTTTCACCTTTACAACAGTTGACAGTGGAAACTCTTGTCTATCACAAAACAAACAACGCATTCATGCTCAACTTGTATCCATTAATGATGAGGAATCTGTTGCAGGAGAACCACTGTCTTTTCGAATACTTTCAAACATCGCACATAATTCTGTATTTGATTTTATTTGGCTAAGGAACTCGTTCATCTGTGGGTTTTTATCTGAAACAAGAAGGAAAACAGTTTTAACCCTTTACCCAACAAAACGGCCAAAACTGGCCAAATAAAGCTTCAACAGCCTAAAATATCTTCGATCTGTCTCAATTGAACCATACAAATATGGATATCATTGGAACTGGCTCCTTGACCACATTGTGATAGTTACAGTTATGCCCTGTGCCAATGCATTCTCTTATATATGCGAGTCGACCATTTTATAATTTTTAATGTGTTAAGCCAATGCATTCTCTTATATATGCGAGGCGACCTATGGTCGACTCGCATATATAAGAGAATGCATTGGCACAGGGCCGTTCTGTTGGGTAAAGGGTTAATTCATGTAGACCAAGTGTTCTTGGTCCACAACAGCTTGGGATATTAGTTGAGTTGATGCTGTAACAGCTTGGGATATCAGTTGGGATGACGCTGTAACAGCTTGGGATATCAGTTGAGTTGACGCTGTAACAGCTTGGGATATCAATTGAGTTGATGCTGTAACAGCTTGGGATATCAGTTGAGTTGACGCTGTAACAGCTTGGGATATCAGTTGGGATGATGCTGTAACAGCTTGGGATATCAGTTGGGATGATGCTATAACAGCTTGGGATATCAGTTGGGATGAAGCTGTAACAGCTTGGGATATCAGTTGGGATGATGCTGTAACAGCTTGGGATATCAGTTGAGTTGACGCTGTAACAGCTTGGGATATCAGTTGGGTTGACGCTGTAACAGCTTGGGATATCAGTTGGGAGGATGCTGTAACAGCTTGGGATATCAGTTGGGATGATGCTGTAACAGCTTGGGATATCAGTTGGGATGATGCTGTAACAGCTTGGGATATCAGTTGAGTTGACGCTGTAACAGCTTGGGATATCAGTTGAGTGACGCTGTTTTGAAACGAGTTCCGCCCCCATTGCTCTTCTATAACAGACTTTCATTCAAAAGACGTACTTCATGTAGAAGTGGAGTCCGGGCATTCACATACACCCATGAATGTCATTAATCTGACATGTCCGCGATTAACCAGTCTTCAAAATGATAGATCATTTACCATAACAGAAAAAGGTATAGTTATGATATGGTTCTTAGGGGGTAAAAAATATTTGATTCAAGTCGAGGAACCCACCCATCAAAGCTCAGAGTGATGAGATATCGATTTCTGAAGTTTTTTATTTCATTTGTTTGTGGCCCAGAAACATGCCGTCAAAAGGATGGTCTCGGTCAAAATTGCGGATGAAGATGGATAACTCTAAAAACAAGTGGTAATACGGCCAAATTTTGTGAATACTCAAGTGGCGATATTACACTTGTTTTTTAATCGAATGTGTGTAGAGCGGACACAGATCACATTTATTTACACTTTCATGATGGGAGCTGTGCTGGCAAACCATTAAAGACCCTATTGACCATAGGTCACCTCGCATATATAAGAGAATGCATTTGCCTAACAATTTTTTATAATTTTTTCTTACATTCTATAACAATTTTTATAATTTTTTTCTTATATTCTTTAACAATTTTATAATTTTTTATCATTATTTCTCACATTTTTAACAATTTTTATAATTATAACTTTTTCTTACTATTTTTAACAATTATAAAAAATAATATAAAATTTGTAAGGCCAATGCATTCTCTTATATATGCGAGGCGACCTATGGTTGACTCGCATATATAAGAGAATGCATTGGCACAGGGTTTTTGCAAAATTTCAGGAAGCTCCGTCAGGAAAGATCTAAAGGCTAACAAACTAACCAGCTTCTGTGATTGTGAGTAGAGCGGACACGGCTCGCATTGCAGATCGCTTCAATTCATCTTGCTTCTCAAATTCTTGTTTGACGGAGTGAGCTTTCACTTTGGTTGTACAAGTTGCCCTGAGTGGTTCAATAAGTCGATCTAATCCTGAAATTGGAAATAGGCCTGATTCACCTTCTGGGGTGCTCATTCTGCTTAGACCTCATTTTCTCTGGAAAGTATCTTTATAATCAACTTAACCCGTTTTTTTGACAGACTCTTTTCCTTTTTTAAAGGTACTCAATCTGATCAGACGCTCCTAAATTACTATTTCTTTGGCTTCGGGGGTAAAAAATATTTGATTTGAGTCGAGGAATCCACCCATCAAAGCTCAGGGTGATTATATATCAATTTTTGAAGTTTTCTAACTCTATTGTTTGTGGACCAGAAGCACGTGGTCAAACGGACGAAGATGTGGATAACTCTAAAATCAAGTGGTAAAATAATAACCACTTGATTTTAGAGTTATCCAAAGAAATAGTAATCTAGGAGCGTCTGATTGGATTGAGTACCTTTAAATTAGTTTCTCTATATCCCTGAGTTGGTCGACGACAAAATGCATAATCGTGGTGTCCAATGGGTACACATCACCATCTTCAGCATCTGGGAACTTAAACCTGTGTCTAGGTCTCCCATAACAGATGAGGAAACCGAAATCGAACTTGACCTGTATTTTGTGCCAGTAAACCCACAAACCGAATTTCATTCCATTCATTTAAGTCGAGACTATCTAAAGTTATCATCCAGAAACAAAAGTGAACGGATGGACAGACGGATGGATGGACAGCCTAATAATGTCCTGTTTAAACAAAAGGGGTATAACCAATTTAATTAAAAACCACACGCTCACACGTTTTTCTAAATGTTTTGGCCTGAGAAAAGGGAAATTGACTTTGGATGCCCATAAGTAGGGAGTTCAGTCATAGTAATGTTGTTTAGTTAAAAAGAGTGTACATTTCTGATCATTTTGGTACCAAACGTTTGACAAAAGGACAAGTATTACATGGTGTGTGATCAATAATGTGTCAAAAAATTGCCTCATTTTGGTGAAAATCATGCCATTGGGCAATGGACATTTGTATGGGTTTCAAGGTGGTTTGACCTGGATAGCAACAGCTGGTTCTCTCAAATCAGAAAACTCTTAATTAAATACTCACTTCCTACAGCCTTTGATTTATTAGAATGTCCACCAAGCAAGACACAATGGAAAAAACAGTTACTGGAGGCAGTTGATAGCTATCATCAATCACTCTGGACACAAGGAATACAAGAATGGACATCATTGAAGTACCTCAACATTCAAGACAACCCAACAATGAATCCTCACCAACTATGGTCTTCAGTTCAGGAATCAACATTTGAAGTTGCTAGAGCTACAGTCAAAGCTAAATTACTGACAGGGACTTACACCCTTCAAGCCAACAGGCATAGATATTCAATCAGTTCAACGTGGCTCCTACCTGTCTCCTATACAATCAATCACCTGAAACAAGGCAACTCCTGGAATGCGATGAATTATCCACTGCCAGACAGAAACATCTAGATGAATTGAAGGAAGTGCTAGAAGATAACTTCAATAGCCTCCAGGCAGAACAAATCATGACTGATAACAATTTATTGACCCAATGTCTGTTGGATTGCTCTCACCCACTGATCAGCTCCATTACAAAGGAAATTAGCAAAGTTACTGAACCAATTGAGCGTATCAGTAGGGCTATGATTTATGAAATACACCACATTAGGAAAGGCAAAATTCAGATGCAACAATAGACAATTGCCTTTGCCATCACATTTTCAATCTGATCTAATCATTACCAAGACTTGATAAATTCTTATATAGTATCTTCATACTAACTCTCCACTAACTCATCCGACTTGTGATTTATTGTGAATATATAATGTGATTATTCAAGGATACAATCAGAGGATAAACTCAACAACCATTTACAGAACATTACCTGGCAACAGGGTGCTCCGATATAACGGAGGAAGATTCAACAACAACAACCATTTACAGAACATTACCTGGCAACAGGGTGCTCCGATATAACGGAGGAAGATTCAACAACAACCATTTACAGAACATTACCTGGCAACAGGGTGCTCCGATATAACGGAGGAAGATTCAACAACAACAACCATTTACAGAACATTACCTGGTAACAGGGTGCTCCGATATAACGGAGGAAGATTCAACAACAACAACCATTTACAGAACATTACCTGGCAACAGGGTGCTCCGATATAACGGAGGAAGATTCAACAACAACAACCATTTACAGAACATTACCTGGTAACAGGGTGCTCCGATATAACGGAGGAAGATTCAACAACAACAACAATGGCACCACTTTTTGGAAGCTATTTCCCTTTAAAATTCAGTTTATTAATTGTAATTTGGATATTTTTGAAGGTAGAGCAACAAAACTTAACGTAGTTGATGTTCATTGTATATGCTTGATATTAAGTACAAAAACTTGAATATCTAATGAGTTATGCATACTAATTTGGTTAATTAGCATATAATGATGCTCATTATTATGCAAATTGTAATTACTTTGGTTTATACCGCAGAGTGAGCATAGTTAAACTGTTAATATCACAATATAAGCACAATTATTTTGTTTAATTGTGGAAACAGTTTTCACCTGAATGATGAGACATTTCTCCATAATATTTTAGTTATCTGTTATTGAATATTAATTAGCAAAGTATTGAATTATTTAGTAGCTAATTAGCATAATATTTAGTCTGTCTGTCAAATATTCAGAAGTTTTTGAACGAAATAACCCTGTAATCCGGTGTCATGTGAGGTATCAAATTGAAGGTATATGAAGACAGCATTCAGAAAGGGGCATGTAAACTATCAGATAATAATGTCACGAATGTTATCAATGCTACAAATGCCTCCCGAGCCATGTATCCATGTAACCTCAAGTCTCCATTAACAAGAGCTGGGCTGTCGCCTGGTACATACCCCATGTACCATACGCATGATACCACCTAGTGTGGGCATATCTATAGACCCATTGCTGAGATACTCAGGCAGATCATCCAGGATGAAAAAACAACAGTTTCAGATAAACAAAGATGAATAAATTCAGAAAGAAAAACTCAAATAAAACAATTGGATACTCCATTGAATGCCCTCATAGTAGAGAACATCCATACCAAATTTCATTCAGATCCGTCAACTGTGGTGGAGATATCTGCTTCGATGGACAAAAAAACAACAACATTTCCAGATAAACTTTTAACAAAGATGAATAACCTAGAATGGAAAACCATTTATTTACATGCCTTTATATACAGGTTTCTTAATATTCAATCATAATTTAATTTGTAATTAATTTCTATTAGGCCTTATCTATTATGTATATATAATACTACTATATGAACAGGGATGCGGCTATAGTCTCCGGGAAGGGAGTATCCAACTTGGAAATTTCTATCCTACCCGGAGTACTTGAAACAGAAAAAAACCCTGTAAATTACCCACTGCCCCCCCCCCCCCCAAATTCCAAATCGAGTTGAAATTTTTCAACTTATCTCAAGCTGTCCAATTGTTAGAATTTCCTAAACTAACACCCCCTATAATGAGCTGGAAATTTCCAACTGATTGGATTGAGTACCTTTAAATTAGTTTCTCTATATCCCTGAGTTGGTCGACGACAAAATGCATAATCGTGGTGTCCAATGGGTACACATCACCATCTTCAGCATCTGGGAACTTAAACCTGTGTCTAGGTCTCCCATAACAGATGAGGAAACCGAAATCGAACTTGACCTGTATTTTGTGCCAGTAAACCCACAAACCGAATTTCATTCCATTCATTTAAGTCGAGACTATCTAAAGTTATCATCCAGAAACAAAAGTGAACGGATGGACAGACGGATGGATGGACAGCCTAATAATGTCCTGTTTAAACAAAAGGGGTATAACCAATTTAATTAAAAACCACACGCTCACACGTTTTTCTAAATGTTTTGGCCTGAGAAAAGGGAAATTGACTTTGGATGCCCATAAGTAGGGAGTTCAGTCATAGTAATGTTGTTTAGTTAAAAAGAGTGTACATTTCTGATCATTTTGGTACCAAACGTTTGACAAAAGGACAAGTATTACATGGTGTGTGATCAATAATGTGTCAAAAAATTGCCTCATTTTGGTGAAAATCATGCCATTGGGCAATGGACATTTGTATGGGTTTCAAGGTGGTTTGACCTGGATAGCAACAGCTGGTTCTCTCAAATCAGAAAACTCTTAATTAAATACTCACTTCCTACAGCCTTTGATTTATTAGAATGTCCACCAAGCAAGACACAATGGAAAAAACAGTTACTGGAGGCAGTTGATAGCTATCATCAATCACTCTGGACACAAGGAATACAAGAATGGACATCATTGAAGTACCTCAACATTCAAGACAACCCAACAATGAATCCTCACCAACTATGGTCTTCAGTTCAGGAATCAACATTTGAAGTTGCTAGAGCTACAGTCAAAGCTAAATTACTGACAGGGACTTACACCCTTCAAGCCAACAGGCATAGATATTCAATCAGTTCAACGTGGCTCCTACCTGTCTCCTATACAATCAATCACCTGAAACAAGGCAACTCCTGGAATGCGATGAATTATCCACTGCCAGACAGAAACATCTAGATGAATTGAAGGAAGTGCTAGAAGATAACTTCAATAGCCTCCAGGCAGAACAAATCATGACTGATAACAATTTATTGACCCAATGTCTGTTGGATTGCTCTCACCCACTGATCAGCTCCATTACAAAGGAAATTAGCAAAGTTACTGAACCAATTGAGCGTATCAGTAGGGCTATGATTTATGAAATACACCACATTAGGAAAGGCAAAATTCAGATGCAACAATAGACAATTGCCTTTGCCATCACATTTTCAATCTGATCTAATCATTACCAAGACTTGATAAATTCTTATATAGTATCTTCATACTAACTCTCCACTAACTCATCCGACTTGTGATTTATTGTGAATATATAATGTGATTATTCAAGGATACAATCAGAGGATAAACTCAACAACCATTTACAGAACATTACCTGGCAACAGGGTGCTCCGATATAACGGAGGAAGATTCAACAACAACAACCATTTACAGAACATTACCTGGCAACAGGGTGCTCCGATATAACGGAGGAAGATTCAACAACAACCATTTACAGAACATTACCTGGCAACAGGGTGCTCCGATATAACGGAGGAAGATTCAACAACAACAACCATTTACAGAACATTACCTGGTAACAGGGTGCTCCGATATAACGGAGGAAGATTCAACAACAACAACCATTTACAGAACATTACCTGGCAACAGGGTGCTCCGATATAACGGAGGAAGATTCAACAACAACAACCATTTACAGAACATTACCTGGTAACAGGGTGCTCCGATATAACGGAGGAAGATTCAACAACAACAACAATGGCACCACTTTTTGGAAGCTATTTCCCTTTAAAATTCAGTTTATTAATTGTAATTTGGATATTTTTGAAGGTAGAGCAACAAAACTTAACGTAGTTGATGTTCATTGTATATGCTTGATATTAAGTACAAAAACTTGAATATCTAATGAGTTATGCATACTAATTTGGTTAATTAGCATATAATGATGCTCATTATTATGCAAATTGTAATTACTTTGGTTTATACCGCAGAGTGAGCATAGTTAAACTGTTAATATCACAATATAAGCACAATTATTTTGTTTAATTGTGGAAACAGTTTTCACCTGAATGATGAGACATTTCTCCATAATATTTTAGTTATCTGTTATTGAATATTAATTAGCAAAGTATTGAATTATTTAGTAGCTAATTAGCATAATATTTAGTCTGTCTGTCAAATATTCAGAAGTTTTTGAACGAAATAACCCTGTAATCCGGTGTCATGTGAGGTATCAAATTGAAGGTATATGAAGACAGCATTCAGAAAGGGGCATGTAAACTATCAGATAATAATGTCACGAATGTTATCAATGCTACAAATGCCTCCCGAGCCATGTATCCATGTAACCTCAAGTCTCCATTAACAAGAGCTGGGCTGTCGCCTGGTACATACCCCATGTACCATACGCATGATACCACCTAGTGTGGGCATATCTATAGACCCATTGCTGAGATACTCAGGCAGATCATCCAGGATGAAAAAACAACAGTTTCAGATAAACAAAGATGAATAAATTCAGAAAGAAAAACTCAAATAAAACAATTGGATACTCCATTGAATGCCCTCATAGTAGAGAACATCCATACCAAATTTCATTCAGATCCGTCAACTGTGGTGGAGATATCTGCTTCGATGGACAAAAAAACAACAACATTTCCAGATAAACTTTTAACAAAGATGAATAACCTAGAATGGAAAACCATTTATTTACATGCCTTTATATACAGGTTTCTTAATATTCAATCATAATTTAATTTGTAATTAATTTCTATTAGGCCTTATCTATTATGTATATATAATACTACTATATGAACAGGGATGCGGCTATAGTCTCCGGGAAGGGAGTATCCAACTTGGAAATTTCTATCCTACCCGGAGTACTTGAAACAGAAAAAAACCCTGTAAATTACCCACTGCCCCCCCCCCCCCCCCCAAATTCCAAATCGAGTTGAAATTTTTCAACTTATCTCAAGCTGTCCAATTGTTAGAATTTCCTAAACTAACACCCCCTATAATGAGCTGGAAATTTCCAACTTATGGACATTTACTCAAACAAGGAAGACCTTGACTTTTTGTGTGAAAAAAAAATAGTTAATACATAGTGGTTGTAAAAATCCAAAATGTAGGGCCTATACTGTATCTGAACAATTTCAACATATACTTGGTCTAAAATTTCCAACTAATGTTGTGTCAGGTATGAAATTTCTAACTGTTGAAATGTTTTACCAAAGTTATGGGGTGAGACACCCCCAATCCCCCTGTCGCCACGTCCCTGCCTTCTACCCATATCCCTGTATATGTACATGGCACCTTCTTGTGTTAAACCAACCAACTACCCCCACCCCCATATACCGTAGATCACCGTAATCTGATGTCCAACTGCAAGTTCAATCTACAGACTTTTCCGGTGGATAGAGTTACCGGTATTGCTCTTCCCAATTGTGCAAAAAATGCCTGTCGATCACTTTGTGTCGTTATTCGTCAAGACTCAAAGTACAATTTCGAGATTCGATTACTGATATTAATTTCAGAACTTTGTGATATAAATGGTAATTAAATGTGATTTAAGAATTAGCATCGAGTTATAGACTCAAAATGTGCGTCCCTGTGTCGAAAACGGGTGCTTATTTGAACAGCCAGCGGCGAGATTAATTAACGTAAGAGCCGAAAGAACTGCGCGAAAGGTAGACTTCCATAGAAGCTTTGCACTGTGGCTGTTCCTTCATATAACCCAGTCAATGTTTATTTTTAGTGTTGTTTGTCCTAACAACCTGTCGAGGCGGTCTGGTTTCAAAATAAAATAACTGGGGCATTCTTTTATATTTCGACGTTTGAATTTCCAATCTATACTTGATTAATGTTAAATAACCGTGCTCTTAGGAAATAAAATTACCATGAAAATGACGTCTTAATTTTGACAAATAACGACGTTGCGAGCATTGTATTTCGCGTCTTCAGCCATCATGTTTGGGGAAATGCCTCGAAAATGCAAGAATGGGCGCATAGAAACGGCTGGCCGATTGACTTACTGTTTACGGAAAGAAATAAGATGAATACCTTTAGATAGGAAATCCACTCAATATTCATATTCCGGGTGCCCAATTTTTATTTTCAAGATAGTTTTTAGTGTTTTTCAATTTGTTTTTGAATGTTTACTGATCATTCGAACTGTGAGATGGGACTCTAGAAACGGCACTCGTAAAATTAATCTTTGGGATTTTCCCAAAATATGTTTCTATATTTGGGAAGGTCAATCGCAGCGTAAATCGATTGGAATTCATGCCATATTCAACACACATGCAATGTTTTTACGAAAAAATGGTCCACAAAACCGCTAAATTAGCATGTTTTCTCTTGAGCGGAGTAATGAACGTCATTAAAATAATGGATACGTGTGTTTAATATTGGAGAAGAATAGTCCAATACACAGTTCTTATTCTGAAGATTCAGAATATTTCTTTAGTTTTTATGAAAAATAAATGTTTTTTCCAAGAAAATTTTAGTTTAAAAGCAACATTTTCGTTACCGGTATTCGCCGGTTACGTGACGTATGACGTTACGTTGTCTGAACTCTCTACCATAAGAAAATATCATGGATAAATTTTTTTACTAAATATTACGAAAAAGTTTGTATAGATGCGCACTACTAGTGATATATTACTTACTTTGTAACACAGCGCTTGGACATAAATGAGATAATCGAACCAACATCAGATATGTCAACATCTTAATGTCGTAATGGTCCTTCAACCCACTCTCAACGTGGTTGAGGAATTTGAATATATCTAGTCTGTCCAGGCAAGCATCTAGAAGGGTGTACATACACTCAAATGCAGCCTACAATAATGAATGAATAGTGATTATAATATATCTACTGTCGAGGCGAGCATCTAGCAGGGTATACATACACTCAAATGCAGCCTACAATAATGAATGAATAGTGATTATAATATATCTACTGTCGAGGCAAGCATCTAGCAGGGTATACAAACAGAATACTCTTTCACCACAAGTGGATCTGTGTTTTAACCATGAGCCTTTTGGCAAGTGGTTAAAAGCATAATACCATGACTGGTGAAAATATGGTATGCTCGACTACTATGGGTGTATTTTGTTTATGCCATAATTATTATTTTTTATTTGATCCGTGAAATCAACTGCTCCTCTGTTCACTTTTAAATTAACATGTAACCTCACCAAGTGACCCAAACATATGCTATAAGGAATGTGCATCACGAGTAGTGATATATACTTTTACATCATGACGTCAGCCTGTTTCTAAGCCATCAGTCACTTTTCAGGCATTTTTCCTCATATTTAATTGATATCATACCAACTTCCAATTTTTAATGAATGTAAAATGAGAATCAGGTAGTTCTACTATGAGTATAAACGTTTAACCCATGAAATGACGCTTGAACATTTACACCCCACAGTAGAAATTTATACCCACTGTAGGGTATAAAGCTGAAATTTACAAAATAGGTGTTATACACAAACTGACATAGTGATCAACAAGTAGTACTTCATATGGCTTCCTATGGGATATGTTCTCTACACATTGTAATTCCTCACCCTGTGCCAATGCATTTCTTATATATGCATTGGCCTAACAATTTTTTTTAATTTTTTTTTTAATTTTTCTTACATTCTTTTACAATTTTTACAATTTTTTCTAATATTCTTTAACAATTTTCTTTCTTTCTTACATTCTTTGACAATTTCAAATTTTTGTTTATCATTTTTTCTTTCATTCTTTATAAATTTTTGTAATTTTTTCTTACATTCTTTAAATATTTTATCATTTTTTACATTTTTTCTTACATTCTATAACAATTATAAAAAATAATATAAAATGTGTTAGGCCAATTTATTCTCTTATATATGCGAGGCGACCTATGGTCGACTCGCATATATGAGAGAATGCATTGGCACAGGGATATGTCTTCTACACATTGTAATTCCACACCCATTGACGTGAGGCACATGTATTCAATGGAAAATCCCAGCCATTGAATACATATTATTGTATACCTCTAGTGGAATACAAGCCAGAACTATTTTGTTGACATTGTTGTCAAGAAATATAATGTGCATTATGTCAATGACCTGCTTCAGGTGATGCCCCCCCCCCCCCCCCAATCATTACTTATTTGTCAGACTCAAATTACAATAAAGGAAGCTCTTGTATCAATTAAGGTGACAGTCATGAATAGAACTTATCTGACAACGGTATAGAATTAATAGAGAACACAACTTTCTTCATAATCTCTGGAATTGTTTATTCTTCCTAAATTGTGGACAAACCAGCAACACAAAATCCAGTTTAACAGCTAATGGCAGGGACCAGCAGTCTGTTTCATTACTTCATCTACATCTGTAGACACTGGCACTCTAAATGATTTCAGGGATGAATAGAAAATCCCCATTTTGTGAAAATTCATTAATATTCATGTTTCCAAATAAGGCAATGTTTATAATTGCGATCCATACATACAATACATGTAGATCTACACACATGCACCAGAATCATGTAAACATACAAGAGTGGTCACTTTCTTCAAACCAAATTTTGTGCTATAAAATGTGCATTTCCAGGTTTGCTCCACAATATACAGAAAACAAATTTCACTGTTCAGATGCTATATAATAAAGGACAATGAAATGAAGACATAGTGATATAAACATGCTATAATTAATATTATTGAGCTGTACTGTGGTCATGTTGCATCATCTCCTTATTTAGAATATGCGTGCAGCATTTACGATTATGATATAAACGTAGTATTTGGCATGTGACGTAATTATCCATATATAAAGAGAAAATACGAACTATAGATTAACCATTATAGTAAGTAAGAACACCACTATAATCAGTAAATATACGTTAAATATGCTGTTGGGACATATGCATACTGGTATATGATAGAGAAGTCACTTCTCCCTGGGACAAAAATAGGGAGAAGTGGCACAATTTCATGCGCCTACCGTTTGCGCAATTCGTTCCACGTACACATTTTTTCCGCGTGCCTAAGTCCAGCAATGTTCCATATGTGAGGTAGGTAATGTATAGGTTCATAGTATTCCATATATGAGGTATGTAATGTATAGGTTCATAGTATTCCATGTGATGTATGTAATGCATAGGTTCATAGTATTCCATGTGAGGTATGTAATGTATAGGTTCATAGTATTCCATGTGATGTATGTAATGTATAGGTTCATAGTATTCCATGTGATGTATGTAATGTATAGGTTCATAGTATTCCAAGTATAGAACATGAGGTCGCTTGGGAACAAATCTATATATAGGGGGTTAAATGAGTGCAGCATGAAGTGTAGTCATCAATCCGGGACTACATACAAAGTTAGGTGGCGCATGCTTTTAATTGATGACCAGCAGAATATTCACATGTGCGCAGTGATATATATTTCGGGAATTTCCCGGAAAGTACATGTAGTTCCAGTTTCGTTTGATTGTTCCTGTTTCGATTATAATCATGGACGCTGATACTAACCCTAATGGTGCAAAAGGCAACAAAGTTAAACTGAATACATTCAAGAAATGGAATATGCGAGGTTAAATTGGGTTTGAGACAACAAAAGTTGATGGCTGTGAATATGTGACTGAAGTATGGTTTCTGATATGTACCAAACACAGAGATCGATGGTAACTTGGGAAATAATGCCATTCGATGCAAGGTTTTTCCCAGTGCTATTTATGTCAATCTGTGTATTATAGGTGCCGCTGTTTTTCACGATGTGTGTAATGTAGTCTGCCAATGTTTCTTCCAGGTATCGTATGTCATCCGAACCCAAAACTGAAATGACTGCATTGCAGGCAGCAGTAGTCCTGTATTAGTTTAATTTGCCTGACCATCGAGACCATCATTGAGTGTGTGTTTAGGTTAGGGTTAGGGTATATTACCCACCTTTCTGATATCGAGACCATCATCGAGTGTGTGTTTGAATGGACCCATCTCGACCTCTCTAATAAGCTCCTCCTACAAAATGACACAAAATATACATTATTTAATCATTAAATTGAAATCGTGAAGAGTTTTGTCGGACCAAGCCTGGTAATATGCTGTCTGATATTTGCAGAATGAGGTCCCCAGAGTGTGAATTTAGTGACATTGTCCTGTCGGTGGCTAGCGTCACCAAATTCACCCTCTGGGAACTCATTCTGCTTAGGCCTCAACTGCTATGGGAGTCCTAGGATCAGAGTTAAGTTCCTCAGTTGAAGTTGGTGACATTCACCATTAGTCACCTTGATTATGCAATTTATCTTCAGCTAATTAGGGGATATAGAAACTGAACAGAGGGGAAAAAGTGACTAAAAATAATGTCAAGTTGAGTCTATAGATACTTCCGAGAAGATGAGGCATAAGCAGAATGAGGTCCCCAGAATGTGTATTTGGTATCCCAGCCCGCTGTATGGGTAGCATAACTAAATTCACCCTCTGGGGACCTCATTCTTCAAATGACAGACACACTATTTGAAGGCTTGCTGTTTATTCTCAGCTTGATAAGTGACATGCAGGTAATTAGCAATCTTACAGAAATGCCCTAATTAATAAACTCCTTAACTACAGCAGAATTATTGTTAACTTTTCAGGATTTAGTCGGAAATATGGCTTGTTGCCATTCATCGGAAAGCTCTCAGGGAGAGCTTTTCGATGAATGGCAACAATCTAAATCCTGAAAAGTTACCCATAATTCTGCTGTGGTTAAGGAGTCGATTAATTAGGGCATTACTGTATATTCCCCTGAAGCCTGGATGCAATTTTTTTCACAAATCATCACAAATATATGACAACAGTTAACTGAGTAAAGCCTCGTTATATCATGCACAATCATGGTCAGTGTGGATTTTCATTCAACAATCATACAAAAAGTTACTAAGTTGTTACTTACACATAGTACTAAATATATGCCAAGCTTAAAAAATTTTTACAAAAAAATATAGGAATAAAAGCTTTGAAAAAGTTGCATCTATGGATGGACGGATGGATGGATGGATGGACAGACAGAAAGACTCCCCAAGAGACGGAAGGACAGACAAGCTGATTCCTATATACCCCTGTCATGGACTGTGTAAAGAATGTCACAATTACAAATGCATAGTAAGTTGTTTCAATATTGGTAATTCAAAACTATAATTTTAGTTGGTTGAGAAAAGTGATCCAAATTGCAACAAAGAATTTAACCCTTTACCCAACAGAAGGGCCCTGTGCCAATGCATTCTCTTATATA
The DNA here is from genome assembly GCA_032622095.1 of Siphonodentalium dalli. NCBI lineage: Eukaryota > Metazoa > Mollusca > Scaphopoda > Gadilida > Siphonodentaliidae > Siphonodentalium > Siphonodentalium dalli. Next base: position 194,495,946 of record CP136069.1, read on the forward strand.
TGCGAGTCGACCATAGGTCGCCTCGCATATATAAGAGAATGCATTGGCTTAACACATTAAAAATTATAAAATTGTTAAAGAATGTAAGAAAAAAATGGTAAAAAGTGTTAAAAAAAGACTCGCATATACAAGAGAATGCATTGGCACAGGGTATAACTGTAACTATCACAATGTGGTCAAGGAGCCTGTTCCAATGATATCCATATTTGTATGGTTCTATTGAGACAGACCGAAGATATTTTAGGCTGTTGAAGCTTTATTTGGCCGGTTTTGGCCGTTTTGTTGGGTAAAGGGTTAAGAAAATAAGAATAGCTTACCCTGACTTTAGTTTCATTGTATAAATAAGGAAGAACTTTGTCTAGCAAATCTCTGACCAGGGACGGCTTGTTGTGGGCAGCTGAGTTAAATGTAACCAAGGCAACTCGTCTGACATTGAGGTCTTCATCATGCAGCGTTTTCAGGAACGTTCCTATATTTAACCGCAGTATTGAGTCTATAGCTTGTGGCTGAAGAAAAAGAATAATTCAAAATGTTGTATGAAAAGAGAAAGTATGGATTATATTTTATCTTCTGCAAATTATGGGATATAGAAACTGAACAGAAGAGAAAAATGTAACTAAAAATAATGTTAATTTGAGACCATAGATACTTTCCAGAAGACGACGCCTAAGCAGAATGAGGTCCCGCTGTGCTACAATATATTAAAATTCTTATGTTGGAATTAATCAATTCTTGAATCTCAGTCTTACGATTTACGCTTTCTATATAGATTTATTTATTTCCAGGCGGATATACCATCTAATGCCTACATGTAGCACAATTGTATCATCTGTAGCTTATTTAAAATTATTTATTTCCAAGGAAAGTTCCTTTGTTAATCCATCCTAAGTTCCTTTGTTAATCCCTTTGTTAATCCCTTTGTTAATCCATCCAATATTGAGTTGGCATCTACATGAAGCTTACCATTGTCCCAAAGTTTTATTTTTTAATTTAATTTGGATAGTGGAAGGATTTGACGCATGACTCCGTAATCCAATGTCCAGCTGTTTGGCATTTCCTGTGCTAATCAATAAAAATATCAACTCGAAACCGGAACATTTCCTGTGCTATTCAATAAAAATATCAACTTAAAACCGGAACATTTCCTGTGCTAATCAATAAAAATATCAACTTGAATCCGGAACATTTCCTGTGCTAATCAATAAAAATATCAACTTGAATCCGGAACATTTCCTGAGCTAATCAATAAAAATATCAACTCAAAACCGGAACATTTCCTGTGCTAATCAATAAAATTATCAACTCAAAACCGGAACATTTCCTGTGCTAATCGATAAAAATATAAACTTGAATCCGGAACATTTCCTGTGCTAATCAATAAAAATATCAACTTGAATCCGGAACATTTCCTGTGCTATAAATCTATAAAAATATCATCTTGAATCCGGAACATTTCCTGTGCTAATCAATAAAAATATCATCTCAAAACCGGAACATTTCTTTTAATTTAAAAGCATTTGATACTTATAAATATGGTAGAAGTACTCTTGAAACTTGTAAGCTTTAAATAGAAAGGGTTAAAATGGATCTTGGTTCATGTATTTCAGACGACCTAAATTGTCCAGTATTCTAGCACAAGTTTTCACTTACAGACAGGTTTGTATCAGGATTCTGATTTTTCGATTACACCAACCAACCAATTCGCTGAATCTTTCTAACCAAACAACCAGGCAAAAATAAAACAAATTTTTTGTAACTGTAGATGCCTAATTTATGGTCTAATCATGCCCAAACTTCAGTTTCACCAAAAAGCAAATATATATATAAAGCAATGCTCAAAATTACACTTAAACAAGATGTTCCAATTAGGTGTTTTGTTGCATATTTTCGTTTTATCACATAATTTGGCCATAAAAGCAGTTTCATAATTATCGGTAATAGACACGTTTAATATCAGCGCGTGCGATGACGTCACGGCGTTCTTCAAATAACTTGCGATCGCTGTAGTTTATGATTGTTGTTTTCGATGAATATTTCGCGTTGCTTCGGGTTTATTTGATCATGTGATAAAAGGTATCTCACACTCGTCCTATTTTATACGTAATTTATCAACCTCGTCCTCTAAATTCTATTTGAGCCTCTGTAAACCTCGGCTCAAATCAAATTTAGTGAACTCGGTTGATAAATTCCGTATAAAATAGAAACTCATGTGAGATCCTCTATATATGCTTATAACACAAGTTTGGACTTTTCATTTTTTGCGATGTCAATAAAAACAAATTCAAATTTAACGAACAAATCGCAATTTAATCAATAACATCAATTTCAAGAAGAAATTTCTCAATTGAAAATAGTGTCGGAGCCTCGTTCTGATTCAGACGTGCATGATATGGAATCTGATCATGATACTATATGATCCAATTTATCGGAAAACCATCACCAAACAGTAAAGGTATTTGGTGAAAATAATGACAGTCATATAATAAAGAATGAATCTATTCACCTGATCTGATATCGTGAATTTGACAGCAGTGACGACTGTACTTCTGGTGAGAGGTGACTGTGAATCGAGATGCTTTTTTAAGTTACTTAGTAAACTGGCGGGATCTATTAAAGTCAGTTTTCCCAGACATTCGGCGACTACATTCCTCGTACCCTCCTCTGGACACTCACAGTGTTCAAATAACATCGACCTGAAAAAAAAATAGAGTTATTCATCTTGGGTGTATATTCAGGTGATAAACATGTTGTCTGGTGATTTTGGGACATTTCATTGGCAAGCCTGCAAATAGTGACTGACATTTGCAGAATGAAGGTCCCAAGAGGGTGAATTTACTGACAGTATCCCGTGCAGCGGGCCAGCATCATCAAATTCACCCTTTTGGAACTTCATTCTGCTTAGGCCTCAACTGCTATGGGAGACCTAGGATCAGATCAGTTCCTCGTATATTATGTTTGTGTGCGTTTGCTCTCGCCTCGGCCATTTTGAATGCATTGTAGTCACCAACCTCAAAACCACAGCATTCCCCACCGTGAGTTACTGAAGTGAACTTGGTTGACAGTTCACAAACAATTCATATCACTTCCTCCTCAGAGTTGTGATCCGCGCCATGAAGATATAGTACCATATTTTGTGTAGAAATCACAATCATGGAATTTCTCCCAGGTAAACAATTCAAAGTTTATTGCGAAATCAACTCACAAAAGTTACCTAAATATTGTAATCTCGAGCTGGGACCATCCCCTACTATGAAATGTATTATTAAAAATACGGATGGTCATCGCGATGGGTATTGTCGTTAAAAAAGTCACATCCATTAAAACCATCATAAACAGAAAGAATATTAAAATATGGACAGATTTTGTTCCTATACCAACCATAAATATTGCATAAATATCATGTTATTGTCAAGATCGTATGCCTTGTTAGTAAACAAAAGCCATTTTATGATGTACAGCATGTCAAGAGTGTCCGATACGCAAAACACTTAATACTGGGGAGAACCAACCAGTTGAACTTCGGTTAAAATTGACACCATATTGTATACAACATACCGATATAGCGCTCGCTAATACTCGCCACTCAAGATTTTGGTGTTGAATTGGTCACTGTGAATCACTCTCCCAAAATAATTTCCACAGTGTTGAGTGTTTTGCTTATCACACACTCTTTACATGCTGTATATAAACAAATGGTTGGTTCACACAAAGTGTGTTTTGTGGGCAATATACCATTTATACTATCGTTATACTATTCTATTCAAATTCAAAATTTGGTAACTTTTATTTCTGAATTATAACCTACAACCAAGGCCATCTGTGACTTTAATACATCTCCATTAGGTTTTCCGTATAGAAAGATATATATCCCCTTTAAGGAACATGTATTAACTTAAGATATATATTCCCTTTAAGGAACATGTATTAACGTAAGATATATATCCCCTTTAAGGAACATGTATTAACTTAAGATATATATTCCCTTTAAGGAACATGTATTAACTTAAGATATATATTCCCTTTAAGGAACATGTATTAACTTAAGATATATATCCCCTTTAAGGAACATGTATTAACTTAAGATATATATCCCCTTTAAGGAACATGTATTAACTTAAGATATATATTCCCTTTAAGGAATATGTATTAACTTAAGATATATTATCCCCTTTAAGGAACATGTATTAACTTAAGATATATATTCCCTTTAATGAACATGTATTAACTTAAGATATATATTGCCTTTAAGGAACATGTATTAACTTAAGATATATATCCCCTTTAAGGAACATGTATTAACTTAAGATATATATCCCCTTTAAGGAACATGTATTAACTTAAGATATATATTCCCTTTAAGGAACATGTATTAACTTAAGATATATATTCCCTTTAAGGAACATGTATTAACTTAAGATATATATCCCCTTTAAGGAACATGTATTAACTTAATATATATATCCCCTTTAAGGAACATGTATTAACTTAAGATATATATTCCCTTTAAGGAACATGTATTAACTTAAGATATATATTCCCTTTAAGGAACATGTATTAACTTAAGATATTATTCCCTTTAAGGAACATGTATTAACTTAAGATATTATTCCCTTTAAGGAACATGTATTAACTTAAGATATATATTCCCTTTAAGGAACATGTATTAACTTAAGATATATATCCCATTTAAGGAACATGTATTAACTTAAGATATATATTCCCTGAGTTGTTCATTCTCACAGTTATGATTGGGGATTAATCATAGTTATTAGGGACATGATGTGAATAGAAAGACTCAATATTTCAACCATTGTTTCATAATTTTAATTGACATTGTATGATGATTTATATCTCTCCAATTTTCATTATATAGCGACTACCGATCGACTTACTTTTTGTAACATCCACTTAGGACTAGAGCAAGATCATTTCACCTTATTTTTGTGGCCGTGAGAAGTCACTTCACCTTGAAAATAAGGTCTAGGCTGGTCCCTGATAATAAGTAAAGGACTGCATGAGACTCACCATATTGTTTCCACATACGGCTTCAACGCATTTACTCCTTTCACGCTGGTCGATTCACAGCTTATAATCTGAAATAGTCCAAGTTAGAAATCAACTCAATCTAGCCTCTTGGTTTAACACTTCCATGACTGGAGCTTCCTGAAATTGGCATTGGCGCAGTGTTTTCACAAAATTGCAGGAAGCTCCAGTCATGGAAGGGTTAAATATCAACTCAATGCACTCTAGCCTCTAGTTTTATTACATAATTTATCATACATGTAACTAAATTACATCCATAATAAGGAACATGATGACAGGGGTGGAAGTCTAACCCCCCCCCCCCCCCACCCACAACTTATGTAAATATCTTAACAGTTGGAAATTTCATGCCTGACAGAACATTAGTTGGTAATTTTACACCACATATAGGTTAAATTGTTCTCATTACTTAATTTTCCAACACATAATGCGTGAGAAATGGGTTTTTAGACCAGCTGTAGCATAATTTTCTACTTTTTTCTAATAATGAAAGAGTGGCAGCTGTTCATTATCAAAGAGGTGACATGAATAAAGTCACAAATAGTTGATGGTTTATGGGATATGAGTGTACATTATTGTCTAATTATGAGTCGTTTTTATATTGTTTTCAGTGGCCAGTACCATCCAACAGAATAACGTTATTAATCCGCTATGGGCTTACTCCAGATTCAAATAATTCCAATATGAACCATATGATTACGTCCAATATGAACCATATGATTATGTCCAATATGAAGCATATGATTATTTCCAATATGAACCATATGATTATTTCCAATATGAAGCATATGATTACGTCCAATATGAAGCATATGATTATGTCCAATATGAAGCATATGATTATTTCCAATATGAACCATATGATTATTTCCAATATGAAGCATATGATTACGTCCAATATGAACCATATGATTATGTCCAATATGAAGCATATGATTATTTCCAATATGAAGCATATGATTATATCAAATATGAAGCATATGATTATGTCCAATATGAACCATATGATTATGTCCAACATGAACCATATGATTATGTCCAATATGAACCTATTTGCAGGAGGATATATTGAAGTAGCATAATAAATATTATCTATATACATAAAAGGGTGGGGGTGGCAGTAAGACAGTCTAGCCTGACTATGCCACCCCGTCGAATATACAATACAATATTTGTCAAATGTATTAATATGTGTATATTGAAATAAAATATCCTATCCTATCCTAAAAGAGTAGGATCTGTCTGTCATGTGCGCTACACGCACAAAGGGGCCACAAGTCCCTCCGATGCTGAATAAAGACTGAATAAAAGGTAGTACATTATAAAGGAACATGTATTTACTAAGAAATATATTACCTGCACTGTTTTTTCAATGTTTTAAACTTCCCTGTCACAACATCAAAAAGTATGCATGTTTTGAACTGGTTGAGTATGATCTCTACGGGCGCAAGCCAGAGTAGAGATTCATGGCATGATCTGGTTGAGTATGATCTCTACGGGCGCAAGCCAGAGTAGAGATTCATGGCATGATCTGGTGGAGTATGATCTCTACGGGCGCAAGCCAGAGTAGAGATTCATGGCATGATATGGTGGAGTATGATCTCTACGGGCGCAGCAAGCCAGAGTAGAGATTCATGGCATGATCTACAATACTAAATATTTCCAACCATGAGTCTCTGCATAAGGGAATATTTAACCCTTTACCCAACAGAAGGGCCCTGTGCCAATGCATTCTCTTATATATGCGAGTCGACCATAGGTCGCCTCGCATATATAAGAGAATGCATTGGCTTAACACATTAAAAATTATAAAATTGTTAAAGAATGTAAGAAAAAATGGTAAAAAGTGTTGAAAAAAGATTTTTTTTTAGGCCAATGCATTCTCTTATATATGCGAGGCGACCTATGATCGACTCGCATATATAAGAGAATGCATTGGCACAGGGCATAACTGTAACTATCACAATGTGGTCAAGGAGCCGGTTCCAATGATATCCATATTTGTATGGTTCTATTGAGACAGACCGAAGATATTTTAGGCTGTTGAAGCTTTATTTGGCCGGTTTGTTGGGTAAAGGGTTAATGAAATTTGTTTGTTAGAAAATAATTCCCATTTTAATGCTGGTATGCTCACCTCTTTAAGGGAATGGAGTAATAAATATTGCCGCTTCGGCTGCGTTGTTATTTCATCTAACACAAACGGCAGTAACTTTGGAAGATTGCCAACACTGACATTACCTGAAATATAAACATGATGAAACCAAATTATTCACATATCTCCAGTCAGCCTTAACAGTGAATTATAGTGTGTAGTGTAGGAAGGACCCTGTGTAACGGGGGTTTACATTCGTATCGAATATCGAATCAAATCAGGGGCGAGATACGATAAATAAAATAAAATCTCAAATCGAATATATAAATGAACCAAACCTGGGTATCAAAATAGTAGTTTCAGTGGACTTGGGTAACGTAATACCAGTTTTGTGAACATGGGGAAATTTAGTGCCCAAAACCAATTCAGCAGTATTACTATGTGTTCTGATGCAAAATGTGATGTGCAATTAATTACAAGGGTGTCGGATCGGTGATTGAACATGTTACAACATTAAGACACACTGGCGAACTGCTGGAAGTTTCAGTTGCGAACAAATCTTCTCAACATCAAATTATAAAAGTTGGTACAGTTGTTTAAACAATAATGAACATTTGTAAGTCTGAAAGTGCATTGCAAGAATGCCTAGAAGACCATATTTCTGATAATTGTTTGCATTCGTAAATTTGTTTTCAATATTTCCAATGACTCCCTGCATTTATTATATAAACTGTCAAATTGTTGTTTACAAATCAGTGCAGCAAGACAAGAGAGTTAAGCTAATGTTTGTGGTGTTATTCTAATATAACTATACTAATAGATACTTCACCTAATGCATATGAAGCGGCCGATTTGACTTCCTCATTCGGAGATGTGAACGATCCCAGAATGACATTCTGTAAGTCTGGATGGCTACTCAGGTCACTGAAATATAAATATGGGTGATAAAGAAGGTCTATATGTGAAACCCCAGACATTTAACCCTTTATGGAGCCCCATAAAGAGAGAACAATGCACTGATGACTGTCATCTGCTTGGGTCCACGTGGGGCTCCTTACAGGAGTGTTATATAACCCTTTCATTGCGGGAGCTGAGCTGGTGCAGCATTAAAGTCCTGTGCCTCGCCTATATAAGTAAAATATTGGGGGGGGGGGGGGGGGGGTTCTGATATACAAGCAAACACATATATATTATGCTGTATTAGATGAACTTCCGTTATGAGATCACATTCAACATGTACATTATCGCGTAGCCGAGGATGTCCTTGTTCAAACGATGTATCGGGCAGCTCCAAAGTTGACGCATCTAGGAGATACAGCCATCTGAATATCAGTAGTTAAAATTGATGTGCTTTGTGGGCGTGACTTGTAGAGTTCAAACTCTCGGAGAGGTAAACTTATACAGCGTACAGATCTGTTAATTGGAAGCAGAATTTGATTGCGTAAGGGCGATTGGTATAAAGTTGGGGATGCCCTAATCCATCGTTAACTTGGTTGATGCCAAACGTCTGAGGAACGCTGATGTGGACAACGTGTGCATCATGTCAATCAAACTCTGTACCCTAAGGGGTTTGCCTATAGAAAACTTTGTCTTTAGATTGCACTTTTTTAAGATATGAAACTCAAAATTTGGTATTTAGGGGATTTTAGATGCACTGAATCAGATAGAAATATCAGAGTTACTTTGATGGCTCAAAATGTGTCATTGACACTGTAGCTACAACACGAATGGGAAGTATTTCTCACCAGTGATAGTACGATTGTTGTAGGGCCTATAAAACGGAAACAAATGATTTTCAAACTGTTTTCAGTTTTGATATCTGCTTTTTTCATAGATTGTTTATTGTAAAAGTCATCCCATCATTAGGTCCCAATGATCAGATGGATGGACCAATAATATGGATATAATACGTCCCATTTTTAAAAACAGGCATATATAAAATACTCATACCGCCAAAAGCCAGAATAGGGGGATGTTAATTAATTTTATTCCATATATACACCCGCCTATTCAACATTCCATATATTCCCCACTTATTCAACCATTCACTGTATATACCCACCTATTCAACAAACAGTTTTACCACTAACGAACAAAGCTGAGAACGGTCATATTAGAGTTGAGGAACATAAGATGGAAGTTCAGTTAATTATTGCTCAAATATGTTTGTTTCATTAATTACGATAGTGTATGGTCATATTACTCACATATGTTTGGTTCTTTATTACGAGTGTATGGTCATATTACTCACATATGCTTGGTTTGTTAATTACGAGAGTGTATGGTCATATTACTCACATATGTTTGGTTCTTTATTACGAGTGTATGGTCATATTACTCACATATGCTTGGTTTGTTAATTACAATAGTGTATGGTCATATTACTCACATATGCTTGGTTTGTTAATTACGATAGTGTATGGTCATATTACTCACATATGCTTGGTTTGTTAATTACGATAGTGTATGGTCATATTACTCACATATGCTTGGTTCTTTATTACGAGTGTATGGTCATATTACTCACATATGCTTGGTTTGTTAATTACGATAGTGTATGGTCATATTACTCACATATGCTTGGTTTGTTAATTACGATAGTGTATGGTCATATTACTCACATATGCTTGGTTTGTTAATTACGATAGTGTATGGTCATATTACTCACATATGCTTGGTTTGTTAATTACGATAGTGTACGGTCATATTACTCACATATGTTTGGTTCTTTATTACGATAGTGTACGGTCATATTACTCACATATGTTTGGTTCTTTATTACGATAGTGTATGGTCATATTACTCACATATGTTTGGTTCTTTATTACGATAGTGTATGGTCATATTACTCACATATGCTTGGTTTGTTAATTACGATAGTGTATGGTCATATTACTCACATATGCTTGGTTTGTTAATTACGATAGTGTATGGTCATATTACTCACATATGTTTGCCAATCTCACCAAGAGCAAGAAGGGAGAATAATTTTATAGAATCTGTAGATTTAGAGTTCTGAAATGAAAAATGATGTGCAAATATTATATGTTTATTATATTTTCAGTAACTTTTTCTGCCAAAATAATAATCGTATCCCCACTCCCGGAAGTGCCACGATGTTATCCTACTCCCAGAGGTTTATCCTACTCCCAGCGATGACGGACTATTTGTCCCAACCTCGCACGTTCCGAATTACGTAATTCGAAGTGCACGTTTTGAGTTACTCCCCTTACACCAAAATAATTGTCTCAGTTCCAGTGCATAGTCAGATAACACAAAATACATCACCAAAAACACAGACCACCAATGTGTTATCGAAATCAAATTCCAGCTCAGTGAATTTGCAGGATCAACACCAACTGGGAAACATTTTTGGTTACGCTACACTTCGGAATCCAAAGATCGAAATCGTGATAAACAATTGTTCCCACAAGTGCATTCACACCAAGAAAATGACAACAGTGTTGAAATCCACTTCAGTATCTTCAAGCAGTTCCACTTCAAATTCCACTGATATTCGAGTGCATATTCCAAATGAAAGTGAGCAGTGATATCTCATAGAACTCCGAAGGCTTATCCACACAATGACATTCGAAACAGTTACTAATTTAATCAATAAAGTTTGTTGTTTGTTTGTTTGAAAAATTCATCTCGTGAGATGCGAGGATTATTTTTCACTCGGCTAACGCCTCGTGAAAAATAATCCTGCGCATCTCACTCGAGGAGAAACTTCGTTCGTCGCTGATGACAGTTAACTATTGTCTATATATATATAAAAGATAGGCTCTATCTTACTAGTTAAATATATAGAAGATCTACGAGTTCTCCGTTTATAGCAAAATTAACAAAATGAGTCCAGTAAATCAGGTCTGGAATTAAATTAGTGTGAAGGCCTACAGTATAACCGCCCTGTTAATCAAAACAAATTTGAATATGCTAAAAAATTAACTAGGCCACAAAATATTCCTCAGCTAAAAAGCCACATAGTTGCATGCTCGACACATACATCTAAAACTTCAGTTTACATTAGAACTTTGCCCATTATCATTGCAGACCATGGTTGGGTCTGGATTAATGTTGATGGCTCTCAATTAGAGGTCACCCCGAAGATCCATATGAAGTTTGGTGATGATCAGATGAGATATGTGGCCTGTAGGGTGTGCTAAAGGAAATTGTTGATGGATGCACGCATAGTCGCCAAATCATGGCAATAGCTCAAACTTGACTTTGTCAAGCTGAGATTAAAATGCTTGAGTTCAGTTAATTATAATTTAGAATAGGCTTGAAAAAACATTGAGAATATACTTAAAAAGAATAAAGAGTTAAATTCTAATCATAATTAACTATTTCTATACTAAATACTCACTGACGAGTAGTTCCCTTCGGAAATGCTCAGATAATAAATTCTAAATGTTTGTTGAACTTATTATCTGAACATTTCCCACCAATGAATATGAACTTGTATTATTTGTACCCAGTCTGCTGTCTGCTTATATTACCTGAACGTCCCTCCAAATGAATGGTAAACCATTCCATTGTATTGTTTTATTTTAACTGGGTGGGAGAATCCATTTAGTATAGAAAGGGTTGAAAGTAGTTCTTACCTTTACATCAGAGACAAATTGCTGAACGACGTTTTGTGCCTCAGCGGGGCTTATCACAGTTAATGCAGCTACGCACTTAGCAACGGAGTGGAACGCCTGTAACAAGAATATCATATTATATAGCTACACACTTAGCAACGGAGTGGAACGCCTGTAATGAGAATATCATATTATATAGCTACACACTTTAATAGCAATAGAGTTGAACGCCTGTAATGAGAATATCATATTATATAGCTGCACACTTAGCAATAGAGTTGAACGCCTGTAATGAGAATATCATATTATATAGCTACACACTTTAATAGCAATAGAGTTGAACGCCTGTAATGAGAATATCATATTATATAGCTGCACACTTTAATAGCAATAGAGTTGAACGCCTGTAATGAGAATATCATATTATATAGCTGCACACTTAGCAATCGAGTTGAACGCCTGTAATGAGAATAGATAGATAGATAGATAGTTTATTGGTCAGAATGCTATACAGATTAAATAATGTTACAAACATAGATATATATATATATAGATATTGGCATCCTGCCAGGATTGACATGGCCTTTGTTTAAGGCCGTCTTCCTGTCAACCCTTCAACGAATAGTATGTATGTGTGTCTTGCCGATAAGCATGTCGCTGGTATTGTGCATAGATTATTAATGTATGTCTTATGGTGTGCGAAAATTGATATATTTAACTGCCGACTCCTGATAATTATCTTTTTGGATCAGACGTGTCATGTTAAGTTGTTTGGAACCGCCGACAATTATATTATATACACCTAATAATATATATCGAGAGATGCAGGCACCCGCTTAACCGAATTGAATTTTATAAGAACGATGGTTATAGAATGAAGTGGTTATAATATGAAGTGGTTATAATATAAAGTTTTCTATGGACGTGGTTGTCGACATGAATTATTGTTTGAATGTTGTACATGATGGATATTTGAGGCTCACAATTTTGACAGTCGAAATCCGGCACGACCCCTTAAACTTAAAGCGACATGTCGGATCCCACTTGACACCAGACACGTTTATTAGGCTTCGAGACATATACACATACGCATAGGGCGTGTCAGTTGGTTAGGTACAATCTGAACAGTAGGGATTATCACATGCCACCTAATTGGGATAGGATTCCGTGAAGTTCTCACTAATAATTTTCTTGAAGGTACCCTTATTTCCTTGTTCCCTAAGATTACTATCCAGGTCATTCCAGATGCGCGGATAATTGAAATGTGGTAGGGTCTCGATTGTCTTGTTGCGCGGCGTTTCATAAACGAGTGTTCCCTTCTGGCGGGTTACTCGTTTTGTTTTATCTTCCTGCTTTGTGAAGAATGTATTAAATGATATTGGGGTACAGGCAAATTTCCAGTCGCGCACGAACGATGTTATCTGTAATATGTAGAGATGAGCTATCTTGAGAATCTTGGATTCGCGGAAAAGAGGGTCGGTATGGGAGTTGTATTTTGCGTTATATCATATTATATAGCTGCACACTTAGCAATAGAGTTGAACGCCTGTAATGAGAATATCATATTATATAGCTACACACTTAGCAACGGAGTGGAACGCCTGTAATGAGAATATCATATTATATAGCTACATACTTAGGAATAGAGTTGAACGCCTGTAATGAAAATATCATATTATATAGCTGCACACTCAGCAACGGAGTGAAACTGCTGGAACAAGAATATCATATTATATAGCTACACACTCAGCAATGGAGTGGAACGCCTGTAACAAAAATATCATATTATATAGCTACGCACTTAGCAACGGAGTGGAACGCCTGTAACAAGAATATCATATTATATAGCTGCACACTTAGCAATGGAGTGGAAATGCTGGAACAAGAAAATAATATTATACATATTAGAGTTATGGCGGCATGGACTCGGTATGAGTGTTCATTGCTTCATATTTGCTTAATTCAGTGAGTGTGAACAAATTCTCATTTCTTATCGAAATGGTCATGCATCGAATGGCACAATGAGATGTCCCTCAACTCAGATCAAGCATCGAATGGCACAATGAGATGTCCCTCAACTCAGATCAAGCATCGAATGGCACAATGAGATGTCCTTCAACTCAGATCAAGCTTGAAAATCGGTACCAATTTTCTCCAATGTCGGGATATTCTAACTGAAGTTATCATTCAGAAGCCAAATAATATTTATGCTTCTTGGATGCTTGTAATCTTAGTCCTTTCATGATGGGAGCCTCGCTGGTGCAGTATTCAAAACCCTGTGCCAATGCATTGTCTTATATATGAGAGTCTCCCATAGGAGCCTCGCATACATAAGAGAATGCACTGGCGTTAAGGGAAATATTTTTTTGCCAATATTTTCTCTTATATATGCGAGGCTTCCTATGGGAGACTTGCATATAATAGAATACTCTGGCACAGGGTTTTAAAAAAATTCCCAGTAAGCTGCAGTCATGAACATGTTATAGACTTATTATTTACTTGTTCAGGTGCGTGAAATTGATAAGTTAGTATTTTCAGGTGCTATGCGAACTGGAGGAATGTATCATTCAACTAACATAACCAAAAATCTCAAGCAAATCGACCATACCACTCCATAGAAAACATTGCCTGAACAAAGGTAAATTGGAAATATTTACTACTCGAATCGGGACGCTTCTATCGGCCATAAACTAACGAAAAAGATTTCGCCATCGGCAGTCACTGCATTTAAATAATAAATAATAATATCGGTGTGTGTTGTCAATTTAGATATAATATTTGTAAAAATAATTACTTTGAACAAGATTATTCTCCATTTCTCTTTAATCCCCCTACTGGAGTGTTTCACATCACTTTAAAGACATATTATGTGATTATTTCACTGAGTTTATGGGTTTAACCCAACTTCAAACAAATATTTTTCGACTCAGCCGCTACACCCTTTGAAGAATGTATCATTAAATGTACAGTACATTAGATGTACAGTAATTCCCTAAGTAATCAACCCTTTAACTACAGAAGAATTATGGGTAACTTTTCAGGATTTAGTCGGAAATATGGCTTGTTGCCATTCGTCGGAACCTGAAAGCTTTCCGATGAATGGCAACAAGCCACATTTACGACTAAATCCTGAAAAGTTACCCATAATTCTGCTGTAGTTAAAGAGTTGATTATTTAGGGCATTACTGTACCTTTTCATGAAACACGACATCTGATCTATGCAAGATCATTGACAAACAGCCCGCCAATCATCCCGAACAACTTTGCCGATAAATAAACAACAATGAGAGTCACTATATTTTATTTGTATGATATAATGATGTAGAGTGCAGGCTATATTGATACAAAATTAATCAAAACACATACTTTGAGCAAGTTTATTCACAGAGCGCCCCGTGAAGCATTTCACATCAGTTTAACCCTTTCATTACGGGAGCTGGGCTAGTGCAGCATTAAATATCCTGTGTCAGTGTATGCTCTTATATATGCAAGTATCACATACGGAGCCTCACATATATAAGACAATGCACTGGCTTACAAGATCAAGGTAAATAATGTTAGGCCAAAGTATTCTCTTATATATGCGTGGCTCATATGGGAGACTGCATTGGCACAGGTTTGTCGCAAAATTTCTGGATGCTCCAGTTATGTAAGGGTTAAAGTGAAATAAGTGTTTCAAATGAATAAAATCTCTTCTGCAATTTGACTAAAGTAAATTTGTGATAACATTGTCGGAGACATACTTGTTTATGAACAGCGAAGCTTTGTGACTCGACAAGTGACGATGGACTGTATATAGGCTTTATAATGAGACATAACTGTTTATGAACAGCGAAGCTTTGTGACACGACATGCGACGATGGACTGTATATAGGCTTTATAAGAAGACATACCTGTTTATGAACAGCGAAGCTTTGTGACACGATGGACTGTATATAGGCTTTATAAGAAGACATACCTGTTTATGAACAGCGAAGCTTTGTGACACGACACGTGACGATGGACTGTATATAGGCTTTATAAGAAGCTGAAAGGGAATAGCAAATCATCAGAAGCTGAAATTTCATAAACATTTTGTTGTTTTCCTCAATCCACCAAATACAAAAGGTTTATTATGCTTTCAAATTTCAAAGTTTTAGTTCCCCTGATTTGTTCTTAGGTAGTTTGTTCACCTAGAATACTTTAAAATAGAGGTTACTTAACCATTTATTGGTTGACCTCCCAGCTGGCTTGAGAGATGGACTTAAGAACAGGGTTCACGCTGTGCTCTGGTTAAGAAGTCGATTACTTAGAGCATTACTGTATGTGATAAAATATATAGTTGAAGCTTGTATATCGTATATCCCTTGTGTTTATGACTAAAATTGGGGAGGCTAGTCTACCTCTCTCTATGTAAGTCCTACCGTGTGCAACACTGCATGTTAGATATATAAAATAGAATAGAGATCTCGAAGATCATAATATCATATGGGGAACTTGGAATACTGTGACAAATCCTAATGTGTGCGGACATTTGATATACTTGACAAATCAATGTATACATTTCCACATTGACCGGTCATTCTGTACATCCAATATTGTGTGGGAAAATCAATAAGGCAAATATGTTTTAAGCAGCTTTTCACTAATCTCCTTGTTTGACTTTCTAAAAGGCCTTCTGGTCCACCTGCCAGTGCATTTCTCATGACTTTTTCTCCGTCATTCTAGTGTGCTATTGTGAGGTCGCCTACCCTGATAGACTTGCTACCTGGTCTGACACGCACTTACCTATATAGTTGATACGCATAAAAACAAAACCCAACCAGAATATTTTCTCTTTGAACTCACCTGTAGTAGATCTTTGAAGCCGAGTTTTGGTAGACCTGATTTGACGACGGCTTGGAAGAACTCGAGGAGAGCAGTGAGGGCGCCACCTTGGAGTAGCGGAGACTGTATAAGAACCAGGATCTGTGGCAGAATTTCTGGCAAAATGTTTGACATCGATGATTTGTGGATTTGAGATATCGATGTCAACAAGTTAAGTGAAAGCTGTAAATGTAAAAGAAATCATTTGGACGAACGAACAGACGGACATAAAGCTGATTTCTATATATCCCCTCTCATAACTTCGTTACAGAGAGTATAAGTTACGGGGGTATAATTATATTTGCATTTTACAATTTTACAATTGGCAGTGCAAACCATATACTCTTGTGTGCCGAATAAAGGTACCTGTACATTTATTAATTTTACGTTGTTTCCTGGAGAAGGGGACAGAACTCACTCAACACCAGATTCCAACACATAATAAATTCATAATGACTAATGGAACAATAAACTGGTGCACAAATATGATTGCACAAATACATGTATATGTTAGTAAATATGTAGCTCAACTATCAATATATTGTAATATATCTGGGCAAAGTGGATGTATACCGCCCCAATAATTGGGAGGGTGGGCGGGAAAATTAAAAGATTTCTATTAACTGTCTGACTGACGCTCTAGGCTTAAAACAAAGGAACTGATTATTGTAGTCTAAAAGACGCTATTAGTGTTGACCCAGACGATCCGCGGTATCTGATTGGCTGGCAGCCTACTCCTTTTCGGAGAGAAATGATACGCAGTATTTGATTGGCTGGCGGCCGTCTTCACTTCCGAAGCGTAATTTTGATTGGCTGATACTCTAAACACTTCTTCCCAGCTGACAGGCTACTATTGAAAACTTGTGTCAATACGGTTCCAGTGATATTTTACCGGCATGAATGAACATGACTTACTACGGATATACTATAAATGGAATCTGAAATACCCAGTGACACTATAATCACCCTTATCCATCCACAACGTAAAAGCTTTTACAAGTAAAATTACCTTTACGTTGTTTCCTGGAGAAGGGGACAGAACTTACTCAACACCAGATTCCATTTTGGGCATATTTATTGCCAACAAACATAATAAATTCATAATGACTAATGGAACAATAAACTGGCAAATATGATTGCACAAATACATGTATATATATACAAACATGTTAGTAAATATGTAGCTCAACTATCAATATATTGTAATATATCCGGGCAAAGTGGATGTATACCGCCACAATGCTAGCCCAATGAATATGTCTGGTATTATTCATTGAGGCAGCATACAGCCACAGAGAAATCCACCTTGCATGATGTTTATTTAGGTCTGCACGTTATTAAAAAAAAATTTATGTCTCTGTTCTAAATTTGATTAACAAATACTATACAATTACTTTAATTACAAGAAAATATGGATTTTTCATTTGAGATGTCACATGGAATGTCAATAATGATGGCCACATTTTCCTGTGCATGTATAATTACATCAATTTTAAGCATGTCAATTGCGAAAACTTGCTTTATACTCAAGTCTACAAATATAATTGTTCAAGGTATTAAATATTGAAAAATGTTCATCTTCCATATATACACTTTTTCGCCCTCCACTATTATTAAATTTTTCAGAAATTTCCACCCTGCACTTATATTCCGCCCTGCACTTCTATTTGGCCCTGCACTTATATTCCACCCTGCACTTATATTCCGCCCTGCACTTCTATTTGGCATACAAGAGTATATATACCTGTGAGTTTTGTATCTCTGAATCGATGATTACTCCCTAGGGTCACATAATGATTTTTAATAGCGAAAATCTTTGCAGGACAAAAATATATTCTGACAAACTATTGGCAGAGCAAATATACCTGTGAGACATGTAGATCATTTTCATTCAGCAGGGGCGGCATCTCCTTCATCACATCATTTATCATTCCAGCAGTCATTAAATGACCTGTAAAGAGGAACTAACAGAGTGAGCACTCATAATACCAAACAGGCTTGAGAAAATGGTGCCGGACATTCAGAATGAGGTCCCAAGAGGATGAATTAAGTGACGCTATTCCACACAGTGGATTATCAAATAAATCACTTGAAATTGAAAGAATTTACTATCACAAAATTAGGAGACTTCACATACCATACCTAGTGGCATCTGCATTCATACAAAGTCATCATCTCATTTATACGCTACACAGTTCTACAGTAGATTTTGGCCAATGGTGGGCTATATGTGTCTTTATCATTGTTAAGATGGCTCTTAATTATGTGTATAGTTAACAATATCAACAAAGCTATACAAGTGTAGGGGAAGAACCATGGGCAGGTTCTGTATTTTCAAGAACAACATTCAAGAACTGGTTGTTCAATTCAAGTACTATTCAAGGTTCAAATCGGATTCAAGGACTATTTATTTCAAGGTCTGAAATTCAAGGACTATTCATTTCTGCAAATCCTGGTTAAGTGCCGAAAAGGATAAATGTGTCAAAAAATAGACAAAACAAATAGCATTTGGCCAAACAGTATGGTTATTTAAGCAATACTCTCTATCTAGATTTACTTTACAGTTTGTGGTTCACATTGGTACATAATTGCAGTGTTTATTTTCTCATATATGTCAATCCCAAAACATTTTCAATTATTTTTTGTGTGTTTTATTTTCTTTAGTTCAGTTCTTTTTGTTGTTATGTTTTCTTTTAATTTTAAATTTTCTGAATGATACTATATCTTTGTTTTTCAATTTGGCCAAAATTTTGGGAAAAATGGCCAAAAAAATAAATAAATATGGTAAAGAAAATTTGGCCAAAATAATTTTCTGGCAAGTATAAACACTGTCCATCTGAGAAAGAGTCAATGTTATCGCACGAGTTCGTTGCCACGTGATGTTACAACGAGAAGCTGAGTTTCAAGTTTTATCTCGTGTCAGGACAAACAAGTTTGATGACGTATAAGCAGTTCACACAACAGTGTCATTCTATGTTTATTGCACACCCACTAATCTCGAAGTATAACTCACCATAATTCTTAACAACAACATCTAAACACGCGAGAGTACACAACTTTAATGCCCGCTGGTTCTTCCTGAGGAATGAAGCTAATATTGGAACGCCTTCACCCTATAATGAAAAGAATAAGTTATATATAAACCATAACGAGATTACTTTGATCGGAATCATAATGAAGCTAATATTGGAACACCTTCACCCTATAATGAAAAGAATAAGTTATATATAAACCGTAACGAGATTACTATGATCGGAATCATAATGAAGCTAATATTGGAACACCTTCACCCTATAATGAAAAGAATAAGTTATATATAAACGGTAATGAGATTACTATGATCGGAATCATAATGAAGCTAATATTTGAACGCCTTCACCCTATAATGAAAAGAATAAGTTAGATATAAACCGTAACGAGATTACTATGATCGGAATCATAATGAAGCTAATATTGGAACACCTTCACCCTATAATGAAAAGAATAAGTTATATATAAACCGTAACGAGATTACTATGATCGGAATCATAATGAAGCTAATATTGGAACGCCTTCACCCTATAATGAAAAGAATAAGTTATATATAAACCATAACAAGAGCACTGCCAGGCACGGCTTAATACGCCCCGTCTGCAAAGAAATAGTTTTCAATTTAAAAATTTAATTTTCCAAGTAGAAAAAGGCCCATAACTCGGGCAAAAATCATCGGGCCAAAACCAAATCGGACCTTGACCTGTATTTTGGTATGACTGAGCCATATACCAAGTTTAGTTGTGATCAAATAATCAAAACTCAAGTTATCCATATAAATATGACTCTTTGACATATATAATGGCATAAATTTAATGAAAAACTGTTCAAACTATACCACTATCAATCAGTCACAGATTCATCTTCAACCTGGAAACTGAATAGAAGGGAATAAGTAACTAAAAGCAATGTTAATTTGAGAACATAGATACTTCTCAGAAGATAAGGCCTGAGCAGAATGAGGTCACCAGAGTTAATTTAGTGATGATAGCCCACTGTGCGGATTAGCATCACTAAATTCACCCTCTGGGGACCTCATTCTGCAAGTGACAGACACACTATATCAAGGATTGGATACAGCCTCACATTAATGATATTACCGAGATGTACGGCATATGCGCATGTCTGTATATATATTTCTACATGGAATCTGAACGAGTTTTTGCTGGGCTGACAAACTTTTGAAAAAGGTGAATCAAATTATAGATTTCAGCAAGAGAATCGGTAGGGTGTGGCAAAATAAGCCCTTGGTAATTTCAACAAAGGGCCATAACTCTGGAGAAATTTGTGGGCAGAACCAAAATTAGAACTTTACAAGTATTTTGGGCTAGGAATAACTCAAATACTAAATTTCATTCCATTCAGTTCAGACTTACTAAAGTTATCATCCGGAAACAAATAAAGCGAATGGACGGACAGACGGGCTGATCGACGGACAAATAACAGTCCCGTTTTTTTCAAAAAGGGTATATAAAAATCAAATCTAATAGCGCTGAGTTCAAAGGGATGATTTCCTTGACTCAAAACAAATATTTTTTACTCCCAAAGTGGAATAAATAGTAATTTAGTGGTGTCAAATCAGACCGTGGATCGTTAATAAGCAGAAATATTATAACATAATTAGAATTAACTTACCATAACAGGGTTCAGATCGATTTTCAGCGGAGACCTGAAAATGATAAATAGATCATCTGAGTATTGCTATAGTTATTACAGAGAAACAATGGCCCCGGGTAACATCAAGATTAGATTCAATTATGCATAATATATTTTCAGAATTTATTTTACTGAATCTTTCCCAAAAAAGAAAAAACGAGAGGCCGATCACGATCGGCAGATGTTTAACCCATACCTTGGCGATAGCGATTAGCTATTTTTATAAATTTTATAAATCCTTACATCAACCTTTTCATTAGTGCTAAAGTTTCAACAATTCACACTTAATATAGTGATCATGTGAAAAATATTTAGTTATCACATTGTGTCAACAGGATTGGCGGAGGATGTTAATATTTTTAAGCAAATAAACCAAATGACCCTCACTATGCAGGTTAGGGGTGTGTTCTTGTCAACTATGCCAAGAACTACATGTATAAACATAGTCAATGGAAATATTTGAGTTATCAAATCGGATAGAATAGGGTTAATCTTACCCAAACTAATGAACTGATAAACACAAAATAGTCTATACAAAGCATGTCATTGGATTTAGAAACCCATACAATAAGTCAGTCTCAAGAATACCAGCACCATTAATATTACCCTGGAGCCCAAATGCAACTGAGGGAATTTCAAAATAAGACATTTCCTCTAATGATGAATATATAATTGGTGATTTATTGAAACCCTTACTGAACCTGGATCAAAGTGAAAGGGATAATATTATATCCGTCAATCGCATAATATGTGTCTATGGAATGGTTTAATTTTAATCCCAAATCCATGCAAATCAAAAGTGGATCACCATCAACCTGGACATAATATAGGAGAATGATCAAACGAAAAGCTTCAAAACCATATGATGTGTGGAGAGGGTTAATCATTTGCAATGACATCACATCATGGAACTGAGGAATGTGTGGATTAATTTTTGTCTAAGATAAGACAACAGTGTATGTAGACAACAATGTCTGTAAAACATCCCTACAAATTAAGTAACAATGGACTATTCCAATTTAATATTTTAGAATAGGTGTCCTATAGTGTTTACATAAACTTTAGTAATGAACCTGTTTCAGCAAAGGGGTTAACTTAATATTGCACAGAAAACAGCACTCCACCAGATAGCCATCAATCAATTTGACATTAATATGATAACAAATCCTGCCAGCCAGGAGTACCACTATCAGGCTTTATAGCATGTCCATAGACATAGTGATAATTAACTCATTTCAATAACACATGGTCTGCCAGATATGTTCTCTTAAAATTCCCACCAGTAATTATTTGAATTATAAAGGGTCATAACTCTGTTAAAATATATTGGATCAAACCCATATTCGAACTCGATCTGTATTTAGGGGTGATAAATTCATATACCAAATTTGGTGCTGATCAGATGAAAAATGTTTTGAGTCATAGCAGCTTGGGTGAATTCTAAGTAAACATAAGTGTGAAAAGGGTTAATTAAACAATACCAAAAACCATACAGACTAAGAACGTGCTAAGAAAAACCTAGGTAAGAAATATGAGGCAGATCAGAAGAAATATGTTCAACTTATTGCATTGGATAGCATGTGTGTAAAGGGTTAATTATTTTCTAAACCGATCAACCAATCAATACCAAAAACTATACAGATGAGGGGCATGTCATCATAAACCTACATATCAAATATGAACACAATCGGACAAAATATACTTTGGTTATAGCATGGGATTTTTGTTTTTTTTATTTTATTTTCGAAAAAGGGTCATAACTCCTTTAAAATAAATCGGATCAAACCCATATTCGAACTCGATCTGTATTTTGGGCTCTGAAACTCGCATACCAAATTTGGTTCCAATCAGATACAAAATGTTTGAGTTATGGCAGAATGCGTTAATTCTAAGTTGAAAAAGGGCCATAACTCTGTAACAAAATCTCGGATCAAACCCAAATTCGAACTCGATCTGTATTTTAGGTTGAGAAACCCATATACAAAATTTGGTTTCGATCGGATAGAAAATGATTGAGTTATCGCATTACTCGTAAAGTGTCTACGGACAGACAGACGGACAGACAGACAGACGGACCAACGACGAGTGGTCAATCCGGGCAACGACACTATGTTTACCATACTATGGTATGGGTAAACATAAAAAGGGTTTTGTTTGGTTACCAGATTTTAACAGCTTTTACAGTGAATAATTACCCAGCAATAATTGTAACAGCTTTTACAGTACATAATTACCCAGCAATCATTGTAACAGCTTTTACAGTGAATATTTACACAGCAATCGTTGTAACTTACCCAGAAATCATTTTAACAAATAATTACCCAGCAAACATTGTAATCAATAATTACCCAGCAATCATTGTAACGGCGTGAATATTTACCCAGCAATCATTTTAACATACCCAGCAATCATGGTAACAAATAATTACCAAGCAATCATTGTAATCAATAATTACCCAGCAATCATTGTAACTTACCCAGCAATCATGGTAACAAATAATTACCAAGCAATCATTGTAATCAATAATTACCCAGCAATCATTGTAACGGCGTGAATATTTACCCAGCAATCATTTTAACATACCCAGCAATCATGGTAACAAATAATTACCAAGCAATCATTGGAACATCATGACTATTTACCCAGCAATCATTGTAACTTACCCAGCAATCATTGTAACAGCTTTTACAGTTGTCAATCGTGTTATTTCATTTTTCAGTCGTTCGAGGAATATTGGTAGACACTGTTTCAATTCTTCCTTCAGACAGTTTCCAAGGTTCCTGACAATCTGACCCCTAGAAATGTAAAAAAATAAATAATAATTCAACATAGTCTAAAATCACAATATGACAAGAGCATTAATGAAATAGAGAATAATCATTTGATTGAACTCGTGAATGAATGCTTTAATAACTCAATCATGAATTAACATGAAATTAGAGATGAATAGGAAACATATATACAATATTTACAACAATCATGTCACCTTCAATTTGTCATCATCATCTTCATCACTATAATCGTCTCTATATTATGCTAATCTTCATCATCATCATCATAATCCTCATCATCATAATTATCATTGTCTTCAGTGTCATCATTAGAAGACTTATCGTTGTCGCCGCTATGTTCATCATCATCAAATATTATCATCAATATCATCATCATCAGAACCTGCCATCAGTACAGGTTTGTGTCACAGTCATCGGCATCATCGTCATTATCATCTCCATCATCATCATAATCCTCATCATCTTCAGTGTCATCATTAGAAGACTTATCGTCCACATCATCATCGTCGCCGCTATGTTCATCATCATCAAATATTATCATCAATATCATCATCAGAACCTGCCATCAGTACAGGTTTGTGTCACAGTCATCGGCATCATCGTCATTATCATCTCCATCATCATCATCATAATCCTCATCATCTTCAGTGTCATCATTAGAAGACTTATCGTCCACATCATCATCATAGTCACCGCTATGTTCATCATCATCAAATATTATCATCAATATCATCATCAGAACCTGCCATCAGTACAGGTTTGTGTCAGTCATCGGCATCATCGTCATTATCATCTCCATCATCATCATCATTATCACAACTATCACGCAGTGATGTGAAATAATTCATGAGAGGCAGGGACGTTGAGGTGCATTGCACTCCAGTGTTTCACAAAATATTCCATGCCTCATTATTTCACGTCACCAGTTCAATCAAGTGATTATTCTGTTTATTATATTTCACTATCTGATTTAGTTTAGTTAGAAATTTGGTTTTAATATGAATAAAAATTATTTTACCTACATACCTACCTACACAGCCCTAAAATATGGGTTGGGACAGGGGAATCAAAAATCATTCAAGGATGGCCTATGTATATATATGGCGTCCAATATATAGAGGATCTACAATGAGTCCACAGTTTATAGCGGAATTTACAAAATGAGTCCAGTAAACTAGGTCTAGATCGAGCATTTGGCAAGGTCCAGACCTAATTTAGTGGACAAGTTTTGTAATTTCCGCTATAAACTGGGGTCGAGTTGTAGATTCTATTTATTACATGATCCAAAACCTCGACAAAACCTAATCAAATCAACAAATGGGACGCGAAACTAACATCAGCTTCTATAAGGCATGCGATGATGTTTCACATAACTATGCATTGTTTGCCCGTGTAAAGAAATAGTCCCAGATAAATAAATACACTTTGGCATATTTAATGGAGTATATTTAATGACATAACTTTTCAAACTCTTCATTCATTATAGTTTGTTGGAAAAATATTAGAAGTCATAGTATTTTGAGACGTAGCATACATACGGAATGTTAACAGACGACAAACCGAAGTCAAAGGTCACCTGGCACTATTTCCTGTTATTAAATGAACGTTTAATATCACAATTTATAGAATGGGTTTATTGAATGGAATAAGGGTAGGATCACGTAATAAAACATAATATACGTAGGTTTGTTGTCTGCATGCCATATCAGCAAATAGGGGAGCAAAATCATATGAAATTCACAATATCACGGGGTAGGAACTGCTCCGCGAGGCTGATACCTCTTCCGTTCTTCGGTCCAGTACTTATCCGATCTGGTCAATGTCACTGGGGATTTTCCCATGGTAAATAACGCAAGTTTTACACAACAGAGATATATACGCAGTTCATTTGTTGTATACTCTCAGGTGCCAAATAAAAGTGCTGGCCAAATAAAAGTGCTGGGTGACATTTTTACCAAAATAAGAATAATAGTGCTGGTGCACAATAAATGTGCTGGGTTACGGATTTTACTTTTCATGGTAGTATGCTTAAAACTCGAGCCATGAAGACTTATGTGTACATTTATATAGTACAGGGAATCATACCTGTGCGGAGGAAGTGACATTTAGGTATTATGCATCATGTATCTTCACTATCTTGTTTACCCCATTCATACATTATGTATGACCATGTGTGCAATTACATATTACTCATATGATATATAGTTGGCATAGATTATGTTACATGTTGATTGTTGTATTCCACATGTACATAGGGGTGTAACGATACATCGATGTGACTGCGATACAGCACTGACGATACGGTCATCGATACAGGCGTTCAAATGATAGGTATCTCGATACACAAACTGCATATTGTTATTACCAATTCAGGTATTAAGTAAGCAGCGGTCGCCACGAACGAGAACGATCAATGTTCAATCAGTATCTAACAAAAAATTAAGGTAATCCCCCACAATAAGTAATAAAAATGATAAGCATTCCCTATTTATCACAGAGTAACCATGAGGCCAGTAGACCGCTTTGTATCAATTTGCATGTGTGGACAATACAATGCCATCTTCTTGAAACACATTGTATAAATAGATCAATCAGTCGCTAGTGGTCCACTGATCAAAGCACAGACCTGACTTGAGTGACCTCAATTGTAATGACCTATTTCAATAGTACACGTCATGCAGCAAGTGACCTGCTTTGTCAATGACATGTCGTTTACAACTGGCGGCAAACCTTTGATGTCTGTCTTACTGCTATTGCTGCAATTTTATTTCACTGTTAACCAGAGAGACGCGGATGCTGTAGTATCAACCTATATCATATCAATCTACATGTATGTCTTTCCCCGTGTCACGTCAACACTGGACACTGCACTCTGTGGGTTGCTGAGCAATTGTTAAACTTCCAGGAATAAACTTGTCAACAGACAATGAATATCCCCCAATTCCCGTTATAAAGTTGACAACTTGACATGAGTTATTAATATAAAGCCCCTCCCATTTAACTGTCAATCTCGTGACATTGACTGAGATTTTCGGAGACGACGTTTCTCATTGGTCAACATTCTCATTGGTAGTGTTTGTACTCTAATTAATCAGCTTTTCTGTCGTTTCGGGTCCCATGAACTCGACCCAGTTCACGTTTTGCGCTTTATCACAAACCGAAAGTAGACGAAGTAAAAGATTTGGCGAACCGTGACTCTCAAAATAGGTTTTATATCGAAGCGATGTCGCATCTCAGCCAACCAAAAACAGTTTTATTTAGTGGTTTGTAACTTCTAGTATTGACATTAGCGCACTTGTGATTCGTTCCATTGTTATATTCGTTTGTTTATCACCCAAAAAAGAATAAATGTCACATTATGTGATGGATTTACCCCCACAAATAATAAATGTGATGGGTCACAATAAGCGTGATTGTGTGTATTTTTGCTCCAAATTAATAAACGTGCCGGCACGTTTATTTGGCACCTGAGAGTATACCTTGCCAGCTACCTCAACTATCAAGACATACTAGTTGGAAATTGTTAAGTAAATGTGGAATAGTAGAATTTATCCATTTTAAGAAATGTTCCAGTTCACTAGTGATGGGTCCCAGTTCACCATTGATAAGATCCGTTCACTACCCGAACATCTATGCAACAGATTTTTGGTGAAATAAGTGTGCACATGTGTTTGAACTAAAACTTCACACTAGACTCACTTCTGTTTTAATTTAATCGCTAATGGTTATTGCGATACGGTAGTTTGGTACATGATCTAAAGCACTACTGTTTTGGACAAAGTACGAAAAACTCGCAAGTGAACTGGACACGGATCGATAGTGAACTGGACCGAAAATCACAAGAGGATCTTTTCTTATGGAGCAGTTCCTTCCCCATGAATATGATACATACATGCATGAGATTGCACGTTCCTTGACTTCCTGATCTATATCAGCAGCTTTTAATCTGGTCAGTGTACAACCATACAGGTCCTGAACGTACGGCGTGTAATCAAAGTTTGATTCTATATCTGAAAGAGAAGACCAGGTATACGATAATAGTATATTAACCCTGTCATGGCGGGAGCTGTGCTGGTGCAGCATTAAAGATCCTGTGCCAGTGCATTCTCTTATATATGCGAGGGAGCCTCGCATATAAGAGAATGCACTGGCTTACAAGGTCAAGGTAAATATTGTTAGGCCAATGTATTATCTTATATATGAGAGGCTCCATTTGGGAGACTCTTGTATATAAGAGAATGCATTGGCACAAGGTTTTCACAAATTATCAGGAAGCTCCAGTCATGGAAGGGTTAATAGTTAATAGCATAATTAGGAGAGAGTGTGTAATAAATTGACAGTATTTATTATATATGCAAACAAGAGCCCATCAGCCATTTTTAATTGTAATACTGCAAAATACAATAACAAGTTCAGTTTAACCCTTTACCCAACAAACCGGCCAAAACCGGCCAAATAAAGCTTCAACAGCCTAAAATATCTTCGGTCTGTCTCAATAGAACCATACAAATATGGATATCATTGGAACCGGCTCCTTGACCACATTGTGATAGTTACAGTTATGCCCTGTGCCAATGCATTCTCTTATATATGCGAGTCGACCATAGGTCGCCTCGCATATATAAGAGAATGCATTGGCCTAAACAAAATCTTTTTTTAACACTTTTTACCATTTTTT
The DNA here is from genome assembly GCA_032622095.1 of Siphonodentalium dalli. Classification (NCBI taxonomy): domain Eukaryota; kingdom Metazoa; phylum Mollusca; class Scaphopoda; order Gadilida; family Siphonodentaliidae; genus Siphonodentalium; species Siphonodentalium dalli. The sequence goes on from CP136069.1 coordinate 194,524,665, forward strand.
CTTACATTCTTTAACAAATTTTATAATTTTTAATGTGTTAAGCCAATGCATTCTCTTATATATGCGAGGCGACCTATGGTCGACTCTCATATATAAGAGAATGCATTGGCACATGTCCCTTCTGTTGGGTAAAGGGTTAAAAAGAATATCTGATTAACCAGTAATTTCAATACCAAAATGTGGTCAATGAAAATTGAGTGCAAATTCCAACAAAAACGTTCGTAACTCTGGTTAAAATTGCAGGTGGAAGCCGAACTCGACCTGAATTTTGTGCTAGTAAAAACACATATCAAATTTCATACCAAAGTTGTCATCCAGAAACAAAAAAAGCAAACAGCCAGAAGGACCAATAACATAACATGTCCCGTTTAAAAAAAAAACAGCTGTAATACATGTGAAAATAATTTGACAGAACCCATATTCGAACTTGGCCTGTATTTTTAGCTAGGAAACACACATACATGTACCAGCTTAGGTCCAGATCAAATAATCCAAACAGGTGTTATTGGTCGGAAACCAAAAATGTAATTTTTATCTTATATATGCGAGGCTCCCTATGGAACACAAGCATATATAAGAGAATACATTGGCACATGGGTTTTCGCCAAATTTCAGCCAGCCGTAGTCATGAAATGGTAAAAAAAACACTACCTGACAAGTAAATGTTGCATCATAATGGAAATGAAGGGGAAAATGCAAACATTACATTTGACATTTCATTGAAAACAATTGTGTTGGAAAAAGAAACTAAAACACTTTTAATTTTGAGACTATAGATATTTCCCAGAAAATGAGGCCTAAGCAGAATGAGGTTTTAAGAGGGTGACTTTGGTGTAGCTAGCTTTCTGTGGGGTAGCATCAATAAATTCACCCTCTGGTGACATTAATCTGCAAATGTGAGACACACTATTTCAGGCTTCCTAACCTACACACAAACTTTCATTGAGATCCGATAAACCATGGCTGAGATATCTACGCAGATAGAAAGAAAACCATCATTTCCAGATGAACAAAGAAGGATAACTCTAGAATTGCTAACATGATATTCATTGGCCCCTTATAATTGTCTCTCTATTAAACATGAGATTCATTGGTCCCTTATAATTGTCTCTCTATACGTGATATTCATTGGGCCTTTATTATAAAGGATTCTCTAAACGTGATATTTCATTGGCCCCTTATTTTAAAGGTCTCTTGATGACTAAACCTCCATACCATGCTCAGATGGACGCATGGACACAAGCTGATGATCAATGCTGATCAATGCTCATAACTAGATATGTATACTTACTTAGGGGTCTGATAACTTTGACCATCTGCTGAGTGACCAGTAAAGCTTCTGATGTTATTTTGTAGAAGAGATCACCGACTGCATGAACAACAGGCTGTAAAACAAAGGAAACATTTGGTTTACGAACATCGCCTACAACTTTTTTCACAAAGTTGAATTTTTTTTTATAAATATAATAGTATGTTTAACCCTTTACCCAACAAACCGGCCAAAACCGGCCAAATAAAGCTTCAACAGCCTAAAATATCTTGGGTCTGTCTCAATAGAACCATACACATATGGATATCATTGGAACCGGCTCCTTGACCACATTGTGATAGTTACAGTTAGCCCTGTGCCAATGCATTCTCTTATATATGCGAGTCGACCATAGGTCGCCTCGCATATAAAAGAGAATGCATTGGCCTAAAAAAAATCTTTTTTTAACACTTTTTACCATTTTTTCTTACATTCTTTAACAATTTTATAATTTTTAATGTGTTAAGCCAATGCATTCTCTTATATATGCGAGGCGACCTATGGTCGACTCGCATATATAAGAGAATGCATTGGCACAGGGCCCTTCTGTTGGGTAAAGGGTTAAATCTGGAAAAAAAAACTCAAACATGTAGACATTCTAACTATTTATCACTAACTAAAGCAGCCGTTCACACTATGATATTTGTATGCAAAGATATCTTTATCTGTAACTTGGAACAAAAACCGAGGTAATAGGAAATTAGCCTACAAGAAAGTGTGGAAAAACTGAAATAAGATGCATTTCACAAATTTCAAGCGATTTGTTATTTTCTAATTATTGGTTGATCAGATACCTTTATTTTTTTTATTCCTTCCTACATCTACTTTTTTCTGACTAGATGTTCGTAAACTAGACTTTAAAATTGGTGTTGCCTTAGTTGTAAATAGATGAACACAATAAATATATTTAAACTAAATTACTTACAGGCACGAGAACTTTAATGTGAGGATGGAATACCGTCGGATTGTGATTCAGTAATATACAATTTAGAAATGACAGGGTGTCTATCTTCATGTTCGAACTTGAATTCTTGTCACTGCAAAGAAAATATGGAACATTAGTCACTAATAAAGCTTATTATATAAATCAGATACACATCATGAAATCACATTCAGTGTTTTACTAATAATAGTAGGCCTAAAATAACAAGTGCACCGCTGGGCGGAGGTAACGCCCCCGACTGTACAATCAGAGAGGATTTTTCTTATTTTTGTGCAAATACTTATTAAATGGCACTTTGTAAAGTTATGTTATTCATGAGTATTTAGTACGAATGTTGTTCTATATTAGCTTCAAATTTTGTCTGGTGCCACAAAAATAGAAGGAAAACTGAATTTTCTAAAAAAAAAACTGAATTTTTTAAGTCGAAAAAGGGTCATAACTCTAACAAAAATTATCCGATTGAACCGAAATTTTACCTTGACCTGTATTGCGATATTGGTAATACACACAAAAAACAGGTTTTGCAAATAAACAATCCAAAATCAAGTTATCATCTGGAAACCAAAAAAAGTAGCAGAAAACCTGAATTTTCTAAGTCCAAAAAGGGGCGTAACTCTGGACAAAATGGGCGGACGGAACCGCAGTTATGGGGAAATCTTGTCCCCCCGGCTGGTCTATTAGCACACCAAAGATCAACTGAATTGAATTAGCGAAACCAAAGTTATGAGTTGAAACGTTCGTATGCCACAGAAAACTGAATTTTCTAAGTCCAAAAAGGGGCGTAACTCTGGAAAAAATGGGCGGACGGAACCGCAGTTATGGGGAAATCTTGTCCCCCCGGCTGGTCTATTAGCATACCAAAGATCAACTGAATTGAGTTAGCGAAACCAAACTTATGAGTTGAAACGTTCGTACGGACGGACGGAAGGAGGGCTCCACTATATACCCCCAAATCTCCATCGGAGATCGGGGGCATAATAAGGTGCCATACATATGCATAATGAGGTCCCCAGAGGGGGATTTAGTGAGGCTACCCCACAAAGCAGGCTAGCATCACTAAATTCATCTCCAGGGACCTCATACTGCTTAGGCCTCATCTTCTCTGGAATGTACCTTTATTATCAAATTAGTTTCTTTAGAAACTTCTTCAGAAAGATTCTTTTTCGGTTTAGTTTCCCCAAATAGACAGACGACATATTGAATAACCAATAATATAAATAAGATTGTAACACCTTTAAAGACTTGTTATGACATTTTATTCCGACCCTTCTAGAGGTCTTTCTCAAGTGTAATCTCAAGTGGGAGACTCGCATATATAAGAGAATGCATTGGCACAGGGTTTTGGAAAAATTTCAGGACGCTCCAGTCATGGAATGGTTAAGGTTAAACTTACCCTAGGGAGTATAGTATCCCAGGTACGAGGGGCGGGTAGATGATCAATGAGTTGTTAAACTTACCCTAGGGAGTCTAGTATCCCGGGTACGAGGGCGGGTAGATGATCATTAAGATGTTAAACTTACCCTAGGGAGTATAGTATCTCAGGTCCGAGGGGTGGGTAGATGATCATTAAGATGTTAAACTTACCCTAGGGAGTATAGTATCCCAGGTACGAGGGCGGGTAGATGATCATTAAGATGTTAAACTTACCCTAGGGAGTATAGTATCCCCGGTACGAGGGCGGGTAGATGATCATTAAGATGTTAAACTTACCCTAGGGAGTATAGTATCCCGGGTACGAGGGCGGGTAGATGATCATTAAGATGTTAAACTTACCCTAGGGAGTATAGTATACCGGGTACGAGGGCGGGTAGATGATCATTAAGATGTTAAACTTACCCTAGGGAGTATAGTATCCCGGGTACGAGGGCGGGTATATGATCATTAAGATGTTAAACTTACCCTAGGGAGTATAGTATCCCGGGTACGAGGGCGGGTAGATGATCATTAAGATGTTAAACTTACCCTAGGGAGTATAGTATACCGGGTACGAGGGCGGGTAGATGATCATTAAGATGTTAAACTTACCCTAGGGAGTATAGTACCCCCGGTACGAGGGCGGGTAGATGATCAATGAGTGGTTAAACTTACCCTAGGGAGTATAGTATACCGGGTACGAGGGCGGGTAGATGATCATTAAGATGTTAAACTTACCCTAGGGAGTATAGTATACCGGGTACGAGGGCGGGTAGATGATCATTAAGATGTTAAACTTACCCTAGGGAGTATAGTATCCCAGGTACGAGGGCGGGTAGATGATCATTAAGATGTTAAACTTACCCTAGGGAGTCTAGTATCCCGGGTACGAGGGCGGGTAGATGATCATTAAGATGTTAAACTTACCCTAGGGAGTATAGTATCTCAGGTCCGAGGGCGGGTAGATGATCATTAAGATGTTAAACTTACCCTAGGGAGTATAGTATACCGGGTACGAGGGCGGGTATATGATCATTAAGATGTTAAACTTACCCTAGGGAGTATAGTATCCCGGGTACGAGGGCGGGTAGATGATCATTAAGATGTTAAACTTACCCTAGGGAGTATAGTATCTCAGGTCCGAGGGCGGGTAGATGATCATTAAGATGTTAAACTTACCCTAGGGAGTATAGTATACCGGGTACGAGGGCGGGTAGATGATCATTAAGATGTTAAACTTACCCTAGGGAGTATAGTATCTCAGGTCCGAGGGCGGGTAGATGATCATTAAGATGTTAAACTTACCCTAGGGAGTATAGTATCCCCGGTACGAGGGCGGGTAGATGATCATTAAGATGTTAAACTTACCCTAGGGAGTATAGTATCCCGGGTACGAGGGCGGGTAGATGATCATTAAGATGTTAAACTTACCCTAGGAAGTATAGTATCTCAGGTCCGAGGGTGGGTAGATGATCATTAAGATGTTAAACTTACCCTAGGGAGTATAGTATCCCCGGTACGAGGGCGGGTAGATGATCATTAAGATGTTAAACTTACCCTAGGGAGTATAGTATACCGGGTACGAGGGCGGGTATATGATCATTAAGATGTTAAACTTACCCTAGGGAGTATAGTATCCCGGGTACGAGGGCGGGTAGATGATCATTAAGATGTTAAACTTACCCTAGGGAGTATAGTATCCCGGGTACGAGGGCGGGTAGATGATCATTAAGATGTTAAACTTACCCTAGGGAGTTAGGGAGTATAGTATCCCCGGTACGAGGGCGGGTAGATGATCATTAAGATGTTAAACTTACCCTAGGGAGTTAGGGAGTATAGTATCCCCGGTACGAGGGCGGGTAGATGATCATTAAGATGTTAAACTTACCCTAGGGAGTATAGTATCCCAGGTACGAGGGCGGGTAGATGATCATTAAGATGTTAAACTTACCCTAGGGAGTATAGTATCCCGGGTACGAGGGCGGGTAGATGATCATTAAGATGTTAAACTTACCCTAGGGAGTACAGTATCCCGGGTACGAGGGCGGGTAGATGATCATTAAGATGTTAAACTTACCCTAGGGAGTATAGTATCCTGGGTACGAGGGCGGGTAGATGATCATTAAGATGTTAAACTTACCCTAGGGAGTATAGTATCCCCGGTACGAGGGCGGGTAGATGATCATTAAGATGTTAAACTTACCCTAGGGAGTATAGTATCCCGGGTACGAGGGCGGGTAGATGATCATTAAGATGTTAAACTTACCCTAGGGAGTATAGTATCCCGGGTACGAGGGCGGGTAGATGATCATTAAGATGTTAAACTTACCCTAGGGAGTATAGTATCCCGGGTACGAGGACGGGTAGATGATCATTAAGATGTTAAACTTACCCTAGGGAGTATAGTATACCGGGTACGATGGCGGGTAGATGATCATTAAGATGTTAAACTTACCCTAGGGAGTACAGTATCCTGGGTACGAGGGCGGGTAGATGATCATTAAGATGTTAAACTTACCCTAGGGAGTATAGTATCCCGGGTACGAGGGCGGGTAGATGATCATTAAGATGTTAAACTTACCCTAGGGAGTATAGTATCCCGGGTACGAGGGCGGGTAGATGATCATTAAGATGTTAAACTTACCCTAGGGAGTACAGTATCCTGGGTACGAGGGCGGGTAGATGATCATTAAGATGTTAAACTTACCCTAGGGAGTATAGTATCCCGGGTACGAGGGCGGGTAGATGATCATTAAGATGTTAAACTTACCCTAGGGAGTATAGTATCCCGGGTACGAGGGCGGGTAGATGATCGTTGAGAGCTCCGGGCATCACTAACACCAGTTAAACTTACCCTAGGGAGTATAGTATCCCGGGTACGAGGGCGGGTAGATGATCATTAAGATGTTAAACTTACCCTAGGGAGTATAGTATCCTGGGTACGAGGGCGGGTAGATGATCGTTGAGAGCTCCGGGCATCACTAACACCAGTTAAACTTACCCTAGGGAGTATAGTATCCCGGGTACGAGGGCGGGTAGATGATCATTAAGATGTTAAACTTACCCTAGGGAGTATAGTATCCCGGGTACGAGGGCGGGTAGATGATCATTAAGATGTTAAACTTACCCTGGGGAGTATAGTATCCCGGGTACGAGGGCGGGTAGATGATCATTAAGATGTTAAACTTACCCTAGGGAGTATAGTATCCCGGGTACGAGGGCGGGTAGATGATCATTAAGATGTTAAACTTACCCTGGGGAGTATAGTATCCCAGGTACGAGGGTGGGTAGATGATCATTAAGATGTTAAACTTACCCTAGGGAGTATAGTATCCCGGGTACGAGGGCGGGTAGATGATCATTAAGATGTTAAACTTACCCTGGGGAGTATAGTATCCCAGGTACGAGGGTGGGTAGATGATCATTAAGATGTTAAACTTACCCTAGGGAGTATAGTATCCCGGGTACGAGGGCGGGTAGATGATCATTAAGATGTTAAACTTACCCTAGGGAGTACAGTATCCTGGGTACGAGGGCGGGTAGATGATCATTAAGATGTTAAACTTACCCTAGGGAGTCTAGTATCCCAGGTACGAGGGCGGGTAGATGATCATTAAGATGTTAAACTTACCCTAGGGAGTATAGTATCCCGGGTACGAGGGCGGGTAGATGATCATTAAGATGTTAAACTTACCCTAGGGAGTACAGTATCCCGGGTACGAGGGCGGGTAGATGATCATTAAGATGTTAAACTTACCCTAGGGAGTATAGTATCCTGGGTACGAGGGCGGGTAGATGATCATTAAGATGTTAAACTTACCCTAGGGAGTATAGTATCCCCGGTACGAGGGCGGGTAGATGATCATTAAGATGTTAAACTTACCCTAGGGAGTATAGTATCCCGGGTACGAGGGCGGGTAGATGATCATTAAGATGTTAAACTTACCCTAGGGAGTATAGTATCCCGGGTACGAGGGCGGGTAGATGATCATTAAGATGTTAAACTTACCCTAGGGAGTATAGTATCCCGGGTACGAGGACGGGTAGATGATCATTAAGATGTTAAACTTACCCTAGGGAGTATAGTATACCGGGTACGAGGGCGGGTAGATGATCATTAAGATGTTAAACTTACCCTAGGGAGTACAGTATCCTGGGTACGAGGGCGGGTAGATGATCATTAAGATGTTAAACTTACCCTAGGGAGTATAGTATCCCGGGTACGAGGGCGGGTAGATGATCATTAAGATGTTAAACTTACCCTAGGGAGTATAGTATACCGGGTACGAGGGCGGGTAGATGATCATTAAGATGTTAAACTTACCCTAGGGAGTACAGTATCCTGGGTACGAGGGCGGGTAGATGATCATTAAGATGTTAAACTTACCCTAGGGAGTATAGTATCCCGGGTACGAGGGCGGGTAGATGATCATTAAGATGTTAAACTTACCCTAGGGAGTATAGTATCCCGGGTACGAGGGCGGGTAGATGATCGTTGAGAGCTCCGGGCATCACTAACACCAGTTAAACTTACCCTAGGGAGTATAGTATCCCGGGTACGAGGGCGGGTAGATGATCATTAAGATGTTAAACTTACCCTAGGGAGTATAGTATCCTGGGTACGAGGGCGGGTAGATGATCGTTGAGAGCTCCGGGCATCACTAACACCAGTTAAACTTACCCTAGGGAGTATAGTATCCCGGGTACGAGGGCGGGTAGATGATCATTAAGATGTTAAACTTACCCTAGGGAGTATAGTATCCCGGGTACGAGGGCGGGTAGATGATCATTAAGATGTTAAACTTACCCTGGGGAGTATAGTATCCCGGGTACGAGGGCGGGTAGATGATCATTAAGATGTTAAACTTACCCTAGGGAGTATAGTATCCCGGGTACGAGGGCGGGTAGATGATCATTAAGATGTTAAACTTACCCTGGGGAGTATAGTATCCCAGGTACGAGGGTGGGTAGATGATCATTAAGATGTTAAACTTACCCTAGGGAGTATAGTATACCGGGTACGAGGGCGGGTAGATGATCACTAAGATGTTAAACTTACCCTAGGGAGTATAGTATCCCGGGTACGAGGACGGGTAGATGATCATTAAGATGTTAAACTTACCCTAGGGAGTATAGTATACCGGGTACGAGGGCGGGTAGATGATCATTAAGATGTTAAACTTACCCTAGGGAGTACAGTATCCTGGGTACGAGGGCGGGTAGATGATCATTAAGATGTTAAACTTACCCTAGGGAGTATAGTATCCCGGGTACGAGGGCGGGTAGATGATCATTAAGATGTTAAACTTACCCTAGGGAGTATAGTATCCCGGGTACGAGGGCGGGTAGATGATCATTAAGATGTTAAACTTACCCTAGGGAGTACAGTATCCTGGGTACGAGGGCGGGTAGATGATCATTAAGATGTTAAACTTACCCTAGGGAGTATAGTATCCCTGGTACGAGGGCGGGTAGATGATCATTAAGATGTTAAACTTACCCTAGGGAGTATAGTATCCCGGGTACGAGGGCGGGTAGATGATCGTTGAGAGCTCCGGGCATCACTAACACCAGTTAAACTTACCCTAGGGAGTATAGTATCCCCGGTACGAGGGCGGGTAGATGATCATTAAGATGTTAAACTTACCCTAGGGAGTATAGTATCCCAGGTACGAGGGCGGGTAGATGATCATTAAGATGTTAAACTTACCCTAGGGAGTATAGTATCCCGGGTACGAGGGCGGGTAGATGATCATTAAGATGTTAAACTTACCCTAGGGAGTACAGTATCCCGGGTACGAGGGCGGGTAGATGATCATTAAGATGTTAAACTTACCCTAGGGAGTATAGTATCCTGGGTACGAGGGCGGGTAGATGATCATTAAGATGTTAAACTTACCCTAGGGAGTATAGTATCCCCGGTACGAGGGCGGGTAGATGATCATTAAGATGTTAAACTTACCCTAGGGAGTATAGTATCCCGGGTACGAGGGCGGGTAGATGATCATTAAGATGTTAAACTTACCCTAGGGAGTATAGTATCCCGGGTACGAGGGCGGGTAGATGATCATTAAGATGTTAAACTTACCCTAGGGAGTATAGTATCCCGGGTACGAGGACGGGTAGATGATCATTAAGATGTTAAACTTACCCTAGGGAGTATAGTATACCGGGTACGAGGGCGGGTAGATGATCATTAAGATGTTAAACTTACCCTAGGGAGTACAGTATCCTGGGTACGAGGGCGGGTAGATGATCATTAAGATGTTAAACTTACCCTAGGGAGTATAGTATCCCGGGTACGAGGGCGGGTAGATGATCATTAAGATGTTAAACTTACCCTAGGGAGTATAGTATCCCGGGTACGAGGGCGGGTAGATGATCATTAAGATGTTAAACTTACCCTAGGGAGTATAGTATCCCGGGTACGAGGACGGGTAGATGATCATTAAGATGTTAAACTTACCCTAGGGAGTATAGTATACCGGGTACGAGGGCGGGTAGATGATCATTAAGATGTTAAACTTACCCTAGGGAGTACAGTATCCTGGGTACGAGGGCGGGTAGATGATCATTAAGATGTTAAACTTACCCTAGGGAGTATAGTATCCCGGGTACGAGGGCGGGTAGATGATCATTAAGATGTTAAACTTACCCTAGGGAGTATAGTATACCGGGTACGAGGGCGGGTAGATGATCATTAAGATGTTAAACTTACCCTAGGGAGTACAGTATCCTGGGTACGAGGGCGGGTAGATGATCATTAAGATGTTAAACTTACCCTAGGGAGTATAGTATCCCGGGTACGAGGGCGGGTAGATGATCATTAAGATGTTAAACTTACCCTAGGGAGTATAGTATCCCGGGTACGAGGGCGGGTAGATGATCGTTGAGAGCTCCGGGCATCACTAACACCAGTTAAACTTACCCTAGGGAGTATAGTATCCCGGGTACGAGGGCGGGTAGATGATCATTAAGATGTTAAACTTACCCTAGGGAGTATAGTATCCTGGGTACGAGGGCGGGTAGATGATCGTTGAGAGCTCCGGGCATCACTAACACCAGTTAAACTTACCCTAGGGAGTATAGTATCCCGGGTACGAGGGCGGGTAGATGATCATTAAGATGTTAAACTTACCCTAGGGAGTATAGTATCCCGGGTACGAGGGCGGGTAGATGATCATTAAGATGTTAAACTTACCCTGGGGAGTATAGTATCCCGGGTACGAGGGCGGGTAGATGATCATTAAGATGTTAAACTTACCCTAGGGAGTATAGTATCCCGGGTACGAGGGCGGGTAGATGATCATTAAGATGTTAAACTTACCCTGGGGAGTATAGTATCCCAGGTACGAGGGTGGGTAGATGATCATTAAGATGTTAAACTTACCCTAGGGAGTATAGTATACCGGGTACGAGGGCGGGTAGATGATCACTAAGATGTTAAACTTACCCTAGGGAGTATAGTATCCCGGGTACGAGGACGGGTAGATGATCATTAAGATGTTAAACTTACCCTAGGGAGTATAGTATACCGGGTACGAGGGCGGGTAGATGATCATTAAGATGTTAAACTTACCCTAGGGAGTACAGTATCCTGGGTACGAGGGCGGGTAGATGATCATTAAGATGTTAAACTTACCCTAGGGAGTATAGTATCCCGGGTACGAGGGCGGGTAGATGATCATTAAGATGTTAAACTTACCCTAGGGAGTATAGTATCCCGGGTACGAGGGCGGGTAGATGATCATTAAGATGTTAAACTTACCCTAGGGAGTACAGTATCCTGGGTACGAGGGCGGGTAGATGATCATTAAGATGTTAAACTTACCCTAGGGAGTATAGTATCCCTGGTACGAGGGCGGGTAGATGATCATTAAGATGTTAAACTTACCCTAGGGAGTATAGTATCCCGGGTACGAGGGCGGGTAGATGATCGTTGAGAGCTCCGGGCATCACTAACACCAGTTAAACTTACCCTAGGGAGTATAGTATCCCCGGTACGAGGGCGGGTAGATGATCATTAAGATGTTAAACTTACCCTAGGGAGTATAGTATCCCAGGTACGAGGGCGGGTAGATGATCATTAAGATGTTAAACTTACCCTAGGGAGTATAGTATCCCGGGTACAAGGGCGGGTAGATGATCATTAAGATGTTAAACTTACCCTAGGGAGTACAGTATCCCGGGTACGAGGGCGGGTAGATGATCATCAAGATGTTAAACTTACCCTAGGGAGTATAGTATCCTGGGTACGAGGGCGGGTAGATGATCATTAAGATGTTAAACTTACCCTAGGGAGTATAGTATCCCCGGTACGAGGGCGGGTAGATGATCATTAAGATGTTAAACTTACCCTAGGGAGTATAGTATCCCGGGTACGAGGGCGGGTAGATGATCATTAAGATGTTAAACTTACCCTAGGGAGTATAGTATCCCGGGTACGAGGGCGGGTAGATGATCATTAAGATGTTAAACTTACCCTAGGGAGTATAGTATCCCGGGTACGAGGACGGGTAGATGATCATTAAGATGTTAAACTTACCCTAGGGAGTATAGTATACCGGGTACGAGGGCGGGTAGATGATCATTAAGATGTTAAACTTACCCTAGGGAGTACAGTATCCTGGGTACGAGGGCGGGTAGATGATCATTAAGATGTTAAACTTACCCTAGGGAGTATAGTATCCCGGGTACGAGGGCGGGTAGATGATCATTAAGATGTTAAACTTACCCTAGGGAGTATAGTATCCCGGGTACGAGGGCGGGTAGATGATCATTAAGATGTTAAACTTACCCTAGGGAGTACAGTATCCTGGGTACGAGGGCGGGTAGATGATCATTAAGATGTTAAACTTACCCTAGGGAGTATAGTATCCCGGGTACGAGGGCGGGTAGATGATCATTAAGATGTTAAACTTACCCTAGGGAGTATAGTATCCCGGGTACGAGGGCGGGTAGATGATCGTTGAGAGCTCCGGGCATCACTAACACCAGTTAAACTTACCCTAGGGAGTATAGTATCCCGGGTACGAGGGCGGGTAGATGATCATTAAGATGTTAAACTTACCCTAGGGAGTATAGTATCCTGGGTACGAGGGCGGGTAGATGATCGTTGAGAGCTCCGGGCATCACTAACACCAGTTAAACTTACCCTAGGGAGTATAGTATCCCGGGTACGAGGGCGGGTAGATGATCATTAAGATGTTAAACTTACCCTAGGGAGTATAGTATCCCGGGTACGAGGGCGGGTAGATGATCATTAAGATGTTAAACTTACCCTGGGGAGTATAGTATCCCGGGTACGAGGGCGGGTAGATGATCATTAAGATGTTAAACTTACCCTAGGGAGTATAGTATCCCGGGTACGAGGGCGGGTAGATGATCATTAAGATGTTAAACTTACCCTGGGGAGTATAGTATCCCAGGTACGAGGGTGGGTAGATGATCATTAAGATGTTAAACTTACCCTAGGGAGTATAGTATACCGGGTACGAGGGCGGGTAGATGATCATTAAGATGTTAAACTTACCCTAGGGAGTATAGTATCCCGGGTACGAGGACGGGTAGATGATCATTAAGATGTTAAACTTACCCTAGGGAGTATAGTATACCGGGTACGAGGGCGGGTAGATGATCATTAAGATGTTAAACTTACCCTAGGGAGTACAGTATCCTGGGTACGAGGGCGGGTAGATGATCATTAAGATGTTAAACTTACCCTAGGGAGTATAGTATCCCGGGTACGAGGGCGGGTAGATGATCATTAAGATGTTAAACTTACCCTAGGGAGTATAGTATCCCGGGTACGAGGGCGGGTAGATGATCGTTGAGAGCTCCGGGCATCACTAACACCAGTTAAACTTACCCTAGGGAGTATAGTATCCCGGGTACGAGGGCGGGTAGATGATCATTAAGATGTTAAACTTACCCTAGGGAGTATAGTATCCCGGGTACGAGGGCGGGTAGATGATCAATGAGTTGTTAAACTTACCCTAGGGAGTATAGTATCCCGGTACGAGGGTGGGTAGGTAATCATTAAGATGTTAAACTTACCCTAGGGAGTATAGTATCCCGGGTACGAGGGCGGGTAGATGATCATTAAGATGTTAAACTTACCCTAGGGAGTATAGTATCCCAGGTACGAGGGCGGGTAGATGATCATTAAGATGTTAAACTTACCCTAGGGAGTATAGTATCCCGGGTACGAGGGCGGGTAGATGATCAATGAGTGGTTAAACTTACCCTAGGGAGTATAGTATCCCGGGTACGAGGGCGGGTAGATGATCATTAAGATGTTAAACTTACCCTAGGGAGTATAGTATCCCGGGTACGAGGGCGGGTAGATGATCAATGAGTTGTTAAACTTACCCTAGGGAGTATAGTATCCCGGGTACGAGGGTGGGTAGGTAATCATTAAGATGTTAAACTTACCCTAGGGAGTATAGTATCCCGGGTACGAGGGCGGGTAGATGATCGTTGAGAGCTCGGGGCATCACTAACACCAGTTAAACTTACCCTAGGGAGTATAGTATACCAAGTACGAGGGCGGGTAGATGATCGTTGACAGCTCCGGGCATCACTAACACCAGTTAAACTTACCCTAGGGAGTATAGTATCCCGGGTACGAGGGCGGGTAGATGATCATTCAGAGCTCCGGGCATCACTAACACCAGTTAAACTTACCCTAGGGAGTATAGTATCCCGGGTACGAGGGCGGGTAGATGATCATTCAGAGCTCCGGGCATCACTAACACCAGTTAAACTTACCATAGGGAGTATAGTATCCCGGGTACGAGGGCGGGTAGATGATCATTCAGAGCTCCGGGCATCACTAACACCAGTTAAACTTACCCTAGGGAGTACAGTATCCCGGGTACGAGGGCGGGTAGATGATCATTCAGAGCTCCGGGCATCACCAACACCAGTTAAACTTACCATAGGGAGTATAGTATCCCGGGTACGAGGGCGGGTAGATGATCAATGAGTGGTTAAACTTACCCTAGGGAGTATAGTATCCCGGGTACGAGGGCGGGTAGATGATCAATGAGTGGTTAAACTTACCCTAGGGAGTATAGTATCCCGGGTACGAGGGCGGGTAGATGATCAATGAGTGGTTAAACTTACCCTAGGGAGTATAGTATCCCGGGTACGAGGGCGGGTAGATGATCGTTGAGAGCTCGGGGAATCACTAACACCTGTTAAACTTACCCTAGGGAGTATAGTATCCCGGGTACGAGGGCGGGTAGATGATCATTGAGAGCTCCGGGCATCACTAACACCAGTTAAACTTACCCTAGGGAGTATAGTATACCAGGTACGAGGGCGGGTAGATGATCGTTGACAGCTCCGGGCATCACTAACACCAGTTAAACATACCCTAGGGAGTATAGTATCCCGGGTACGAGGGCGGGTAGATGATCAATGAGTGGTTAAACTTACCCTAGGGAGTATAGTATCCCGGGTACGAGGGCGGGTAGATGATCAATGAGTGGTTAAACTTACCCTAGGGAGTATAGTATCCCGGGTACGAGGGCGGGTAGATGATCAATGAGTGGTTAAACTTACCCTAGGGAGTATAGTATCCCGGGTACGAGGGCGGGTAGATGATCAATGAGTTGTTAAACTTACCCTAGGGAGTATAGTATCCCGGGTACGAGGGCGGGTAGATGATCAATGAGTGGTTAAACTTACCCTAGGGAGTATAGTATCCCGGGTACGAGGGCGGGTAGATGATCCATGAGTGGTTAAACTTACCCTAGGGAGTATAGTATCCCGGGTACGAGGGCGGGTAGATGATCGTTGAGAGCTCCGGGCATCACTAACACCTGTTAAACTTACCCTAGGGAGTATAGTATCCCGGGTACGAGGGCGGGTAGATGATCATTGAGAGCTCCGGGCATCACTAACACCAGTTAAACTTACCCTAGGGAGTATAGTATACCAGGTACGAGGGCGGGTAGATGATCATTAAGATGTTAAACTTACCCTAGGGAGTATGGTATACCAGGTACGAGGGCGGGTAGATGATCGTTGACAGCTCCGGGCATCACTAACACCAGTTAAACTTACCCTAGGGAGTATAGTATCCCGGGTACGAGGGCGGGTAGATGATCAATGAGTGGTTAAACTTACCCTAGGGAGTATAGTATCCCGGGTACGAGGGCGGGTAGATGATCAATGAGTGGTTAAACTTACCCTAGGGAGTATAGTATCCCGGGTACGAGGGCGGGTAGATGATCAATGAGTGGTTAAACTTACCCTAGGGAGTATAGTATCCCGGGTACGAGGGCGGGTAGATGATCAATGAGTTGTTAAACTTACCCTAGGGAGTATAGTATCCCGGGTACGAGGGCGGGTAGATGATCGTTGAGAGCTCGGGGCATCACTAACACCAGTTAAACTTACCCTAGGGAGTATAGTATCCCGGGTACGAGGGCGGGTAGATGATCATTCAGAGCTCCGGGCATCACTAACACCAGTTAAACTTACCATAGGGAGTATAGTATCCCGGGTACGAGGGCGGGTAGATGATCGTTGAGAGCTCCGGGCATCACTAACACCAGTTAAACTTACCCTAGAGAGTATAGTATCCCGGGTACGAGGGCGGGTAGATGATTGTTGAGAGCTCCGGGCATCACTAACACCAGTTAAACTTACCCTAGGGAGTATAGTATCCCAGGTACGAGGGCGGGTAGATGATCAATGAGTGGTTAAACTTACCCTAGGGAGTATAGTATCCCGGGTACGAGGGCGGGTAGATGATTGTTGAGAGCTCCGGGCATCACTAACACCTGTTAAACTTACCCTAGGGAGTATAGTATCCCGGGTACCAGGGCGGGTAGATGATCATTAAGATGTTAAACTTACCCTAGGGAGTATAGTATCCCGGGTACGAGGGCGGGTAGATGATCGTTGAGAGCTCCGGGCATCACTAATACCAGTTCTGTGAGCAGTGTGAAGCAGCCCTGTCTTGTTTTAACATTCTTTTCTTTCAGCTGTTTATGTATCGCTTTAACTATATCAGGAATCTGTCCCTTCAGCATAGACATGGGTCTGAAAAACAAATCTTCTAATTTTAATGTTATCGAGGAATTCTAGTAACATTACAGATGTATGATAATATGCAGGCATATGCCATTTTTTAGCCTATGCTCATCAGGAATTTGCCTAATCTAAAAATGAAAGAAACAATGACACTCTAGCCCAAATTGGGAAGGAGATAATTGTTCGCTAATCAATGAACAGAATGATAAAGAATGAAAGTCAAAAAGTTACAGTAAAAGGGCTTGTATTGTGTTGATGAAATTATTTTCATTTCAAACATTTCACCAACAAATGAGGGCTGCAGGGTGTGCCGATGGAGTTTCAATCCAAGATGGCTGCTGGTGGCCATATTTTTTAACGAATTTCAGAAATAATCGATGGCTCCAATCAAGAGGTCACCCCGAAGATCCATATAAAGTTTGGTGATGATCGGATGATGGATGTGGCCTGAATACTCTGAACATTTCTGTGAGTTTCTGTTCTAAAAATAGTTTTTCCTGTCCCAGTGTTTTATGAGAAAATTCAAAATAAAATCAAAATTAATTGATAGAAGCTTTTCCGGATAGGTGTCATCGATTCATTTTTATTGTTTTATACCCAAAATTCAGCGGAATTTATATAAAACTTGCATACAAGGAAATCTATAAAACTTACACCTCTTCATCTTCCATTGCATCTGGGTCGGCTGTAAGTGATGGCTTTGTTTGTCGTAACAGTGTGATATATGCATGAAAAATGTCGGTTTTAACATTCTCTTCCCTCTCTGAAAGCATAAAAAAATATATATAAATTTTTTAAAGGCCCATGGTAGTTCAGACCCATGGTAGTTTAGACCCATGGTAGTTCAGAGCAGGTCTGAGAATATGGTGCCAGACATTTGCAGAATTCCTTTGATTTATGAAAAACGTGGTGCGCAGTTTATTGTACAACTGATTTTGGATCCAGGTCAGTGATCGCGCTGCCACTTGCCAATGGCAAAAATAATTCACATTTGGCAAAAAATATTTTCATTTGGCAAAAGTTTTGGCAAGTCACTTTTTAATTCCCCAAGAAAGTTTGAAAAATATTGGTCAATCAATATCATTCATTTTAGGAAACTCTTACAACGAATCCCGGACATAATTATATTAGTTGTGTTTTATAAGGTTTAGAAAAAGTTAACACCTCTATTAAGATACAGTTCATCTCATAGCATTAGTACTGATGGTTGGAGGGATTACTATAGCTAATCCTCCTGTGGTGTGTCCTTCTGATGAAGCAACCCTTCTACCATTGTATTGTTCGGTGATTGGCTTATTGTTATATGATACACCACAATAGAGATGCGAGTATAATTAATTATTAACTAACTGATTTTCTATCGATATCAAAAGACATTCAAACCATGAGTGTCGAAACATAACACTTAAGGTTGCAGAAAATGATACTATCAGGGATAGCATTTGGTAAATGCTAAAATATTTGGCAAAAAATATTTTCATTTGGCAAAAGTAAATTGTGGTCCAGCGCTGACCCTGATCCAGGTGCGCAATTTTACTTTGGTGCAAATAACTGGAAATATAAGTTATAACCAATGCATGTGCATATACTCAAATAACATTGCTTTCTGTTATTTTAATAAAATAAAACTTCAATCAAAAATTGAGTTTTGGGACGGGACTCAGTCCAGAACAGCATCAACCCAATCGATATCCCAAGCTGTTGTGGACCGAGAAGACGGTCTATTTTTGACGATGCTATCTGGTCTATTATTATCTACCTTTGAATCGTGTTATCAGTGCTGGAGACACTCCTTTGTAGAAATCCAAGAGCATTTCATGTCGTGTACCGATGACAGCAGCTAAACACTTCGCCGCTGCTCGTCTCACCTTCCAACTCATATCGTCATCATCACTGTATTCTTCCTCTGATCCCCTGCAAAAACAATTCCTAGTATCATTTATGACAAACAGGAGGTTGCAGCGCCACTGCTGACATACCCCCATAGTGCAAATTCAGATGTGGGCATCAGGGTTCGCGCTGCCACTTGCTACATTTGCCATTGGCAAAAATAATTGACATTTGGCAAAAAAATATTTTCATTTGGCAAAAGTTTTGGCAAGTCACTTTTTAATTCCTCAATAAAGTTGAAAAATATCGGTCAATCAATACCATTCATTTTAAGAAATAATAGAATTATATTAGTGGTGTTTTATATGGTTTCGAAAAGTTAACACCTCCATTAAGATCCAGTTAATCTGGTAACATTATTATCAATGGGTGGATGAATTACCAGTATTTAGTGTGGTGGTAGTGTTTACATAGCTAATCCTCTTGTGATATTCCCTTGTGATGAAGAAACTCTTCTACCATTTTATTGTTCGGTGATTGGTTTATTGTTGTAAGATAAACCACAACAGAGATGCGAGTATAATTATTAACTAACTGCTTTCCTATCAATATCAAACATTGTTCAAACTGCGAGTCTCGAAACATAAAACTCAAACAAGGTTGAAGAAAATTATACTATCAGGGATAACATTTGGCAAATTATGATAGAATTTGGCAAAAAATATTTTCATTTGGCAAAAGTAAATTTCAGTCCAGCGCGGACCCTGGTGGGCATTGTCGATGACATCAGCTGAGAGGGACCATTGCAATTCTCTCCTCCGTAAGATAAGTCATTCAAATAATGGTTCAAAAACTTCAACAGAAGAGCCACAAAAAGAGGACAAAAATCGCAACAAAATTAACAAACTAAGGGCCATAACTGAGGCAAAATAATCGGAACAAAGCTGGTTAGCTCACTAATTGAGATAATGTCACAAGCAACTTCTATACCAAAATTTATTGAAATTGGTTTATATTTGTTTGAGTTATCAAGCCAGACGGACCAAAATCAGGAAATAATTGACAAAACTAAGATCCATAACTCAAGGTAAAAAAACTAAGATCCATAACTCAAGGTAAAAAAACTAAGATCCATAACTCAAGGTAAAAAAACTAAGATCCATAACTCAAGGTAAAAAAACTAAGATCCATAACTCAAGCTAAAAAACACTAAGATTCATAACTCAAGGTAAAAAAACTAAGATCCATAACTCAAGGTAAAAAAACTAAGATCCATAACTCAAGGTAAAAAAACAAAAACAGTTAGCTCACTGATTTGAGATACTGTGGCAAGCAACTTGTATAATAAAAATTATTAAAATTAGTTCATATTTGTTCGAGTTATCAAGCTGGAATGGACGGACAGACGGACGAATAGACAAATGGATGCAGTCAACCCAGTAGACCTTTGAGAGAGGGGTGTATAAATATGGTAACTATGGGCATTAAAGATCTGTAGATTGTATATCTTTATTGTATACAGGAAAATTGAAATAAACCATCTGTTCATTATAGAATTTATCTTCAAACTTTTCAGTTATTACTACATAAACTTAATTGTAAAAAAAGATTTATTTCTTAAACGAACATGGCTTGATCTAACTTTTAAGTTTTATATTATATCTTTGGGGCACACACCAACAAACCATTCCATCTCCTCATTGACTAGCTCAGGGTCTAATTTCAGTGCCTGTGGCAAAGATTTCCCAAACGAATGTCCGTGAAAAAGTACATTGATAGATTCCGTTCAAATTATTTTGTTCAAAATGACCCATGCATTGAATCAGTATCCCTGACAGCTTTTTAACTGAAATTGCAGTTACATTCTTTGTGTTTCTAACACATGTTCGAGCGTAGTAACCAATTACAGTAATGAACAGGTCACAACAATCTCCATTCTGCACATGTTTGTATAAAAAACATACTGCTATTATTTCATACCAATTTTAAATTTCAATGTTTGTATAAAAAAACATACCGCTATTATTTCATACCATTTTTAAATTTCACCAACATAATAAATGCAAATAAAAATATTGCACATGTGGGGTTAGGGGCCATATGGGGTTTGGCACATGTGGGGTTTGGGGCCATGCATGCTCGCATAAGAAACGGAGAAATTGACTTTGTGTAACTTACTCTTCATCCTCGTCGTCCTCCATTTCCATATCTTCTTCATCATCGTCATCGTAATTATAGTTTGGATCGTAACATATATATCGAAGACATATCTGAATAATCTGAAATCATAAATCATATTGATTAGTTATTTTTGGGATACAAATAAAAGGGTGCGGAATAGGAACACAAGCTCAGAAAAAATTGCGACCATGGACGGACAGACGAACACACAGATGGACAAGCTGCTTTCTATAGCAATGATAACATTCAAACACACCAAATCTGACTGACCCAAGAGTAAGAAGCAAAATCTCTTTTCCATAACACTCCCATATGGAGCCTCACACAGACCCAAGCAGACGACAGTCATCAGTGCATTGTTATCTCTGTCTGGGGCTCCAGTCATGAAAGGTTATATAACACTCCTATATGGAGCCTCACAGACCCAAGCAGACGACAATCATCAGTGCATCGTTATCTCTGTCTGGGGCTCCATAAAGCTCCCATCATGAGAAGATTATATAACATTCCCGGATGGAGCCACACGGACCCAAGCAGTCGATGGTCATCAGATTGTTCTCTCTGTCTGGGGCTCCAGTCATGAAAGGTTATATAACACTCCCGTATGGAGCCTCACACAGACCCAAGCAGATGAGTCATCAGTGCATTGTTCTCTCTGTCTGGGGCTCCATAAAGCTCCCATCATGAAAGGGTTATATAACACTCCCGTATGGAGCCTCACATGGACCCAAGCAGACGACAGTCATCAGCACATTGTTCTCTCTGTCTGGGGGCTCCAGTCATGAAAGGTTATATAACACTCCCTTATGGAGCCTCACACGGACCCAAGCAGACGACAGTCATCAGTGCATTTCTCTCTGTCTGGGGCTCCATAAAGGGTTAAGTTCTCACCTTTGCAATGAAGGGTGTGATTTCTTTTGGGCATCGCTTGACAAATGATTCGAAGGCCTGTAAACAGTATTCTCGGAGTTCATCATCATCGACTTTACAGTAGTTCACTATCATCGGTACCATTTTATCCAGGTGTTCACCAAATCTATGTCCAGACTGTCGACTGAAACAAACAAAAACGTGTTAAATAGTCATCAAACCTATGCCCAGACTGTCGACTGAAACAAACAACAATGTTAGTGAAACTCAAAATGATAATAGCATGCAAATATCAGGATGCGTGATAACTGATAAATAGAGGATTTATAACTCGTCCCCACTTTATATAGCGATATTTACAAAACTTGTCCAGTAAATTAGGTCTGGACATTTAATTTACTGGACAAGTTTTCTAAATTTCGTGAAAGTAACAGCAGCTTCTAAATATAGCTTTCACATAACTGTGTTGTTTGCCAGCATATACAGCTATATAAATAATAATATTTTATTTTCAAATAAATGATTTCGGCAGCCCAGGTAAAATTTTGTCCAATCACATATGAAAACCTATGAAAAATAATACCTGACATAAATGAGATCCCAGGTTTTATCTTATTAGTTTTGCTCATAGACAACAATTTCCCCCAAAAAATTTGAAAATCATGCGATTTTATATTTTATTTCTGGCCTACATGCCAAAAAAAGCATTCCATCTCCGCATCGGCTAGTTTGAGGTCTCATTTTGATTGCCAGTCAATGCCAGTGGCCAAATCATATGTCCGTATAAATATTACTGACAGATTATGTGTGATTTATTTTGTCCAAATAACCCAATCAAGTATCACCGACAAGCCTGAGTTTAGTGTGCTGGTCACTTTCAGAATGAGGTCCCCAGAGGGTGAATTTAATGATGCTATCCTGCATAGTGGGCTAGCATCACCAAATTCACACTCTGGGGACCTCATTCTGCATGGCCTCATCTTCTTTGGAAGACATAGACTCAGATTGTAGTTCCCAAATGGTGAATATTGTGATGTACACCCATTTGGAACCTCGATTATGCAATGTGTCGTCTGCCAATTTGGGGATATAGAGAAACTAAACTAAAAAAGAAAAGAAATAGAATCTGAAGAAGTTTCTATAGAAATTTAATAATAAAGAAACTGTCCAGAGAAGATGAGGACTACTAAGCAGAATGAGGTCCCCAGAGGGTGAATTTAGTGATGCTAGTCTGCTATGCGGGATAGCGTCACTAAATTCACCCTCTGGGGACCTCATTCTGCAAATGACAGACACGCTATAATCAGGCTTGATCACCGACAAATATTTTACTGAGATTACAGTCAAAATTCTTCACTTTTTAACCCTTTACCCAACAAACCGGCCAAAACCGGCCAAATAAAGCTTCAACAACCTAAAATATCTTCGGTCTGTCTCAATAGAACCATACAAATATGGATATCATTGGAACCGGCTCCTTGATCACATTGTGATAGTTACAGTTATGCCCTGTGCCAATGCATTCTCTTATATATGCGAGTCGACCATAGGTCGCCTCGCATATATAAGAGAATGCATTGGCCTAAAACAAATCTTTTTTTAACACTTTTTACCATTTTTTCTTTCATTCTTTAACAATTTTATAATTTTTAATGTGTTAAGCCAATGCATTCTCTTATATATGCGAGGCGACCTATGGTCGACTCGCATATATAAGAGAATGCATTGGCACAGGGCCCTCTGTTGGGTAAAGCGTTAACACAGGTTTGAACAAAGTTACCAATTACATGTAATGAATTGGAAATGTGAACTCAGAAAATGCTCTGTTTTATTTCACTTCTGCTTGGATGAAAAATGTAACGTAATTATTGTACTGATTAAACTTGACTTTGCGTTCACTAATTTTCTCCATACCTTTATTTATAAGGTGATGAGAATAAAGAATTGAATTGATTGATGTCGATACAATTCTACTGGCCAAAAAATAAATAAATAAATAAACTTTTGTACAATATATATATATATATGCACCTTATGGCTCCGACGCATTGTATGAAGGTTCTTGTTGTGCTCGTTGATGTGTTTGTAGATAACTCTGACAGTAAAAAGTGCATCAGTTCTTCATACAGACCATTGTTACAACTCATCACAAGGTATCCTGCAAACAATAAATCAATACAGTCAACTACTGTATACACCTCAGTAAGGGGCCTCGGTGGCTCAATCGGTTAGGGGTACAACAACTCCAAGCCGTTTCGCCCTCCAGCGCTGGCGATTAGGGTTCAAATCCACATGTTTCCATCGTGGACTTTGTAACTAGAAATCGTTATCTGGTGTAGTTACCAGTTACTCGCCGATGGCCGGTGGTTTGCCGCACATGGTTGACGAGTTTATCAGCCATTGAAATCACTGTTAGATTAGTCGCAAGTGTGCAGATTTCCTCCACCACTAAAACTGGCAATGTCGTGGCTAAAGCGACAATAAACCCCAATCAATCAATCATTACACCTCAGTAAGCCCAACAGGCTAGTGCACGATTTTGCTCAAAAAGTGGGTACTGGGCTTACTCATGAGAATAGCACTATTTTTAGTTCTCAAACCAGTTTATTTAAAGGTACTCAATCTGATCAGACGCTCCTAAATTACTATTTCTTTGGTTTGGGGAGTAAAAAATATTTTATTCGAGTCGAGGAACCCACCCATCAAAGCTCAGAGTGATTAGATATCGATGTTTGAAGTTATAATAATAACCACTTGATTTTAGAGTTATCCATCTTACAACTGCAATTTGTCTGTTTGAGCACGAGGATCTCGAGAAGTTTTGGCCCAGATCTCCAAAAATTAACAAACTTAAAACATCGATATCTAATCACTCTGAGCTTTGATGGGTGGGTTTCTCAACTCGATTCAAATATATTTTACCCCCGAAGCCAAAGAAATAGTAATTTAGGAGCGTCTGATCGTATTGAGTAAATATTTCAAATAAACCAAGGAAAAAATGGTTCTGCATTGTATTGAGTTTCAGTCCAACTGGTATCGGAACACCTCACCATTCTCTTATAGTGCCCTCACATGTGGTGATTGCTTATATACGAAGATGCTCGTTGCTTAATACCATCATGCGAAGAATTGTTAAAAGTATACAATCCGAGGAGATTAACACATGAAACAGGGTGATGAAGATCATACATTGGGAAACTCTAGGCATGTTTTGTGTAATTCGCAATGTTTGCTGGTACCATTGATCATGGAAAGATTAATACAGATAAGGTGGGGGTTTTGAGTTTGAACTCTCATCTGAACTGTGATTATGAGCTAGAAAACATGAAGAGGAATAGGCTGATAGTCTATAGATATGCGATACAAGTATACAGTTCGTTCCGAAACAAAATTCACGTACTAAGCTATGGATCGGGAAATGTTAAGTAAATAGTTGATTTTACCAACGTTGTGTTCTCCTTTTAAATCGTGATGTTTCTAGTTGACATTTGTCTTTAAATTTGCCTGTTTGTTGGGTTCATGCTTGCTAACTCTTATTTTTGGGTCCCCAATCGCTTGGCTCGATCGGTCCTCAAACACATGGTCCCCAAACCCGGTATTCTTTATTAGGGCTCGAGTTGTCCTGGGTCGAGTTGTTCCGGGGTGATTGGGGTGGATTGTCCCTGGGGCAGGCCTGAAGGGTGTGGCAAAGGATTTAGTCATGTAAAGAGTAAAATCCAAGAAGGCTGCTGGTGGCCATGTTTTTCTTCGAAAATTCAATAGCTCCCATCTAGAAGTGATCCCAAACATGCCTACAAATTTTCATAACATTTCGCCCAAAATTGTTGGCTGCAGGGTGTGCCAATGGATTCCATTGTGAACTCCAAGATGGCCGGTGTCGGCATGTTTTAAACAGAGTTCGGAAAAAATGGTAAGCTCCTATTTAAGAGGCCACTCCGAGAATCCACATGAAGTTTGGTGACTATTGGATGAGGAATGTGGCCTGTAGGGTGTGCCAAAGGAAATTGTTGATGGACACACAGATGGATGGATGGACGATGGACACGAACCCATGGCAATAGCTCAAATTTGACTTTGTCAAGTTGAACTAAAATACAATAAAAGCCAATATAGAATTTCAATTCTAAAGCAATTCCGTAGAACAGAAATAAAAATTTCAAGGGCTAATTCTAATGTTGTGGATGTTGTCATCCTGTTGTTTGGATCCATGCATACATTTTAATGTTAACATTGAGGCATACCTAGTGCTATGATAGCCCTCTTCCTTACAGCGAGCCGGGGGCTTGATAACTGTGGCAGTAGACACTGAAGTATCGACTGGTGGAAAGACACCAGCAAACCTGAAATCAAAAGGCATTATTATGTTAAGACTAAAAAAGCAAATTTATGCAATTTTGAATGGCCTTTATAGAGAGCTACAGTAATGCCCTAAATAATCGACTCCTTAACCACAGCAGAATTATGGGTAATTTTTTAGGATTTAGTCGGAAATATGGCTCGTTGCCATTCATCGGAAAGCTCTCACTACCCATTACCCATAATTCTGCTGTGGTTAAGGAGTCAATTATTTAGGGCATTACTGTAAATGAGTGAACATTATACTAACACTCCCTATGACACCCGGACTGGCCCCAACCTCTAAATAGTAAACAAACAAGAGGTTGCCACCCAACCAGACCTGTTAAGTTTTAGAAATGGCCATCCAGGAGATTTTTGCGGCAGTTGACAGGTATGCCCAAATATGCTCGTGAGTGGCATGTTAAAAAAAAATTATTTGATTTTCATCTAGTTATATATGATGAAGATTATGTAATTTTATGAGCTTTCTTTGTGTTATATTTATATATTTACACACTAAGTGCTGTCATCACTAAATCCAGCATTCTGATTGGTCGGCGCCCACGTGGCTAGTTGCAGTTATTTCTCGGTGAATGCGTAACGCCTCATAAAACCAAGCTAATAACACCATCGATACGTCATTAGGTTTGGAAAGACGAACGCGTAATGCTTTGGGCGCATTTTGACTCGCGCAGGATTGACTTAATACATCATCGGGTTTCAACATGAAGAGAAATTGTTCCTATTAACTTTTGCCAAGGGTGCTATTGGGTATTTTGGGCTGATCTTGTCACGATACACTTTTCGATTTAAATATATTTACAAAAGCGGCTTTTTCGCTAAATGTATATAAATATAAGGATTAACTGTCATGTGGACTATTTTTATGGAGATGTAACGGTGAGGTAAGTGGACATAACTTCTATGTAAAACCCTTCGGGTTTTACACAAGTTATGTCCACTTACCTCACCGTTACATCTCCATAAAAACAGTCCACATGACAGTTAATCCTTATATAAATCTATATATTTAAACAAAACAGTAATGAATAGAGAATTTATACAGCTAATGTGAGATGCATGTTATATAAAATAATACAATGCAACAGCTGAGAAATACAGTAATGCTCTAATTAATCGACCTCTTAACCAAAGCAGAATTATGGGTAACTTTTCAGGATTTAGTCGGAAATATGGCTTGTTGCCATTCATCGGAAAGCTCTCGGGGAGAGCTTTCCGATGAATGGCAACAAGCCATATTTCCGACTAAATCCTGAAAAGTTACCCATAATTCTGCTTTGGTTAAGAGGTCGATTAATTAGAGCATTACTGTAGTGGCCATATTTGAGCATGCAGGCTTACATTTGAATCATAATCTACATCTTTTGAAAAAGTCATTTACATGATGTTACATGTATATCCAATTTTAATGTTGCAAAGCGCTCAGAAATCTAGAAGAACATTGTTAGTAGAATTTGATGTTATTAAATATGACATTCCAGCTGTCTTAAAAAATAGGTATCCTCTTACCAATGAAAACCTGGTGTATACTCGCTTCTGATTTTTGAAGACAGCGTTAACATCATGAATAAGAATGGGAAATGTTATCTCCAAACCGACTGAGCAGATATCTGAGGATATCCAAAGTTAACATCATAAATAAGAATGGGAAATGTTACCTCCAAACCGACTGAGCAGATCACCGAGGATATCCAAAGCCTCCAGCTGCACTGATACGTCTTCTTGCTACAAATGTTTAAAAAACAATCAAAAATATTTTTTACAATATTCAATAAGAGCATAACTTGGGCATGACAAAATACGCATGTGGAAATTCCAATAAAGAGCCATAACTCTGGTGAAAATTGACAGGCATAACATAAATTTGAACATGACCTGTATTTTGGGCTAGTAAACTCATATCCAATTTTCATTCCATTCAGTTCAGACTTACTAAAGTTATCCGGAAATGAAAATTTAGTGCAAATTCCAAAGTTATGGACCATAACTCTGGTGAAGTTGGCAGGCAAAACCAAATTTGAACATGACCTGTATTTTGGGCTATTAACCCTTTACCCAACAAACCGGCCAAAACCGGCCAAATAAAGCTTCAACAGCCTAAAATATCTTCGGTCTGTCTCAATAGAACCATACAAATATGGATATCATTGGAACCGGCTCCTTGACCACATTGTGATAGTTACAGTTATGCCCTGTGCCAATGCATTCTCTTATATATGCGAGTCGACCATAGGTCGCCTCGCATATATAAGAGAATGCATTGGCATAAAAAAAAATCTGTTTTTAACACTTTTTACCATTTTTTCTTACATTCTTTAACAATTTTATAATTGTTAATGTGTTAAGCCAATGCATTCTCTTATATATGCGAGGCGACCTATGGTCGACTCGCATATATAAGAGAATGCATTGGCACAGGGCCCTTCTGTTGGGTAAAGGGTTAAACTCACATACCTAATTCATTCCATTCAGTTCAGACATATAAAGTTATAATTGGAAATGAAAAAAACAAATGGATGGACGTCTCGATGGACGGACTAATAATAATGACCTAATAATAATAATGACCAGTTTTATATAGCGATTAACCAATTACTTGCTCTAACACGCTTGGTACAATATTATCCCAGTCATTTGTACGTTTTACTATATCGATGCACGGTATATTTGGAAAGATGTCTTTATTCGAGTTACTGGAAAGGGCTTTCGTTTTTTTTAGTATCAAAACACGTCACGGATAGAGTGTCCCATATAGATTGTTCCACATTTTCAAAAAGAATCTCGAGATGTGTTTGCAGTGAAAGTTTTGCTGAATGAAACTTAAATTTAACCCGAAATTTCTAATGCGCTCGACTAAGATTGTGTTTTTCTCGAGAACTGACATATGAATTTTCTCTGAACTCCTGTCACAGCATAAATAGCATTGCTTATCATGCAGGTCTTACATTGGTAGGTACAACTTCAAAATTAAACACTTTTAACTGATTAGACTAGCCCTGGTATGAAAAAAATCAAACTGTTGTAGCCCGATGTGCGGTTTACTGATGGCCGCACCGGGGTTTACTGCCCACAGTGGGGATTATAGGATGACCAGCATGGGCATTCACAATGTGAATTAGAGATCAGACTGTCCCAGTGGGACTAAGGATACCCCCACCACCAGTAGTGCAATTGGGGTACATTAAGGGCAGCCATACTCACATATTTGTTTTTCAAAAAAATACCTGTCTCTACTGGTCTTTATGCATGTTACGATAATTTTATTAGTCGAAAAAGGGGATAATTACACTAAAAAAAATGTTGGATCGAGCTCAGTCACATCGGTTAACCCTTTACCCAACAGAAGGGCCCTGTGCCAATGCATTCTCTTATATATGCGAGGCGACCTATGGTCGACTCGCATATATAAGAGAATGCATTGGCACAGGGCATAACTGTAACCATCACAATGCGGTCAATGAGCCGGTTCCAATGATATCCATATTTGTATGGTTTTATTGAGACAGACCCAAGATAATTTAGGCTGTTGCAGCTTTATTTGGCCGTTTTTGGCCGGTTTGTTGGGTAAAGGGTTAAAACTGCCATAAACAGAAAGAATTAAATATTATAGACAAACCTTGTTCATATACGAATCATAAATTTCATGAAAATTACATGTTATTGTCATGTTTGTAAACAAATGCCATGTTATGTAAACAAACAGTAAGTAAAAGTATGCGATAAGCATAATGCTCAACACCGGTGAGACCCCACTACAGGAACTTTGGTTAGAAATGCCACCAAGTTGATTACAATATAATGGTATAGCGATTGCTAATCACGCCTCTAAAGATTTCAAAACAAAATTCCCATGGTGTTGAGTGTTATGCTTATCGCTCACTATTTACGCACTTTAACCCTTTACCCAACAAAACGGCCAAAACCGGCCAAATAAAGCTTCAACAGCCTAAATTATCTTGGGTCTGTCTCAATAAAACCATACAAATATGGATATCATTGGAACCGGCTCATTGACCACATTGTGATGGTTACAGTTATGCCCTGTGCCAATGCATTCTCTTATATATGCGAGTCGACCATAGGTCGCCTCGCATATATAAGAGAATGCATTGGCCTAAAAAAAAATGCTTGGCTCACACAAAGTGTGCTTTGATTTATACTATCATTTTACTATACTAATAGTATATTCTTCATGAAATTTTCATAATTTGTTAACTGTTATTTCAAATGATAACGTATAAAGAAGGCCATCCGTGTCTTTAAAACAAATTGACTGAAAAATGTAGGAATACAAGCTCCGGCAAAGTTGCATCCTTGACAGAAGAAATAAACGGACGAGCTGATTCCTATTTACCCCCAATAACTTCCTTACAAGAGCCAGAAGAGACTTCTCCCAATACGAAAACTCTAGGCTGGTCCCTGTGTACCGGTCTAGAGAGAAGTTACTTCTCCCAATTTGAAACCTCTAGACTTGTACCTGTGTACCGGTCTAGAGAGAAGTGACTAGTCCCAATTTGAAACCTCTCGACTGGTCCCTGTGTACCGGTCTAGAGAGAAGTGACTTCTCCCAATTTGAAACCTCTAGGCTTGTCCCTGTGTACCGGTCTAGAGAGAAGTGACTTCTCCCAATTTGAAACCTCTAGGCTTGTCCCTGTGTACCGGTCTAGAGAGAAGTGACTTCTCCCAATTTGAAACCTCTAGGCTTGTCCCTGTGTACCGGTCTAGAGAGAAGTGACTTCTCCCAATTTGAAAACTCTAAGCTGGTCCCTGCTCATCACGAATGCCTTCCGTAGATTTATACTAACCTTCTGTAGATTTATACTAACCTTCTGTAGATTTATACTATTAAACCTTCTGTAGATTTATACTATTAAACCTTCTGTAGATTTATACTAACCTTTGATATAGCATTAGTCAGTCTCATTGTTATCTTTTTGCAAATGTTGGCTGCGAGATTTGTAGTCGCCTCGCTTATCACAGTTTTTAGACCTACAAACGGAAGGTGAGTTAGAAACAAATAGATACTCGATAAAAGAATACTGTCACCAGGAGAAAACAGATGCAAATAGGAATTTTATTATCGAGGTAAAAATAACTTTTGTTGAATTCCAGTACTTTCTATACACTTTATAAAAGGTCAGCCGACCACAGTGTCCCCCGACAACATGGCAAGTTGATGCCGCTTTGTTAAAGAAATTAAAAAATGTTGATATTTTCTTTGTCGAAAAGGCTTAATAACTCCGGAAAAAAAAAAAAATTCTGTCATCTATATGAATGTTGCACATCTCTAATATGTGGATAACAATACTCTGAAGCTTCAAATATCTACGATCAAAACTGTAGGAGGAGTTGATTACACCATGAAAGTACCCTCATACAGAAAATTAAGTCGAAAAGGGTTAATAACTTCATACAAAAAAAAAATTCAGTCATCTATATACATGTTGCACATCTTCAATATATGGGCAACAATATTCTGAAGTTTCAAATCTCTGGGATGAAATCTGTAGGAGGAGATGATTACACCATGAAGGTACTCAAAAGTATGACGGACGAATGGACGGACGAACGGACGGAGCCCGTTTCTATAGTCCCCCTTTTCTTTCAGAAAGTCGGGGGACAATAATCTTTCCATGGCTGCAGCTTCCTTAAATTTTGCGAAAATCCTCTGCCAATGCTTTCTCTTATATATGTGAGAATCCTATGGGGAACCTTGCATATATAAGAGAATACATTGGCGTAACAGTATTTACTTTGACCTTTTAAGCCAGTGAATTCTCTTATATATGCGAGGCCCCCTATGGAGGACTCGCATATATAAGAGAATTCACTGACACAGGATCTTTAACGCTGCACCACCAAAGCTCCCGTCATGAAAGGCGTTAAAGTGAAGTTAAATACTCCACTGAGGTGAATGACAAACGTATCATGCCACAGTAAGTTATTTTCAATAATTTGATATAAAATAAGCAGAGAACAGTGACTTTATTTTAAAAAAAATTACATGCAGTGACTATATTGTTCACATAATCATTGCCGTAAAGTTTATGCCAATAAATTTGTGCATAGTTCAACCGTTATGTTCTATAAAATTGCACAGTAAATGTGGTTAGAATTTTCTATAACCTTAGTTCATTGCTACATTCTTCCTGTGGAGATATTATTTGGATAATAACTTTTTGATTGTATTCACTGGACTAAGTCCATAATATGTCTTTAACAATAACGATGTAAACTGAAACATTAACCCTTTACCCAACAGAAGGGCCCTGTGCCAATGCATTCTCTTATATATGCGAGTCGACCATAGGTCGCCTCGCATATATAAGAGAATGCATTGGCTTAACACATTAAAAATTATAAAATTGTTAAAGAATGTAAGAAAAAATGGTAAAAAGTGTTAAAAAATGATTTTTTTTAGGCCAATGCATTCTCTTATATATGCGAGGCGACCTATGGTCGACTCGCATATATAAGAGAATGCATTGGCACAGGGTATAACTGTAACTATCACAATGTGGTCAAGGAGCCGGTTCCAATGATATCCATATTTGTATGGTTCTATTGAGACAGACCGAAGATATTTTAGGCTGTTGAAGCTTTATTTGGCCGGTTTTGGCAGGTTTGTTGGGTAAAGGGTTAAGCCAATGCATTCTCTTATATATGCGAGGCGACCTATGGTCGACTCGCATATATAAGAGAATGCATTGGCGCAGGGCCCTTCTGTTGGGTAAAGGGTTAACAATAACGATGTAAACTGAAACATTAATACTTACCAATACTTGAGATATCTCTGAGTTGTTCTTTCTCCGAGAGCATGTTGCTACAAAGAGTCTCAACAATAGTCTCGACTTGAAACTCCTTCACTTTGTTGACGAGGGGACCCAAGCTGCAATACAAAATGGAATCAACCTTGAAAAGCAAATCTTAAAAGTTTTAAATTATATCAATGGCTGGTCTATTTGTGCCTAGTACAGCATTCTCCTGATAATTTTATTTTTTATTTTTCAGCTATTGAACACTATTTCAAATGCCATCCTCATATATCTGACACCTGAAAATTTCTAAGATGGAAGATCACACTTGTAATCAATACTACCTAAGCAAATTTATTATTACCCGCCTCTAAAATCAAATGGTAATAATAACCACTTGATTTTACAGTTATCCACCTTCATCCGCATTTTCGTCCGTTTGACCACGTGCTTCTGGTCCACAAAAAATAAAAATAGCAAATTTCAAAAATTTATATCTAATCACCCTGAGCTTTGATGGGTGGGTTCCTCGACTCAAATCTAATATTTTATCCCCGAAGCCAAAGAAATAGTAATTAAGGAGCGTCTGATCGGATTGAGTACCTTTAATGGGTTTGTCGATAAAGTATATGTACTTGTGCCATCACAGAGACATAGAACGAGAAGCGCTAGTGTCGTTCTGTGTATGTACATTGTAGCTG
Source organism: Siphonodentalium dalli (assembly GCA_032622095.1). Taxonomy (NCBI): domain Eukaryota; kingdom Metazoa; phylum Mollusca; class Scaphopoda; order Gadilida; family Siphonodentaliidae; genus Siphonodentalium; species Siphonodentalium dalli. The sequence goes on from CP136069.1 coordinate 194,558,073, forward strand.
GTACCCTATCCCCACAAACTTTAACACATTTGTTTAATTGGAAGATGAGACAATCAATTTTATGTTAATTACTCATGATAACATATTGAAGTTAAGGCCACTGAAAGTCAATTTCCCATTTCACGCACCAAAAAAATATTGAAAAGCATGCGAGTAAGTTTTCAATTAAATTTTCTTTCCCAAAGAGATGTCCATAAAAATTAGTTGATATATTCCATGTGATGCATTTCGTTAAAAATCACCAATTGACACATTTTTCATTTAGTTTGCAGAATTGAAACATCGCGTTTTAACACATGGTTACAAATCACAATAATAAATCGGAAATTTGAATTGGAAAATAGGTAACAGTTCAGTGCACTGAGTGAAGTTTGTATAAAACTCTACCGCAGTTTAAATTTTGTACCGATTATAAATTTTTTCCGACATCAAATGCAAATAAAATGGTTGCATGAGCTGGGTTTCGGGACCATGCGCGCTGGTCTAGGAAACAGGAAATTTAACTTGCGAGGCCTAATCTCCCCTGACAGCTCAACACTCATCACTTGACAGCTATTAAAACACTCACCAATTGACAGCTAAACACTCACCACTTGACAGCTAAATTTTGAACCTCTCCATTCTTGTCCTCCAGTAGCTTCAGCAACATTTTCACAACCTTAAAAAAATACAACTTCAACTTTTAAAGACTACATGTATATCAAGTGTTTATTTCACAACTTCAAACTATTATTATACGACTCAGCCACTACAACTGCATGTATTTGAAGAAAGCACAGTTATCCCTTTCATTACTGGAGCAGCTTCCTGGAATTTTGCGAAAACCCTGTACCAATTCTCTTAAATATGCGAGTTTTCCAATAGGGTGCCTCGCATATATAAGAGTATCCATTGGCCTAACAATATTTACCTTGATCTTGTAAGCCAGGTCTTATATATGCGAGGCTCCCTATGGGCGATTCGCATATATAAGAAAATGCATTGGCACAGGGTCTTTAATGCTGCACCAAGCACAGCTCCAGTCATCAAAGGGTTAAACTATTATTTTAATTCACTCATTCAGCCTCCAAGCGTTGTAATCAAATTTTGGCGATTATGCCGATGCTGATTGCCAGTGATTGGCGAGAACAGGTGTACCTATAGCTAGCATAAAATCATTTGAATATATGCTCTCTAGAGGCCAGCTCTCAGAAGAAAACATCTTACGGCCAAAGAAAAATATATTTGTTGTTTGGGTTTCCCTACCGACCCTATTTTAAACCCCTTACTCTAAAGTTTTGTTCATGGTTTTCAAGAAAATCTATTTAATTCTTTCTCAAAAAAATTCATAAAACACATTTAAGTATCTCAGAATAGGTTGATTTCTAAGTAAAAGTATTCTGTAATGTTAAAATTTATGCAAAATTAATCAAAAGTAGTTTTATGTCAATCTTGCAGAGCAAAATACGCACATGAAAAGGCATAAAAATATGTAAAAATAAAAAAATTATTAACAAAATAAAATTTCAAGCCTTCCTACCGACCCTACTTTTTTTCGGCTTGTAACCCAAACCAGACATTTAATTTTCTTTGGACTAATCATTACGTGGTTCCGATCAGAAGTACCTTAGTTTCTAGGGACAACAAAGTAAACAGTCAGAAATTTGAAGTAGACTTAACCCTTTGGATAGTATCTACATGTATAACATCATATATATGTACATGATGTCATGTGTGAGTTTAATGTCAACATCATAGCAATAATTATCAAACAAATTCGGGTCAAAGGTCCAATAATTCATTTTAATTTGTGTGTATCTTCTGTTTACGTCTGCTAACATAATCTGTTGCACTTATACAATGGAACATTATATTAATCAAAATATCTCCTTTACAAATCATTTATAAATCAGATGATCAATTGAAGTTATGTCTACATAAAAATGACACATCCTGAAATGACGTATAAGTCCTTCCACTCGCGAACTGTACGGCGACATATGTGTCGTTCTATCGGCTTGATTCAATTAATGCCGTGAAAATTCAAATTAATTGAAACAAGTCTTTCGAAGGACGTCAGACTTAGGATGAAATTGACAGCGAACAAGACATTACAAAGACTGAACCGTTGGTCGCTGAACTATGCAGTATGAAGCCTTGACCACAGTGACTGATGCATTGCAAAGCCAATGGCCTGTCAGTATTGTAATACCTGGGCCACGAAACATACATTTATTAATATAATTTATTCATATTCGAGGTCAAATTGGCGTGATATGGAATTTGATGGATTGTGCAGATTCTTTTGGATGGCTCAGTTTATTTCTATTCCAAATATGGCACTATTTCTTTATGGAGCAGAGCACAATTTCTAGGAGGATGTGATATGGATTGTTCAGAAACAGGATTCGCACTGCGCTGCCACTTGCCAATGGCAAAAAACTATTTTCATTTGGCAAAAATTTTGGCAAGTGAGTTTTTAATTATGGGATGTGAACTATCTAATCATAAGACATCATTGAATGTGGGTTATTATTCGTTACGTGTGCCGAATTACAGAAAATACAATGGGAAACCAAAACAAGAAATCTATATCAATTTACATGTAGTAGCGCAGTCAGCAGTGTTATGTCGACAGTTATATGTAATCTGCTTTAGTTTTTACAAAATAGTAATCCCATCTTTCTGTCATAATCAAACTTTCATCAAACAGCTAATCGACTGTGGTTAAATTAAAATGTGAGTCGGAAAAGCGACTTTCTGTAAATGTTTCATTGAGGCTGTTGTAGTAAGTACTTTGTAACATGATCTCAATGTAGATATCGCAAAAGGTAATTATTAATTTGTTTTGACAGTTAATCCTCCCTTTGTCTGTTTGGATTATGGACGCATCTAGTCATTGTAACAATGCTTATTAATGGCGACATTATATAGCACATATTTATGATTTCAGTGTTATATTACCAGCGAGTATAAGACAATAGGTTAATCAGCCGATTGTGAATGATGACGGATTAATTTATGGCTCGTTTATTTCAGCAGTAATACAAGGGGAAATAATATGTATGCTTGATGACTGTGTAGCAACATTAAACGTAGTTTCCAGGCAGGTGTCACTTAGATATTTATTGCTACTTTGATATATATTAAGAATACTAACTTGCTTTTCTAGTAGCCTCATTTTACCTGTGTCTGTAGTTAGTTTTTAACAAAGATAAAAACACGATAATTTCCCCAATTATACGCGCAATTAAATTTGGCAAATATTTTTTTAATTTGGCAAAATTTTTGGCAAGAGAACATTTTCGTCCAGTGCCAACCCTGTTCACAAACTCATCAGCAGATTCTCATGTCCATAGCAGTTTTGGTCAGTGTGAATTAGAATTGAGATAAACATGCCTGGTGTGATTTTGGGATGTTTATCGGTGGGTTTTCCCTTTGAAAAATTTCTGTTTTACCAGCTCATTGCATTGCCAGTAAAACTGCATTCTCCATCATAAAACCCACCGATAAACATTCCAGCATCACAGCAGACAGCAGAACTGATTCGCATAATATCTGTACAGTAGTGTCCTAATTAATTTGCTGCTTAACCACAGTTTTTTTTTTCTTTCTTTTTTTAAAATGTTTTTTATCACCAATGCTCATAAATATTGATGATCATTAGTAGTGACCATGAAGTGACAGCTGTCTCAAAAGTTAAAAACCCAGGTGTATTTTAAATTCCTGAGATTGGATCTCAGTACTGCTTTATGCCTGGTTTGGGATTTATGGAACATAGGAACACTTTCAACAGACACGGTGGGTGTGTATATATAAAAGAGTTTATCACCACACATGTTAGGGGTATAGCTACTGTTTCCAAAAACCAGGCATGCTAGGTTGGGTGTACTGGCTACCTCCACAATAGTCATCACAATACAAAAACTCTTAGCACTGGTATAATGGCAGTGTTATGGGTAAAATTCTTATAAAATGTTAGTGACATCAATTTCGTACCAAGTTTATTGCCAAATATCATTAAAATGCGAATAATAAAATATACTCTTATAAAGCATAAAGTAAGTTTGATCTTTTATTAAATTTTAATTTATATTTCCACTGTGTTGTTCTAGTAATAATTTCCCCACAACACGAGTTGGCATGTTATGTCACTTCGGTTGAGCTAGTTCAATATTTCTGCAGCTGGATAAAAATATAATAATAAAAAAAAATTCCCTACCTACCCTAATTTTTTCCCTCAGTTAGCGGAAACAATTTCTTTTTGGGCCTTACTAGTACGATGGCTTGCAGCCCCAAGTGGGGGGGGGGGGGGGAGTGGTACAGAAGTCGATAAGATGTGGATTACCATACTGCACTTCTCACACTGCTAACTGGAAATTTTTTGTTTTCGCAATTAACAGGACTTCCTTCAAGTGAGATCTATCATCGTTTTAGCTGAATTAGGCCAAAAAAAAAAATAGCCTACCTACCCAAGATAAAGGTTCCTACCCAAAACTTTTTATTGGACTATAGACACAGATAATTTCGTTTTTGTTCAGTGGGAAGGGCATCGAAAGGTATCTTACCAATTTTCAAACCTCTCCTACAAAAACGTTTAGAAGTTTTATTAGTCTAGTGCTCTGACTAATTCATAGTGATGAGCCGATTGTCAAATGGAGCCTTGCGCCGATTGCCGATTATTTATACAACTGTAAGTCAATAGGGGGTCTGAATTCTGGCTACAATCACAGACACAGGTGAGTTTTGGCATTCGCCGCGATGACAACTCAGAAGAGTGCATGACCGTTCACATCAAAACAGGAACGAAATGCTTAACTACAAATAAAAACAATTAAAATATTAATAATTGTTACCAGTGTATTTATCCCTATCCAATTAATACGAGAGGCCGATCACGATCGGCAGATGTTTAACCCATACCTTGGCGATACCGATTAGCTATAACTGATAATTGGTCAAAGATATGATCACAGTGATACACATATCAGTACCTAACTTAAAATCAAAAGCTCAAATTATTTGTCTTAAGAAGAGGTTAAGGTAATTGGGGTGGGGAGGAGTCGTTTTAAATCTCATAACTCTGTCCCTATTCAACCAATGACCTCTCATTGTGAGATCCAATTGTTTAGCCATTAATCAATTTGACAGATAGGACAAACAATTATCCAGCCAGCAGGTTCATCTTTACCTTCATACAACCACCCCCTAGAGCTATGTAACATATGTCACCACTCAATTAATAACAGATTTCACTTGGAATGACATCTATTAAAGGTATTCGCATGTGCTCTGGATATTGGATGTTCACATGGCAATTTATTGATATCATTATATTACTTTTTTTTTCTTTTCTTTTTTTTAACTCAATAATTTTTTTTATTATTATAAAAGTTTTTAAATATTTTTTATGTTAAATCGAGCGAGGAAATTCAATCTAAACAAATATGAAAAATCAAAATTTTAAATTTAAAAAAAAGAAAGAAGGGTCATAACTGCTTTAAGATAAATCGGATCGAACTCATATTCACTCGAACTGTATTTTGGGATGAGAAACCTATACACAAAATTTGGTTCCGATCAAATAGAAAATGTTAGAGATATCACATTATGCCTAAAGTGTCTAAGAACTGACAGACAGACAGATAGAGACGGACGGACAGACGAGTGGTCAATCTGGACATTGACACTATGTGTACCATACTATGGTATAGGTACACATAAACAGTTTTATCTCATGCAGAGTACAGGAAAAATACATCAAACTGGTGTGCCCCTTTAATATTTCAATTCACATTTGTAAACAATTGAAATCAATGTCGAAAAAGCTTTTGATTAATATATAGATAAAACAAACTAGACCTACAGTTCTAAGAGTGTTATGAACAATTATTTTGTTCCCATAGACTGATACAGAGCTCTCGTTTTTTAAAGTTTGAAAACCAAAGTTGTCTTCCCATGCAACCAACAAAATTCCAATGGTAATGCTTTTAAACAATGAAACCAGATTATGCCTTTAAGGTGAAATTTAAATAACCATGAATATAAAATATAAACATTCCACCTATGATATGGCCAGAGATACTTATAGAGTATAAAGTATATCTGATATAGCCAACACAACTCCTAGCAGTTAATTAACTCAATACCAGTACAAGAGAGAGAGAACTTCATGGCATTGTAACTGGATAGTATCTCTTGTCTCCATAGCATTGTGAAACTGATTTATTAGATATTATCTAGACAGTGCCACCTGTGTATCTTTGATATATTTTAGCGATGAATAAAATAATCAAAGGGCCATAACTCCAGTAAATAGTACCGGATCAAACCCATATTCGAACTCGATCTGTATTTTGAGTTGAGAAACTCACATACAAAATTTGGTTCCTATCAGTTGAAAACTTGTTGAATTATCGAAGCATTCATGAATTCTATGTCAAAGGGCCATAACTCCATTAAACAATATCGAATCAAACCCATATTCGAACTCGATATGTATTTTGAGTTGAGCAACTCACATACCAAATTTGGTTATGGTCAGATAATTTCTTTTTGAGTTATGGCAGCATGCATAAATTCTAAGTTGAAACATAGCAGCTCTATTACAATTACCAACAGGACATTCATTGCCATTTTATATTGGTCTATATATTTATAAAATAGAAACTCATAAAAATTATGCAATCTTCATCATAAATTTTTTTTTGGAACATGAACATATTTGGGCATACCTCCCGCAAAAATCTCACGGATTGACATTTTCAAAACTTAACAGGTCTGGTATAGACCTTGATATTAAATATGATTGATAATGGTTGGATATAAAATATTTTAACACAGAATTATCAGATAACTAAAGGAGAGATATGAGAAGGGTCAAATTGAAAATATTAGAGTCATAACATTGGATTGCGTACAGTATACATGTACCTATGGTTAATTTTATTCTAAGCTGATCATTGGAAAGATACAATGTCTGTAACAGCAGAAATATTCAAGAATACCAGAACCATTATTATTATCCTGCAGCCCAAATGCAATAGAGGGAATTTCAAACCAAGATATTTCCTCAAATGATGAATATTCAATTGGTGGCTTATAGAAATTCTTAGTGAACCTGGCCCAAGGCGAAAGAGATAATTTAAAATCTGCCTATCAGATATCATGTGTCTATGGAATAGGTTAATTTTAATCATGAAATACATGCAAGTGAAAAGTGGATCACAATCAACCTGGACATAGAATAGGAGAATGAACATATAATGTGTGGAGAGGGTTAATCATTTCCAATGACATCATATGATGGAACTAATGTGTGGATTAATTTTTTTCTCAAGATAAGACAACAGTGTCTCTGTAAACAACAATTCTCTAAACAGCCATGCTCCAGAACATCCTTCAGATGGACAATGGACTATTTGTATTAATGCCACGAACATGTTTCAACAGGTTGGGTTAAATTACTATTGCACACAAACTGGAGTAAATTATCATCAATCACTGTCAGCCTCTGGGAGCAGCAGTGGTTTGGCAAAGAGTATCCAGTGTCATTTTCTGATTCCAATAATGCAGAAGATTACTGTGTAAAGTTGTTTGTCTTAAATTCTCACAGGGCATATACAATAGGTAGTAAATTACTTGAATTATAAAGGGCCATAACTCTGTTAAAATATACCGGATCAAACTCAAATTCGAACCTGATCTGTATTTCGGGGTGAGGACCACATGTACCAATTTTGGTGTAGATCAGATGAAAAATGTTTTGAGTCATAGCAGCTTGCATGAGTACTAAGTAAACATAAGAGTGAAAAGGGTTAACAAAACGATACCAAAATCGATACAGATAAAGAACGTGCTAACAAAGACCTAGGTAAGAAATATGAGGCAGATCATAAGCAAATTGTTTGACTTAGATGCATCAGATAGAATTTGTGAGTGGGGTTAATTATTTTCTAAATCGATCAACTGATCGATACCAAAAACTATACAGGTGAGGGGTGTGTCATCATAAACCTACATTTTAAATATGAACACAATCGGACAAAAAACACTTGGGTTATTGCATCGGATAGCACATGCCCATGTGTGGATGCAAAGTGTTAATAATTTCTAAACCGATCAACCGATCGATACCAAAAACTATACAGGTGAGGGGTGTGTCATTGTAAACATGCACATAAAATTTGAACATGATCCGATAAAAGATACTCCAGTAATCGAATCGGATAGCAAATGTCTACGGACAGACGGACGGACGGACAGACGGACAGACGGACAGACGGACAGACGGACAGACGGACGGACGAACGACGGATGGTTGATCCGGACGTCAGCATTATGTGTACCATACATGGTATGGGTACACATAAAAATGCAAGAATTCAACATGTGACCTCCATCTGAGGAAGGGATTTTGATGTTATACCACATTATCCTGAACTCAACTGTAGAGACAATAGCAAGGAAACCATGCAAGGGCATGACACAACACTTGTTTACTGTCTACATGTTTTTCTGATGTCGGCTTATAGATAAGAGGTCACTGGTTGATCTGATATCAGTTTGAATCAGTTTGAATACTGGTGATTAGCGGCCACTACGTTGAATAGTAGTTGTTAATTGGTGAACAATGAGTATGTTGTAAACACACTACACTATATACATGTAATGGGTCTAGTCGGGCTATTTTACATAATTATTCAATTCATTCGATATATATAATAACTGAAGCGTGGTGAATGCAGTCAACTGCGTAATTATGTGTCAGGTGACATGTACTTTCGGGGGTTTATACCTGTACTAGGCAGGACCTGGTTGTATATTATCAAATTTGTGTTTGGTTACACTTTCCCCATGTTTACTGGTCATTTATTCAACAAAACATTGTTATATTGAACACAGTTTATTGAAGAATAACAAGCACCTGATAATTATTTAGACAATCGGAAATGCCGATGTTGAAACCCGAGTACTGATTGTCATCCGATGGGCCACAATCGGCCGATTCTGATTGTCATTTCCGAACATCGGCTCATCACTATTAATTCAAGACAAGACAGTCAATGACTGTGGGGTCGCTCACCAGACTGCAAAGACTGATAAGACTGGGACTCTGGAGACCACAACAGTCAGAACTTTTCATAATCACTTTAAAAGAAGTAGATATCTAAAGAGTTAAATCTAAAAAAAAAAAAAAATTGGAGTTATGTCCCTGGCCCCGCCCACATTTGACCCAGTGACCTGATTTGAACAAATCTGAACCCCAGTCATCCAAGGATCCTTCATACCAAATATGAACCCATATAGCCTGATGGTATTTGAAAAGAAGTCACTTTAAGAATACTATGGAGGGAAAGAGTTATGGCCCTGGCTTCGCAACTATTTCAAGTGAACTCATTTGAACAAATCTGAATGTGAGTCACCTAGGGAACATCCACACCAAATATGAAACCATTCGGTCTTATTGTTCTGAAGAAGATGTTTAAAAGAATTACTATGGTGGGAAAGAGTTATGGCCCTGGCTTCGCAACTATTTGACCCAGTGACCGCATTTGAATGAGAATCACCTAGGGAACATCCACACCAAATATGAGCCCATTTGGTCTTATGGTTCCAGAGGAGAAGATGTTCAAATAATTGTTGTCGGGACGGATGGACGGACAGACGATGAACGGACGAGGAGTGATGACTATAGCTCCGCCGGAGCACAGGTAGGGTGGCTGGTTGATAATTAAATCTCTTATCTCCGCCCCTATTTGAACAAACGTGAATCCCCATATATGAGATCCATTCATTTGGTAATTTCAGACATTAGATTTAAAAGAGTTGAACTGAACTGATTTTCCTAAAAAGACCCCAAATCTGAAAAAATCTAACCCCAGTCACCGAAGGACCCTCCATACCAAACATAAGCTAAATAGTCCAGATGGTTCTTGAGAAGAAATTGTTTTAAGAATTACTATCGAAGGAAAGAGTTATGGCCCTGACTTCTCACCTATTTGACCTGATGAACTCATTTGAACAAATCTGAATGTGTGTCACCTGGGGGACATCCACACCTAAATATATAAACGCATTTGGTCTTTAATATGTATCTGGAGAAGAAAACAATTGATGGATGGATAGAGACATAATGACAGATGGATGGATGGGAGAACAGTCTGACATAGAGACTGACAAATTCAATCCAATATACCCCCCAAGTTTTCTTTGCAAAATCAGGGTATAATGAGTTCAACTGGATACTGGTGGTTAAGAACATAATATTCGAACAGACAAGCCTGAACATAGTGTCTGACATTTGCAGAATGAGGTCCCCAAAGGGTGAATTTAATGACACAATCCTGCAATGTGGGCTAGCATCACCAAATTCACCCTCTGGGGACCTCATTCTGTGTAGGCCTCAACTGCTATGGGAGACATAGCATTAGATTGAAGTTCTCCAGTTAAAGTTGGTGATGTGCACCCATTGGGCACATCAATTATGCATTTTATATTCACAAATTAGGGGATATAGAAACTAAACAGAAAGGCTAAAGTAAGTAAAAATGTCAATTTAAGTGCCTATATACTTCCCAGAAGATGAGGCCTAAGCAGAATGAGGACCCTGGCTAGTGTATTTGGTGATGCTAGACTGCTGTGCAGGGTAGCATAACTAAATTCACCCTCTGGGGACCTCATTCTGCAAATGCCAGACACACTAAATTCAGGTTAGAGAACAATAATTTGTTTTGATTTTATTTTAATAACACACACTGGCATGAGTGCTAGCTAAGCATTAGTTCACACCTGTCAGCCTGATAAACATCTCAATTGATGACTGTGTGTGTATTTATTTAAACTCTCTCTCTCTGTCTGTAGCTAATACAATTGACTTAATCTGCTGGTGGGAGAGATCCTGTGAGTTAGGAGATGAGATAGGGTGGAATGCTGTTGGTTGGGGGCAGGGTGGGGTTCTGGGTCATGTGGGGGGAGGGTGATATTTTTTTTTTGTATGTTAAATTGATCAAGGAGTTCCTGAATTTTTTATTATTTTTTTTGGAATTATGGCCCTGGCTCCACCCCTATTTGACCCAGTGACCCCATTTGAACAAATCTGAACCCCAGTCATTCAATGACCCCCCATACCAAATATAAACTAAATCGGCATAATGGTTCTAGACAAGAAGTCGTTATAAGAATTACCAAGGAGGAATATAGTTATGGCCCTGGTTTCGCAACTATTTGACACAGTAACCTCATTTGAACAAATCTGAATGACAGTCACCTAGGGAACATCCACACCAAATATGATCAAAATGCAAAAATGTAATTTTTTTGTTTTTAGAGTTATGTCCCTGGCTCTGCCCCTATTTGACCCAGTGACCCAATTTGAACAAATCTGATTCCCAGTCACCCAAGGTCCCTCAGTACCAAATATAAGCTAAATCGGCCCAATATTTTTTTAGAAGAAGTCATTGTAAGAATTACTATGAGTTATGGCCCTGGTTTCTCAACTAATTGACCGGGTGACCTCAATTGAACAAATCTGAACACCAGTCACCAAAGGACCCTCCATACCAAATATTAGCTAAATCGGCACAATGGTTATGGATAAGAAGTTGTTGTAAGAATTACTATGGAGGAATAGAGTTATGGCCCTGGTTTCGCAACTATTTGACCCAGTGACCTCATTTGAACAAATCTGAATGAGAGTCACCTAGGGAACATCCACACCAAATGTGAACCAATTCGGTATGATGGTTTCAGAAGAGAAGATGTTTGAAAAAAAGTTGACGGACGACGGACGAGGAGTGATGACTATAGCTCCACCGGAGACTTCGTCTCAGGTGAGCTAATAACAATATATAGTTTTGAACAATTCAATTTTATTTCTAGATTAAATTGTCAATGACCCAATGGAATTCAGAATAAAAAAATTAACACAATTCTCTACCTACCTACCCTAATTATTTTAGACCATGTAACCCTAAACACAGGCATAATTTTTGTTGGCCTTATCACTTAATATTTTTCCACAAAAAAGAGTTTTCTACAGAAAGTAGATGTTGCCAATTGCAAGAACCAATTTTGATTTTTCCAGCGTTTGTCACGCGAATCTTCACATGAGTCGGTTCAGTGATTCACATAGACTATTAGGCCCCGAGGGTGCTTACCTTTCTCTCACTGTCGTCATCAAGCTTGATGGAATCTTTCTGTAGTTCACCCATCAAATCATTTGTGGCCATGAAACGAAAATCTTTGTCGCTGGATGTCATCTAAAAGATGGTAAATATATATGAACAGATGAACAAAATAGTTTGTTTCTCAGGGATTGCCTCGTCACAAAAAACATGCACCTCGAACATACATGTACATGTATATATGACCTTCCATAAATAAATAAATACTGCTCATCGCCAATTCATTGGATAGAAGACTCAGTCGTGAAAGTTGTGATATCATATCGGCCATTACATTCACCACAGGGAGATCATACAGTAATGCCCTAAGTAATCGACTCCTTAACCACAGCAGAATTATGGGTAACTTTTCAGGATTTAGTCGTAAATATGGCTTGTTGCCATTCATCGGAAAGCTCTCATGTGTTCTGTGCTCAAGTTTCTGCACAAAGTTTATTATTTTCAATGGCAATGGATCAACTCTACATCTTAAAGATATAGAGTTATATCTTAAAGATATAGAGTTATTCCCCTTCAAAAAAGTTTGAATTCTGTTGCATTCTGGGAGCTGCAATGGGGGAAATATTTCTATGATTTCAGTTATTTACCATTACTCTATGGTCACCTTTTGAGACACAGATGTTCAAATGGTGATGAATTTTATTTTAGTATTTTGATCATATTTTATGGCAGATTGGTATTAAAACCGTATATCAAGCTGTATCAAGGCACTATAAAAAATTAATTATTGGCAACTCCAAAATGAAATGGGCCTTCAAATGTGCCAATATAAAACACAATGATGATCTAAAAATCATTATTAACAATATATTAACAATTGTTCTGAAGTTTCATGAACTTTATGAACATTGAATCCATGATACCATCTAGTAAGTCGGACAGTTGTATAACCAGGCTGTACTGCATTGAAAACGATTGCATTGATTTTTGCCAACGACTCAGAGCAGGTGTTTCCCTGGACATTGAGACATCAAAGACGTCATGGACTGATCTTTGATGATTAGCGGCTAAAGCCATGCTACGCAACTTTCAATTCATGGAAGACTTTTGATCTTACACCCGATTCTGTCTTCGTGTATGCTTAATTTTGTATACATGTACATGTACCTCCTTGAGTGATAAGGCCTAAAAAATATATACGTTTGTTTCCGCTAACGAGCTGAAAAAAATTAGGGTAGGTAGGTAGGCTTAACTTTTTTTTTTTTGTTAACTTTTTTTTCAGTATCTTTAAAAATAACTGTATAATACTTGCACTTGCAATAACCCAAACTATGCACTTCTTGGTCCCAATCAGGTTAACCCAGATGACAGAGGAACTAGAAACTCCAATTCAATCTTACATGTACATATGCTTTGATATTTACATATATACTAGTCTATATACTAATATAGTCTTTGATAATCCTAATATTTCCCATATGGTCTGGCGACAACTGGAGTTCACAAATTGGATCTTTTAATGATGGGTTCACAACACCACCTTCTCCTCCGCATTCAGTGAAGGATCTAGGTATTTTTTGGGGACACCTGTTTTTGGGCAATGATATGCCAACGCATAACCTGAAGGCCTGAGCGGAGGAATGTTTGGGAGGGGTGACCCCCTGATGATGGTGGAGGTTTGTTTCAATTTTTGATATATGTATGGATTGGAAATGCCTATAAGTTATTGTCAGATATATTTTGGTTCAATGGATTATGCTTATCCTGCTTGAAATGAGACTTACCATTATCACTCTAATTCATATAATAGGCTATTTTATAAAATTCAAGTGAGACACATACCGTACAAAATATACTACATGTTGTACAGAAACAATGTCTAATAAGGTAGTAATCTCATATATATTTTGAAGACCTCTGTATGTTTGTATGTCTGTCTGTATGTCTGTCATTTATACAAATCTACGATTCTCGACCGATCGGGACGAAACTTGGTACATGTGTGTAGTTTGACCAGGCGGTGGACGTTGTTGTATTGGCGAGCCCGTGCGGCGCCCGCTTCGCGCATGCGCAGACGAGATCTCGGAAACGGGTGGAGCTATCGACTTGAAATTTGCTATGTGAATGTATCTTGCCCCGGATACGAATTTTATCGGGTCGCCGAGCCCGTGCGACGCCAACTTCGCGCATGCGCAGACCAGATCTCGGAAACGGGGGAAGCTATTGACTTGAAATTTGGTTTTTGAATACCCCGGACAACGTCGGGCTCATCGGCTAGTTACTATATATTTACATACTAAGTGTTGTCATCACTAAATCCAGCATTCTGATTTCTCGGTGAATGTGCAACAGCTCATAACAACATCGATACGTCAGCTCATAACACCATCGATACGTCATCTGTTAAACTTAAATCTTTTTGTAAACTAAAATTTCTTATGTCAATATATATAAATGTTTTGCATCTTGTTATGATATGAATTAGGACCTAAATTGAAAAAAAAAAAAGTTGGGTCCAATTTTTTAGTTTTTGCAATGACAATAAAAAGTTTAGGGTCGGGAGTTTAAAATAGGGTCGGTCGGGTTAGCGGAAACAAACGTCTTTTTTTTAGGCCTAATGTATATTATATGTATCTCTAACAGTAGATTAATCACTTCACTGCAGGCTCTCGACAGTTGGCCTTGGTAACAATAAATACCGGTAGTACAACCACAATCAGGTCAGGTCCATGCTGCATTTAACTATTATAGTTATATTCAACTACATGTATATTATATCTCACGTGACATCGAGTTCATATTGGCTGCACACCGCTATACATTTTTACGATAGTACCTCAGTGTAGGATTCCTATATATACTCGCCTACTATTCTTTTTCTATTTATAGTAACAGACTCATTTCGCTTAATCAGATTGCCACCTGAAGACACGGCCATTCTGATACTATACATTACGTGTTGCAATATTTGTATATCGTTAGACTTATTGGTTAGGGTTGAAACGATTAATCGACTAGCTGCAGTCGATGCTGAAATGTCAGAACGTCGACTCTGAATTTTTCCGTCGACTAGTCGGAACATAGTGTATTAGTTACATGTACAACATTTTCAAGAGCGATTCCGGCATAAACGGTGTTAACTGCGCGTAAGTTATGGTAAGTATAACGTTTGGTGGCACCCGGAATTGACAGAGTTACTATTGTAGACACACACGGTGACCCGACTATTAATTGAAAGAATGAAATTGACAACACAATGTCTCACTCGTCGTTTGAGGTCAAAGACATCACTGCGACATGATGGCAATGATTGACGCGGCTTTATCGTTTGTCGGAGACCACTTTGATCTAGACACTGTGTATATTTCAATTGATCTCGCACCGTCGGGTTATGATGTTTACTGTATTATTTCCCAAATAAATTGGTGTCTATGCAGGGAAATGCGCTACGCAATAGACTGTCATTGACTCATTGCATCAGTGTACGCCATGTACGATGAATTTTCCGTACCATGTTATGTTTGAAAGTTTTGATATCCGGTACCGACTAGTCGCCGCAACGCGACTTTTGGGCCTTGACTAGTCGACTTTGAAATTCACTAGTCATTTCAACACTATTATTGGTGTATTTTAATGATCTTACAAAAGTCCGATAGCTATCCAATGTATTTAATAGTTTGTCCATTTAGTTACCAAGTAGACAGTCCTAATTTTTTACTGCCAGTGAATGTTTTATTTATAACTTTCTTTTCCGTTTTGAACGAATATAAACAAGCTAACTTCTTAACTTCTGAATTTTATGCCAAAATGTCTTTGCTATAAAGTAATGATGTATTTAAAGAAATAAATGCATGATTCATGACGATATGCTGTTAGATGTTAGAGATGGGCGGTACTCGGTATTTAGGCCAAAGAAAAAAGATAGTATGTTTCCGATAACGGAGTGAAAAAATTAGGGTAGGTAGGTAGGGATTTTTTTTTATTTTTTTTTATTTTGATATTTTTTATCCAGCTGCAGAAAATGACATAAAATGCCAACTTGTGTTGTGGGGAAAGTATCACTTGATAAACACAGCTCTAGGAATATACATTAAGATTGATGAAAGATCAAACTTACTTCATGCTTAATTTGGCTATAAACTTGGTATGAGATTGATGTCACTAAGAATTTTACCCATAATACCGCCATTATACCATACTTGTATTGTGACCACTGCATCCCATTGTCTAGAGGTAGCCAGTGCACCCAACCTACCATGCCTGGTTTCTGGAAACAGTAGCTGTACCCCTAACATATGTGGTCATAACCTATATACATGTATATATACAGACACACACACCATGTCTGTTTATAGTGTTCCTACCAGTACTCTCAGGCTCCAAATAAAAGTGCACGCCCAAATAATAGTACACAGGAAAAATTCCATTGAAAGTTAATAACAGTGCAGACCCAAATAATAGCACAGGGGAAACTGTGAGCAAAACATCAACTACTAGTATAGTTAAAATTTGTATAGTACATGTACTGTTATGCCCTAAGTAAATGGCCCATCTAACTGAAGTGGCACCCCAGTTTAACTGCGTTCCGTTTTAACCTAACCGCGGTTATAAGATGCGTTTAAAACGCAAGAGAACCGAATAAATTGTGCGGTTAAAACGGATACGTCGCGGTTAAACCGGTAGATGTCGCTCTTAATGGAACAGATACCATATGGCGTATATGGCGTGTCATGTTTTAGTTGCCATGCTCGTTAGACAAGTTAGCACAAATAACATGGCAGTGTCCCTTTCAAATTTTCAATATCAATATTTTTTGTTGTGGATCTTCTATTTGTTTTGGATAAATAGAACAGACATTCATATACCAATATTTTATGTTTTGGGTAAACGGAAGATTGTGATGTATGGTGTGAAAAAATAAAGTGTTTTTGTGTGTTTTATTTATTTTTGGATTTCTTTTTATTATAATGTTGTATACTTTATAGTAGCCTTTTGGTGAAAATAACAGTTGGACTAACCCCGACGGGTAATCAGAATTCTTACGGCCCATTTTCGACTTTAACCATCAATAAAATAAATATTTATATAATTATATATAAATATATTTATTCGACAATTTTGCTGACGAGTGCCGGTCACTTTCAATGTAAGGAAACGCGTTTAAAATGGAACAACCGCAAAACGGAAAAAAACGCATTCAAACGGATCAAATGGCCACTGAATTTCAAACAGATTCGAGTGGATAATTATATAATAATATAAAGTGGGGGTTAGAGTCCCACACATGCATCATAAATGTAAAGTGAGGCAAACAAAAATGCGTTTAAACGGAACAACCGCACTCTTCAAACGTCGGGCATTATTCGGATATCGGAAACCGATCTTGCATTCGTTGCATTTGTTGCATTCGTTGCATTCGTTGCTACATGTATATAATCATAATTAACTACAAACGTGACACGCCAGCTAGATTCGCGAATTGCGTATGTACTATTACTAGTATTAAATTCAGCACTCTACTTTGCTTCAAACATAAGCATGTATTTATTCTCAAGCCGAACAACGGACGTATACTAGAACATATACGTCAAAATTATACAGTTTTCAACAAGTCGGGATTAAAACATAAAATATATCGTGTTGAGTACCGATGGTGATAACAAAAACATACAATCAACTCCTGGTCGATTATGAAGTTACCACTTTGCTGTGATCGCTAAAACACAAAACGATAACATACACTGGTAGATGCATGGGTAGTACCCCTCTCTTTCCCAATAAATATTCAAATACCGGAAGGTTAACGTTTACGTGCAGTGTAACCGCAGTTAAGGGTTATTAACTGCAGTGATCTAACCGCATGTAACTGCGATGCCACCGCAGTTACGGCAAATAACTGCGGTGCGGTTACGGTTTAACCGCAGTTGTAAACGGATTATAACAGCAGTTAATGGGTCATTTACTTAGAGCATAACAGTAGGTCAAGCATAGGAATCAACATAGTATGTGTCATGTAGAGTTTTATTCGATATTTAAATGTTCACATGTATGCCATATACTTGAATATGTACATGCCGAAAATTATAAGCTAAAAAATTTGGTATCAGAATAATATAGAAATCTCAATTTTCATACCCTCAAAATTAATAAACTTGCAGACTCAAATAAGCACTGTGCAGGGGGGGGGGGGGGATTTCCCAAGAAAATAATAAATGGGCATGCATGTTTATTTGGAACTCATGAATATGTTCCATAAGTCCCAAACAAGGCATACAGGTAAAGCAGGCATGAGATCCACTCTCTTGAAATTAAAATTGCAAGATTCATGCCTATCAATCCACAACCCATCACACACATGTGGCTTTTGAGACAACTGTCACTTCATCTCACTTATCACAGGCTTATGTTAGAAACCATGTGTTTTGCACATTAATGATTATCAATATTTATGAGCATTAGCGGTAAAAACATTAAAAAAAATTTTTTTTTTTTTTTTTTTTAATAGAAAATTTTGACTTTTTCTCAAAATATCAATAAAAAGATTAGGGTCGGCGGGTTATTTTTAGGGTCGGTCGATGTACGGAAACATAGTATCTTTTTTCTTTGGCCTTACCGTGCGGTATCGGATTTACCGTACCGAATCAAAACTAAAAATACCGAATTTTCGGTACTGAAATTATTCATGTGTTGCCAATGTGTGTGTCTTCGTAGTGAATAAAGTTTCTCATAAAACAGTTTTGATTCTGTACTTGAATTAAAATTAATCTCAGAATTATACAAATCCATTAGACCATCACAAAGACCGTGATCAGTTTGTCAGGCCTTCAAGTTGAGCGAGCAAAAGGAATAAACACTCAGTCACCGATGGCTGATCTAGTTACGGGCCTAACAATCAATGCAGTTGTTAGAATAGATACACACTACACAGTGTATCAAAGAAGCAGTGCTGTAACTTATTGCTACATTGTAACGTCGTCAATGCCACACTGACTGTCACTGTGTAATACTCAGGTGGTGGCAGTCCGTATAGCACGTGGCTTTGGCGACTTCATAGACATCGACAATGCAAGCGGAATAAACAGAAATAAGGTCCGATTTCATTTATACAGTGAATCAGAATCTACTTTCACTTTCTAAAACTAGAACAGATCCATCAATTGATTAAATTCTAAGATTTATTTCGGCGTTGCGGCTATTGATTAGGATTTGTGAATTGTGATCACTGATTACTACTCACAATTCTATTCACTCACGAAAATGTGACGAAATTGACACATATAGATACTGTAGCCATTCAATGATGCAATCTCTTATTCTTTTCAAAAGCGGTGCGATGGCCTGCGTGTAAATGATCAAAGAGATGTGTGAATATGATATCACTTAATTGAATAATTGTGTAGGTCATTGTGTTGCCTCATTTAGCTGTTGTCGCGAATCTGGTAAATCCGTGGGCATATTTTCATGTATATTGTTCAGTTAAAAACTTGAGTTACCGCAATTTACCGGGAATTTCTGCTCTGGTTTTGTAATTAATAGCAATACCGATTACCGTACTGATACCACGGTATATCGACGAAAATTTACCGATACCGAGCTTAAAATTTCAATACCGCCCATCTCTATTAGATGTACACAACTAATTCCATAGTTATGCTCCCTATCGTAAAAAGATTGCCATAAATAGTAAGATCTGAGACCGATTTCCAAAATTCACGGTAAATAAAAATGTGACATAAATTGTGAGAATTGACACCAATGTTCAATATAATATAATAAATAATGCATATCTTGTCATTGACTATAACAAAATAGTGGTCCCTGAGAAGGCATAGTCCACTCAACTGGCGCCTGTGGGTCGTGGACTATTCAGTCTATTGCTCATCTTGGACCACTATTTTGGCATAGTCAACTCCAAGCCATGCATCTTTACATTAATAAAATATGAATATTGTTGTTTTGTGAATTCGATACAAGAGGAATTTAACCCAACATTTATTAAAAAACATTGTCATACTAAATCGGTAGGTACCGGTACCATTAGGCCTGTAACGATACGCTTGGTCACGATACGATACGTATCGCGATACGGGGCCAACGATACGATACGTATCGTGATACGCAAAATTTGATCCCACGAGTAAATAGCTATTCAAGTTCAACACTCCAAATTTGCACAACTCTCAGGTGTTATCGTAGAATGATGAACTATACTAAATTTAGTGAACAGTATATCATTTCACAGTTGGTAGTCAGTTGCTGGAGTTTCTGACTGAAAATGAGCTTCTCTGACAATATACTCAGATATAACTATTGACAAGTAGTGTAAGCACCCAGCGACAGTTCGCCATGCACCATTAAACTATGTGCCTAATAATGGCACATGACGAAATGTCGCTGGGCAGCTGGGCTCTTATACACTACTTTGTATTATGCTCATAGTTATATCTGAGTATATTGTCAGAAAAGCTAATTTTCAATTCGAAACTCATGCAACAGTGATTCAAGTCTTATTTTTTAAATTCATTTCATATTTTAATCAACAGTAATTCAACACAACAATGTGACATTAGTCACAACTCACAACATGTAACAGATAACACTGTCACTGTCAGAACCGAACCGAAGTGCCGAGCATGATGGAGCATCAAACATTAACTGAGTGTTAAGTAAGTTCACCCGAAGTTGATGTTCTTATTCATGAGGCATTGAAGTTATGCTAGGTTTTTACATGTTGGTCGTAACACCAGTTTTGTAAGAGGTTGCCGTCGAACATAATTTGCATAGTTTTAGTTCTGTCTGCCTTAATGTGTCCATCCTCTTTAAGTTCAACGGTGTACGTCCCAAAACTGAAATATTGCTGGCGGATTGACAAGTTTTAAGCTTTGAGCAGACATCTTTCCATGGCCCACGTGTTGTTGTTTTGCCGCAGACGATATATCCAATATACTACTATTTGATTGGTTGAAATCACAGCAGTTCATCAAATTAAACCAATCAGAGCATGGCTTACAGTCTGAGGCTAGGTTACGGAGGTCAGTCATTTCACTTCCGCCAACGTTTGTGTCAAAGGTCAAAGTGCGAGCTCACGGAAACAAACGAAATTTACAGATTCACTTCCGATAACACTTTGTAAGCATTCACACCTTACGGAAACGAACGAGGGGACCCGTTTCACTTCGTATGGTAACTGCATAATAGCGGAACTGTATCGTAGTGTATCGAAATTACAGTCAAATGAATCGCGTATACAGAATTGTTACAGGCCTAGGTACCATGTTTGTTTTATACCTGACGAAATAACATGTCTTGATCTATGCGAAAGATTAGTCATGACTCATGGTGGCACATGATAATGTAGTCCGTAAACCTGACTTTTATTATCAGAGCATAGCTCTGTTTGATTAGTTGGGTCTACCAACTAATGATATTAGAAGTCATTCAACTTCAAGTCAACTAACATTCAATTGCCTATTTGGTCTAAAGCAGGCATAAAGATTGCAAAACAAATGTTATCAGGAGACTGAACATTTGCTGTCGGTAAATTGCCGTAATTTGGCTATGAGTATGAGTACGAATGCAATTTGGTTATGCAATGGGAATCGGATGTGCCATGGATCACAGAAATTGGAATCACTGACTTTTATGCAATTTTTTGGAGTTATAGGTATATAGTTGTCAAGAATGGCAACTCACTTTGTCGAGGAACCTCCACAACCATTCACTTCGACCCGTGAATTTTAACAACAAAAGCATAAATCTCAGGGTTTTCGGCATATATAGTTAGAAAAATCATTGATCTACAATCTTACCGCGAGCATAGCATCTATTCGTTGATTTATTCCAGGTTTTATCGCACGTTAAAAAAAAATTTTCACGTACCGCCGAAGTTTGCCGGAACTCCTCGTGTGTCTTCGGAAAACCACCAAATCGTCGAGCACGCAAATTTCCAAATGCGGAACCGTTTAAACGGACAGCGAACTGCACGCAAAATTCGAACATTCGAATTTAAAATTAAATCTGCCCGGGTATCATCCCCAACTCCAAACTTGCTGCGTTATTTTACATGAATGTGCGCCCGTTGCCTGTTGTGTGACCATCATAATGCCCAAAATAATCTCATTGGGTTCTAGGGAAGGGGTGCCGCCCCTTCCAAATCCTCCCTGACCTGGTCCTATAGGCCCCCTACCGGTATATAAATCCGCAAGAAAGTAATGTGCGCCCGATAAATGATTGTGAATTACTTAGTTAAGAAATAAACACAAATTGTGGCCTATCCTGATGAACAATATGATCATAAAATGTGCGTTTCGGTAATAATTATAACGGTAGGCCTACCTAAGAGTGTAAGTTTTTCCTGTCCCACATTGACCAAGTATAACCAGGTTGTGCCCGCTCCTAGCCACATCTAAACAAACGCTTTGTTGTTCGTTCAACGCCATGATGCAAATGATGATCTCAATTGTGTCTGATTAGAGACAGGTAAATTCTCCGAATTGAGACGAGCCCATGTATGGACATGGGTATAATTTTTTTGGAGCATAGATAATAATGTCAGTTAATTCTCATCATTGCAATTGAGAAACATTGCGTCATACTCGGGGCAGCGAAACTAATTAATTATCATCGCACCCCATAATAAAATCCCATTGTCGACTATAGAAACATCTATAACTAGCCGGCCTACGCCCCTACAAGAGATATTCATGACGCCGTCCACTTTCATTTTCACTTTCATGTGGTTATTAACTGCTCTGCAATTGGAGGTGCTGCGAAAACAAAGGGGGGGATCTATCGTACCAATGCAACACTATAGGATCGAGTGATTTGTTTGTTTTAGAAGTAAGTATCCATTTGACAAAATATAATCATGATATTTGCATTTTTCTGCTTTCTTTTCAGATGAACTGGTCCCTGATACTAGTGCTGGGCGGTATGACGATATATCGGGTATACCCGGTTTTAATTTTGATATCGTCAATAATATCGTCTGAAATAAAAATATCGTAATACCGTCCCAAGTTGTAATATTCTCCATGTAGGTTGAAACCAATCATATGGTCCCAACAAACAGCGAAGTTAGAGTAAGTATAATAGTCCCAAACTTCCCGGACATACGCAGTCGAAAACGTTTTAAAACATCAGAGCACGTGCTTGTCAAGTTGGATATGCTTCGTCGGACACATCAAAGAGATACTAGTAGCATCAGTTGGCTACAATGTGAGATTGGTATGTCGCGCGCATGCGACTGGCACAATGACCTCCTTTCAAGTTGGTGCAGCTTGCTCTATCAACCGTAACCGGTTGCTTGGAGACGGATTACGATGTCAGATTTTATATTGACCACACTTAGTCTAGCTGATCGTCTCAATGTGTGCAAATTGCGAGTAAAATGATTTTGTGGACATGTGCCGTACGGATCATGGCATTGCTATCGCTTCAACAAATGTCAAATTCACAAACTAATTGAACATGATTGTCTCTATTTATTTTCCTCGGCTAAAAAAATGCCGACGCAAATTCATTTCAAATTTTCACGTCGGCTTTTGCCTGGGCACTGCCCATTGTGGCATTGTCGACGCTAATTCCCAGGGCTGCCGTATATGGACATTGAAGTCCCACGGTGCTACCAACTACCAATTACCACTGATAAATATAGTCTCACAAACAACCAATTCCTCACGAATTAATAAAATGGCAATTTGAAACCGAATGCGGTGCTTAATGTGTGCATGGTGTTAAGCGCTATGGTCAAAGGGATATAACTCTAAAAAATTTATGCGAAAACGCACGTGGGCCGTGTTATATGATTATATCCCTTTGTTTCAAAGTTATTATTTCTCCGTCGGCAAACTGTCAATTGTTGCTGACGAGTGGTCATTATATACATGTATACTGTGATGTTACTGATAATTGTTCAATACACATTTACTCGACCTCTCATGACCCACAAATCGTAAATAAAACGTAGGGATGTATTGTGCAAACTTTATTTATGAAATATTGCATATATTGCACATTGTACTTACCAATTGTAATATACCAAAATAATATCGCGATAATATCGTGTATCGCGATGTTGTCGCCATAATATCGCGATATTTTTTGGGGCCAATATCGCCCAGCCCTACCTGATACTTTTAATAGACCGTGGGCTGATTGTTTTGACCGATAACAATGTTCCGGCTCCGAATACCAGTTTTCGTACTACCCGAATTGCCGAAGACAAATCGAGGAGTTCCGGCAAACTTCGGCGGTACCACCTAGCTAACAGGTGAAAAAGATTTGTTAACGTGCGATAAAACCTGGAATAAATCAACGAATAGATGCTATGCTCGCGGTAAGATTGTAGATCAATGATTTTTCTAACTATATATGCCGAAAACCCTGAGATTTATGCTTTTGTTGTTAAAATTCACGGGTCGAAGTGAATGGTTGTGGAGGTTCCTCGACAAAGTGAGTTGCCATTCTTGACAAGTATATACCTATAAGTATAACTCCAAAAAAATCTCAAAAAATTGCATAAAAATCAGTGATTCCAATTTCTGTGCCATGGATATTCAATTTCAATAGTTTCCACAAAAAACAGGGAAATTGTTAAATTCAAATATAATACTTATATAAAACTATAATAGTTGAATTCAATGTGTGCCTGACCTGACAGTCACAATGTCATGCCTTCAACATTTATTTATATCAATGATTTTTATTATTCATTAGCACGAAAATTGGGAATAAGAATTTGCGGTATGATATGCCAATATTGCGATACAAACGTGATTGACATTACACAATATGCACATATGCAAATTAGATCAATTTAGTTGTCGAAAACACTAAAAAAAAGAGGTTTAGTTTACACAGATTCCCAAGAAGAGACAAACGCATGATGTCGCAATTCACCGGCAAAATTGGAATCGGATGAAAATGGCTGAAATCAACGTGATAAAAATCTCAGCTAAATATCTCACCTTATCCAGAAGATTTGCGATATGATACGAAACGCTCGCCATCCTTATAGTCTACAAAATAGCGCCCTTGTCAAATGAAATTATGACTTCAATTCGACAGCTAATTGTGACGGAAATTTTAATCAACAAGAAATGCAATGAAATTTTAATCAACGCCACCTGTCAAGGCCGATAACTCTATTTTTCGAATCCCATTAACTCATAAATTGCCGACGAAGTGACCAAATGTAACGGTATCTGCAATCTTAGCTATATCTGCATGGTAACTTCCCACTCTTGCAGAATAATCGACCTTTATCGTATTTAGTCATACCTGCTATATCATATAACAGTATGTAATAGTGGTTCAGTTCCCTTAGACATATAGACATATGGGGGAAAAACTTGATTAAAACCATATTTATATGGGGTGTGACTGTCCGGGATGAAACACACACTCAGTAACCCAGTCTGGCATCGGCTGCGCCCTCTGATCGAAATACACATCCAGGTCAACGGGTTCGGACACTCACACAGGAGTAAAAGGCTGACAGTGTACCTCGAGAGTTGATGAGTCTCGAACGACCTTAAGTCATCTGGGTGGCATTTTCCAAGGATTGAGCCCACACAGAAGGCCTATAAACCGGAATACGACATACTAAGACAACAGGAGTCCATACAAGCACAAACCAGGCCAATAGGACCATTAGATTACAACAATTCATGACTCAAAATGATATTCATAACAATACACACAACTCACAAAAGAAAATGAAAGTGTCAATGACACTGTAGCTCAACTTGGAAAGGAAATAATTTCATGTGTTACAGCCAATGGAGTGATTAGGAATGTAGAAAGGCCTAGTTATGCAAAGAGTAAAATCCAAGATGGTCACTGACAGCCATGTTTTTTTGCCAAATGAACCCAAAAAGACTTGTTTCCATTTACAAGTCATTGTTAACATCCATCACAAATTTCATGATCCGACAAGAGATACGACCTGTAACCCTGTGTCAAAGGATTTAGTCATGTAAAGAGTAAAATCCAAGATGGCTGCTGGCGGCCATGTTTTTTGTCCGAATGACCCCAAAATCCCATCACATGTCATTGTTAACATCCATGACAAATTTCATGATGATCAGACGAAAAGTACGACCTGTAGCCCATGCTAATGGATTGAATTTTGAAATCCAAGATGGCCACTGGTGGCCATGTCTTTTTGTCGAATGACCCCAAAATGACTCGTTCCCATATACATGTCAATGTCAACAGCCATGACAAATTTCTTAATGATCCGACAAAAGGTAGGACCTGTAGCCGTGCCAAAGGATTTAGTCATGCAAAGAGTAAAATCAAAGATGGCTGCTGGTGGCCATGTTTTTTGGCCGAATGACCCCAAAATGACTCTTTCCCATCTACATGTCATTGTTAACATCCATTAAAAATTTCACGATGATCCGACCAAAGCTACGACCTGTAGCCCGTGCCCAAGGATTTAGTCATGCAAAGAGTAAAATCCAAGATGGCTGCTAGCGGACATGTTTTTTCGCCGAACGACCCCAAAATGACTCGTTCCCATCTACATTTCAATATTAACATCCATGATAAATTTCATGATGATCAGACGTATAGTACGACCTGTAACCCATGCTAATGGATTGCATTTTGAAATCCAAGTTGGCCGCTGGTGGCCATGTCTTTTTGTTGAATGACCCCAAAATGACTCGTTCCCATCTACATACCAATGTCAACAGCCATGACAAATTTCATAATGATCCGACAAAAGGTAGGACCTGTAGCCTGTGTCCAAGGATTTAGTCATGCAAAGAGTAAAATCCAAGATGGCCGCTGGCGGCCATTTTTTTTGGCCGAACGACCCCAAAATGACTCGTTCCCATCTACATGTCAATATTAACATCCATAACAAATTCATGATGATCAGAGGAACAGTACGACCTGTAGCCCGTGCTAATGGATTGAATTTTGAAATCCAAGATGGCCACTGGCGGCCATGTTTTTTTGCCGAATGACCCCAAAATGACTCGTTCCCATCTACATGTCAATGTCAACAGCCATGACAAATTTCATAATGATCCGACCAAAGCTACGACCTGTAGCCCGTGCTAAGGGAAATTGTTGACGAATACATACACACACGCACACACACATGGACGACGGATACCAAGCCATGGCAATAGCTCAAACTTTACAAAGTAAAGTTGAGCTAACAAGGTAAGTCACTGTTCTCAGTCCAGGTTCGGAATGGGGGTAGGGCTTTGCTCTTTGTTGTGGTGGCATAATCCCCATACACAGTAGGCAAAGTAACAACTAGGCCTACTGGGTATGGGCATATAGAATCCTACTCACAAACGTTACATGCGCTCTTCGGTTCCATTACAGGCTGCATTTACTAAAATGGGTTGCAGCCGGAGAGCTAGGGCTGATAGCCCTTTCAAATGTTCCCGGGTATATATCATCCCAAACTCAAAACTTATATATGTTCTCGATTTGCGGCAAGGGAGAGCGAAAGGTAGACTTGTTCTATTCCACATGCCCCGGCCCATATTCGCTTAAATACATACAAAATGTATGTATAAAGGGATCAAACACTCATGTCAGGGAAATCTGCAATGATTAGCCAGGTATAGCTTCCGGGATCATATAACCGTGGGATATAGTTGACGTCAGATGTCTTAAAAGGGTACTAATAATTAATTTAACTAAATAACTAAGTATATTCCCAGAATGGTTCGAATCTGGTCGTTGAAAATTGATTCATATGGTTAAATTGACTAGATGAGTGTCACGGATAGGTACCGTTGAGATCAGACTACTTTGTTAAAATTTAGGCCTACCCAACACGAATTACAGTGTATGCTCTACTCGATGCAGTTTCGCAGCAATGTGGCAGTTAATATACATGCACGCGTATCTTCTACAATGAACTATACTAAGAACTGAAATTCCAATCAGATACAAGACTTTTACGAAAACTTTTTTGTCACTTTCGAATTAACGCAGCATGAATATTCAAAGCTCCATATATGGAAATGCGACTCCAGAACTTTGACCTGCATATGTAGCACTTAAACCACGGCTGGATGAATCTCTATAACCACGGAACGGGGCTGGATGAATCCAATACGGCCGCGACTCAGTGATATCGCTTATATAAGTAAGCCTATGGTTTTGTAATGAAGCTGTATATATTTTAATTACTCCTTTAGTTCCATAAAATCACATTCTTTCAACATGCTGATAAAGAAATCATCAGCCATTTTAACTTAGTTTTAACAACACGGCGTGGTCAGGTCGTGATGACCCATTGGCTCGAATAGTACTACGTGACTTGACGAGAGCTTTCCGATGAATGGTAACAAGCCATATTTCCGACTAAATCCTGAAAAGTTACCCATAATTCTGCTGTGGTTAAGAAGTCGATTAATTAGGGCATTTAATACTGTATATTGGGTACATTTTACTAAACATATTTTACTAAAATGTCCACCGATTACTTTGCATGCTGTTGGTCTAAAATCCTACCCAACATAATTTAGAGTGTAAATGCATCATCATTCTGGTATTTTAATAGTTAAATGGACAAGATTGAATTTATTTAACTCTAATTGAGTACACCACAGCACTTGTATACGTGTATTAAAGAGTTGGGTTGAAATAATATGACCACTGCGTCACACCAGAGCTGTGGATATGGAGATGTGCTTTTGTGCACCTTCGTCTGGAATTAGTGGAATATGAGTGTATGTCTTATACAATCATCGAAACATCAATTTTGCCATGATTTGTCGCTTTACAGGTGCATAATGATGCATGTTAACTTCAAGTCAGTCTTGAAAATGCTGATATTACTATAGAAAAATGTTTACACTTTGCGAAATCATTATCTTCCAAAGGACAACCATGACAGCCAGTTATGTTAATGTAATTCAAATGTAATTGAAGTACTTGCCTTTTTGGTGAAGTATGCATTACTTTGCATTATATATAACTTCAAAAAAGTAATGTAAAGTAATGAAGTACCATTACACATTACTATTACACATTAACATTACCCCATTCCTGTTCCATTACATTTTTTTACCCTGTGCCAATGCATTCTCTTATATATGCGAGTCGACCATAGGTCGCCTCGCATATATAAGAGAATGAATTGGCCTAACAATTTTTTACAATTTTAATAATTTTTTCTTGTATTCTTTAACAATTTTATAATTTCACCCATACAGAGCCCCAGACAAACTTGAGCAGACGACACTCTTATATATGCTTCTATATATGTGTGGGGCTCCCTGCAGGGTAATGGATGTTTTTTATTTTATGTCCTAAAAATTGTAAGAAACATTAAAAAAAAATGATAATTTTTTTTAGGCCAATGCATTCTCTTATATATGCGAGGCGACCTATGGTCGACTCGCATATATAAGAGAATGCATTGGCACAGGGTAAAAAAATCCCGACTTACGACTGGATTTGATATGGCGGGTTACTTTTGATACTTCACAAAAAAGGCATGTAATTCAATTACATTAACATACCTGGCAGCCTTGTTTGTCTTTTGGAAGATAACTTTAGAAAAATAATGATACTTTTTCTTAACATAATCAATTTGCCATACCATCATCATAGCAATTGAGCAGGACCAACAACATCATAGTAAATTAGCAGGACCACTTGACCAGGGGTGGAAACGTATGTTTGACAGGTATAAGACAAATGAGATGTATATAATGTAGTTCATACAATTTTAATGATTTATTTTAAGCAACATCATCAGTATATAAAAGATTATTTACAAATGAGGTTAGGCCACAGCAATAAAATGGCCTGGTTTACAAACTACTGGGTTTAAAAGAGTAGATGAATGAGGGGGAGGGGGGGGGGGTAAAATAAAATTATGCTTCACCACCACAACAATCTGACAAATAGCTGAATTGTCCATGAATTATGAATTTCACAAGATGCTTGAATACGATAAGTTTTACTCAAATTATCAATATAAATTCCAACTAAACTGTATAAATAATGGAAAAGATGGTTAAAGCAAAAGACTCTGCCATCAAATATTTTCTCCACCATGGTGACAACACATATTTTAAAGGCCCACTTAATTTTTTAACCCCCAGATTAAATTATATAAAAATATAATTATGCCATATTATATACCATTTGAAAGAGGAAGCTCCAAACATTGTATTATCAACTTATCCGGTGTAATAAACTGTGGACATGTTGTTTTTGTTGAGTTGCCAACGCGTTTTGTCATCTAGATTGCAGTGAAAAGCAGTATTATTTTCAATGCAGGGGGAATAACTCTATATATTAAAATAGAGTTCTTCCCCTTCAATTGAAAAAGTTTGATTTCTGTTGCATTCTGGGAGCCAAGGGGGGGGGGGGGGGGGAGTCATTCTATGATTTCAGCAGTTTTCTATTTCTCTGTGGGCATCTTCTGAGACACAGATGTTTCAAATAGTGATGAATTATAGTATTTTAATCATATTTTATGGCATAGATTGTTATTAAAACCGTATATCAAGTCACTATAAATTTTTTTTATCAGCGACTCAAAAATTAAGTGGGCCTTTGATCAGTGTGAACATAAACAAAGCATATAATTTTTTCTTTACTATATTGAGGAGGGGTTCGTAAACCAGGCTATTAAATCGCTGTTGCCTTAGTGTTATTAATGGAATGTACTTGTATAAAAGAATGGGATGTATTTATGAAGATGACATAATTAAATATGAAAAAGAACACAACTCATTAACTCCTTGTTCCATACACCTTTTGTGTAACAGAAGAGGTCCTGGGGCAAAATATGATCACAACTCACACACAAAAGAATTGTTTGAAAGCAAGAATATTTTGCCCCAAGGTATCAAGCAGATGGTACAATACGAACAGAGTTGTAATTTTGGATCGCAGTAGTATTATACCGGTAATTATTATACATGCAGGTTGGGCTTTACAAATAAATAATATATCAGATTTCATCTTCAGTTTTATCCGTATTTTATTCAAAAAATAGATATTTGTAGTCTTGAAATCAGGATTTATAAAAATGATGTTGTCGTTGAAATTGTGGCCCATAATAGATAGACAATCTTTAACATTTTAATTGGTGTATATTCTTTTTATTGCAAAATACTAAACACAATAATCGTAGGGTTATTCTAGAGGAAGTGCCCAACATAAGGCTAGGTGTCTGTAAATAATAGGATGGATGATAAATTTGTAATGTGTGAAAATTTATACAGACTTATGAACCCCCAAGTTTGCATATCCAACAAACCTGAGTTTAGTGGGCATGTCATTTTCAGAATGAGGTCCCCAGCAGGGTGAATTTAGTGACGCTATCCCACATAGCGGGCTAGCATTACTAATTTCACACTCTGGGGACCTCAATCTGCCTAGGCATTATCTTCTCTGGAAAGTTTCTTTATTATAAAATTTCTATAGGAACTTCTTCACGTAGATTTTATTTATTTTTTAGTTAAGTTTCTCTATATCTCCAAATTGGTAGACGAGTCACGTTGCATAATCGAGGTTCCCAATGGGTGTACATAACAATATTCTCAATTTGAGTCTATGTCTCCTATAGCAGATGAGGCCATGCAGAATGAGGTCCCCAGAGTGTGATTTCAGTGATGGATAGCATCACTAAATTCACCCTCTGGGGACCTCATCTGCACATGACAGGCACACTAAACTCAGGCTTGATATCAAAAGATGAAACTGATACATGAGTATGTACTACTGGCAAGCCTTGAAATAGTGTGCCTGTCATTTGCAGAATGATGTCCCCAGAGGGTGAATTTGGTGATGCTAGACCGCTATGTGGGGTAGCATCACTAAATTCACCCTCTGGGGACCTCATTCTGCAAATGACAGGCACACTATTTCAAGACTTGACTACTGGTAGTATAACCTTGCTGTCTGTTCATACATGTTTATAAAAGTAATTTCCCCCAAGCACAATAATTTTGGTTTAAAGATAAGGACCATTTGGTGATATAAAAATAAAAGGCATGTGATTTATATACAGTTTGTAAATATACACGAGTTTGTCCATTCACTACCCAGTAAAATATACATGAGTTTGTACATTCACTACCAAGCATAATTATTTAACCACAAATGAAAACAGCCAAACTTTCCTGATAGTACTCTCTATGATCTTAACCCTTTACCCAACAAACCGGCCAAATAAAGCTTCAACAGCCTAAAATATCTTCAGTCTGTCTCAATAGAACCATACAAATATGGATATCATTGGAATCGGCTCCTTGACCACATTGTGATAGTTACAGTTATGCCCTGTGCCAATGCATTCTCTTATATATGCGAGTCGACCATAGGTCGCCTCGCATATATAAGAGAATGCGTTGGCCTAAAAAAAATCCTTTTTTTAACACTTTTTACCATTTTTTCTTACATTCTTTAACAATTTTATAATTTTTAATGTGTTAAGCCAATGCATTCTCTTATATATGCGAGGCGACCTATGGTCGACTCGCATATATAAGAGAATGCATTGGCACAGGGCCCTTCTGTTGGGTAAAGGGTTAAAGGGAGACTACCTAAATCCAGCCATTGTATAAGCCATCTCCTACTCTAATAGAAAATATGAACCAAATGAATGAATTTGAGTCGGGTATCAGTGTAAAAAAAACACTAATGTACATGTACTCTATGAATGATGTAAAACAACATGCTAATTATAATGAAAATGAGTAAATATAGCTTAAGGGTTTTTATATTCAATTTCAATATAATTATCAGGTTGTTACACGTGGTTCTTTCTGTACTCATATTAATTATTTTATAAGATATTATCTGTTGAGTTTAGTAGGAGATGGCCCTATAAATAGCTGGATTTATGTATGGTACAGTCCTCCTTTAATATTAAATTTCATCATTTCATCATTTTCCAAAAAATTAAATCTACTCAAACCGAATTAACATTTAATGTACAAATGGAAGTGGGTTAGGTTTAAACAGTTCATCAATCAGAGTATACATGTACATGTAGTTATATGTGAGATAATCATATTCAGGTACCGGACACCATGGGGTACGGGATATGTGTGTACTCTGGATAAAAAGAAGATACCATATGATTAACCCTTTGAGTGCCAGGGGCCGATCTCATCGGCCCTAAACATACAAAATAAGTCTGTTAAAGAATATAAGAATAAATTATTAAAATTGTACAAAATTGTTAAAAAAAAAATAAAAAAAATTGTTAGAAACATTTATTTAAAAAAAAATGATAAAAAATTGTTAGGCCAATGCATTCTCTTATATATGCGAGGCGACCTATGGTCGACTCGCATATATAAGAGAATGCATTGGCACAGGGTATATGGGTTGATACAAAAATCGACCTGGCACTCAAAGGGTTATTAAGCATAGTGTCAGATTGTGTTCTATGATTTGTCTATTCATAATTGAGGTGGTTTGCCATTCAATTTTTAAACAAGTTGGAGACCAAGCCTAATGCGAGTAGATGGATGGGATATCTTGTCCCTGAAATTGTCATTTGGGACAAATTACTTTCTGTGCTACCGGTAAACAGTATGTTTCCAGCACACATGTGACCAGAATAGAAACAATACATTAATATCAATACATGCACATGTACCATTGAAATCAATTCAATCCATTTATTGATGAAGAATATAAAACGGCTTTTTGCATCACATATTACTTATTTGATAACATGAACAGTGCAGATGAGAATGAGAAGCGACTTCTCTCCTCTTTATTCTAAACTTCTTGGCTGGTCTCTGTATACTGCAGACAAATGGCTCGTATACATGTACATATTGAATCGTCTTATCAGGGCAGTGTACATTCAAGATCTCGAACATATATTATCATTAATCACATGTTGAGATTAATCAACAGAATATCTTGCACTGATTTACCAATTTATATAAGTTATATACAGTAATGCTCTAATTAATCGACTCCTTAAACACAGCAGAATTATGGGTAACTTTTCAGGATTTAGTCGGAAATATGGCTTGTTGCCATTCATCGGAAAGCTCCGACTAAATCCTGAAAAGTTACCCATAATTCTCGTCTGTTTAAGGAGTCGATTAATTAGAGCATTACTGTATATGGCATTTCTCAGAATCAGTTTTGTATTAGTTGACACTGCATTAGGAACCTTCTCAGTTTTTGCCAGGTGGCCTCTATTAGGAATCAACTCAGTACTTTGTTTGGTAGTGTGGGTAAGGATTGTGGTACTTTTCCCGCCTGTGCGCGACCAAAAGTAACAAAGCTGTGATCAGCGCAAAGAGTCCAGACATGACGTACAATCCATACGACCACGATAGGTAGTTCATATCTGGACGAGGAACCCACCGCCTGTCTTCCTTCTTCACTCCGAACACAATAAGTGTGATGAAGGTCACCAAAACTGAAATAAACAGAAATTAATTACCGGGTAAGCCAAAGAAAAATAAACAGACCAGGCTAGTTTGAACCACACAAAATTGTATACATAATTTGGTATTAAAAGACGTATCTCAAAACATATACATTGTATATATATACATGTACATGTATGCAGAAGATTACCAAAAGAAACTCGCTGATCAAGCCTGATTATAATGTGCCTGTCATTTGCAGAATGAGGTCCCCAGAGTGTGAATTTAGCGATGCTATCCCGCATAGCGCGCTAAAATGAGACCCTAAACCCAGCCTCAAATTTTTTAGTAAGACACTAGTGTATTTGGCATGCATAGTGATGTAAGAGCTTAGTACAATAATGACAATGCACCAGAACTTTATTATGTTAATTAGAATATAATTATGATATTCGTGGGTTATTTAGTGTTGACTGTGAAATAAACATGGGTGATAATGGTGATTGAACAATTTTGTCAACATGAAATGACACATTAAAATTGAACAATATTTTTTCTTGAAGGTGTCTTTACTTCCTCTTTGGTTGCGATAAGGAAATCAATAATAATTTTGTTTAACTCTAGCAGTTTCAAGGTCGTTTGTATCTCAAATTTGTCGCAATTCTATACAAAATTTATTAACCTTGTCCAATAAATTCAATTCGAGTCGTGTTAAGTTCAGCTGGAATCAAATATAGTGTACTCAGTTAACTCTTTCAGTGCCAGGGGCCGATCTCATCGGCCCTAATTTACGGTCTGTAGAGTGCCAGGGCTGATAAAATCTGGCACTGAAAGAGTTAAAAGAATATAAGAAAAAATTATTAAAATTGTAAAAAATTGTAAAAAAATAATAACAAATGATGAAAATTTGTTAGGCCAATGCATTCTCTTATATATGCGAGGCGACCTATGGTCGACTCGCATATATAAGAGAATGCATTGGCACAAGGTATATGGGTTGATACAAAAATTGGACTTGGCACTGAAAGGGTTAATAAATTTCATGTAGAAATGCGACTCATTCGAGATCCTCTGATTATAGTTGTACAAAGTACTTTCACAGGAAACAACCCACTCTGAAATGTTTTTATGTTTTTATTTTAAAGAAAATTTCTTGAAAACCATGAAAAAACTTTAGGGTTAAAGGGGTACTGTACACCATTTTCATTAAATTTCCGTTGACAACAACGATCTAATATCGATAATATATAGAAACATAAGTAATTTGAGTCGAAGATGTATTCTGTAAACGCTCAGGTTAATAGGCCATCTTAAAATTTAATAATTTAAAAGTTAATAATTTGATATAAATTGAATTTATGACTGGAGCCATAAAATGGCGTCAATTAAATTACGAATTACCGTAATCAAAAACAGTAATTGAGGGATACTGGATTGTTAAACCGATCGCACACACGATCGCATAAAATATTATGATGATACGGGGAGAACACTCAAGCCACTCACTGACTAGCGACGATACAATAACTTAAATGATTATATGGGACTAGTATGCATATAATAAAACTTTTATTTGATTCATTTGGTTGAAAACTTTACAAAAATTACTCGACAACGACAATTTGTATTTTTGCATTCCGGTAAATTTGTCATCCGTAACATGACTTCGTACCAGTGTTCACGCTGGACCGAAAAAAACTTTAGCCAAAAGTTTAGCCAAATGAAAATTTTATTAGCCAAATGAAAAAAACTTTAGCCAAATGTTTTTTGGCCAAATTAAAAAACACTTTGGCCAAATTAAATCATCGTTTTCTGGTCGGTTCACAATTAATGACTAAAACGTAAAATCTAACAGACACAGGTAAAATACACAATAATTTAAATAATTTTGATGAACTAGAAGTATTTTTATATATATAATTTATTAAAAATTTATTAATCTTTATGTGAAAGAGTGATTTGGGGGGGGGGGGGGCCAGGATTGTCCATTTTAATGTCATTATTTTCATTTATATCAATATCTTTTTTAAAATCATTAAATATTTATCCTTGCGAAAATATCTAAGTGACATCTGGAAACTAATAACTTATATTATTTACGCCATTATCAAATTACAATCTGTCATAAAAGCATGCATATTATTTTGACTGTATCGGTATTGACGACAAATAGCCACAAAATATCTGTCGTGATTCACATTTGGCTGATTAAGCTATTGTCTTACACTTGGTGCTCATAAACCTCGACCATCATAAATACAATGTCATCATAAACATGCATTGTGTAGGCGTGCCGTGAGTGACCAGACAGACAATAGGCTGAATGGGGGATTAGGGGATTAAATGTAAAAATTAATAAGGACCTTTTGCTGCTTCGTGCAGAGTGACGTAATCTTTCTCCAGATTAAAACAGCCTGTTACGAACAAATTGCTTATATACCGGCGTCAATGCACAAAACATTGCTTTCTTCACATTGTCATAATTGAACCACGGTTGGTTTAATGTCCATGCGTCTTTGAATGTCCGTCTTGTGAAAACTAAAGATGATTGCATATCACTTTGTGATCGCTTGGTTGATAGAGTTGTCGATCGGGTTTCCCTTTGTACGATATTTCATAAGTACGAAAATAATGAAATACTTTCGTCACCTAACTTCGTCTTGAATGTCGATCTATTGAGCGCTTTTATTAATTAGCTTTCTGGCTCCATGCTTTTCAGTCTCCATTTGGGTTCAAAAAAAATTTAACCAAAAGTTTAGCCAAATGAAAATTTTATTAGCCAAATTCGAAAAATATTAGCCATTGGCTAATTTGGCTACCGACAGCGTGAACACTGCTTCGTACTCAACATACTTTCAAATAATGGAAAAATTGTTACCTTATTCTCCGACTCGGAGACTATAGAAACCAACAACAACATTTGGCGTACAGTATCCCTTTAAGATAAGGTCTGTAGGGAAATCAACCAAATATTGTTTTTCTTACGACATTAATTTGATATGCTTGTTTTTCTTCTCAGTAACTGTTTGCAGACTGCTGGTTCCAACAAACAAACATATTAGTGTGTTCATATTTCTACCGGGTATGTACAATGTACATGTACCAGTATTTAAATCAGTACATTTTCGGGCTCAATAGTTTGAGTTTGTCACATTTTAGGGACAAAAGTAGAAAAATAAATATGTGAATTACTGATCCTAATACATGTACATTATTGCTCATCCTCAGATGGGGTCCCCAGCTAGCCCACTGTTCACCCTCTGAGAACAAAATTCTGCTGAGGCCTCAACTGCTATGGGAGAACTAGGATCAGATTTAAGATTAAAGTTTAGCAAGGGAAGCCTAACTGTCTTAGTATAGCGTTGGTCGAGTTGAGTTCTCGTAAGTTGCTTTTTAAGTATGATAACTTAGGTGATAAGTACATGTATGTGGTATACTAGTACTATGTTTATAGTTTAGGGGTTTTACTGATTTCGCTTGGGTTAAGCTCTTCAGGTGTTTGTCACTTAAGGCGTGTCCTATCACATCCCGCCAAAAAACACGATAAAACTCCACATGTGAAAATCAATGTCCCCCTAGACAAAATTCCTTTATACAAGGCCACGAGAAATGTCCGAATTAAAATCGTCAAAGCGGAACAACACATAGAATTTCTTAACTGCTGCTTGACCGAACGACTCATACCTCTTAGTCAACGAGTTACATTGTAGTATCCAACCAACTAATATCTGTTCACAGGAGCCACACGCACAAAGACAAAAAGAGACACTCCTTGAAGCTTCACTCAACATTATACAAATCAACAAAGACCTCACACAATCCCGACTTGACCAAAACAAATCGGATTTCATTGCCAAAAGCACTGATTCACTTAATGCCTCATTCTCACTAACTGAAAGAAACGAGGCAGAAGAAGCAATAGGCACACTCCTAACAAGACTCAAATTGGAGCTAAGACAGAGGAATATGGTCAGACTAGAATCCCTAATGAAAGTGTCAATGACACTGTAGCTCAACTTGGAAAGGGAATAATTTAATGTATTACAGTCAATGGAGCGATTAGGAATGTGGAAAGTTGAATGTCTAATACTAGTTTATAGACATGAAGAGAAAAGTAAAATCCAAGATGGCTGCTGGTGGCCATGTTTTCGGCTGAATGACCCCAAAATGAGTCGTTCCCATCTACATGTCATCGTTAACATCCATGACAAATATTATGACGATCAGACTAAAGGTATGACCTGTAGCCCATGCTAAAGAATTTAGTCATACAAAGAGTAAAATCCAAGATGGCTGCTGGCGGCCATGTTTTTTGGCCAAATGACCCCAAAATTACTCGTTCGCATCTACATGTCAATATTAACATCCATGACAAATTTCATGATGATCAGACGAACAGTACAACCTGTGGCCCATGGTAATGGATTGAATTTTGAAAGCCAAGATGGCCACTGGCAGCCATGTTTTTTGTCCGAATGACCCCAAAATGACTCGTTCCCATCTACATTCCAATTTCAACAGCCATGACAAATTTCATGATGATCAGATTAAAGGTACGACCTGTAGCCCGTGCTAAAGGATTTAGTCATACAAAGAGTAAAATCCAAAATGGCTGCTGGCGGCCATGTTTTTTTGCCGAATGACACCAAAATGACTCGTTCCCATCTAAATTTTATGATGATCTGACCAAAGGTACGACCTGTAGGCCGTGCCAAAGAATTTAGTCATGCAAAGAGTAAAATCTAAGATGGCTGCCGGCGGCCATGTTTTTTGGCCGAACGACCCTAAAATTACTCGTTCCCATCTACATCTCAATATTAATATCCATGACAAATTTCATGACGATCAGACAAACAGTACCACCTGTAGCCCGTGCTAATGGATTGAATATTGAAATCCAAGATGGCCACTGGCGGCCATGTTTTTTTCCCGAATGACCCCAAAATGACTCGTTCCCATCTACATGTCAATGTCAACAGCTATGACAAATTTCATAATGATCCAACCAAAGGTACGACCGGTAGCCCGTGCTAAAGGAAATTGTTGACGCATCACACACGCACACACACGGACGACTGACGACAAAGCCATGGCAATAGCTCAAACTTTACAAAGTAAAGTTGAGCTAAAAAGGTACTAAAAACAATATTAATTTGAGACTATAGATACTTCACAGAAGATGAGGCATAAGCAGAATGAGGTCCCCAGAGGTGAATTTGGTGATAACCTACAGTATCCGTCATATAATTTCCCCACGTAATGAAGGTGGTACATTAATGTACGGTATGGATGACATGTGAAAGGGGAGGATGTCAGCTACCCCGCTGGACAAAACAAGTGTCCATTGGCACCGCGGTGTACATGTATTTGCTGTCAGAGTTTGTAACTGCAGTTGAGCACCGCGGCCGAACGACAAGTACACCACGGCCGAACAGCAAGTACACTGCGGCCGAAAGGCAACTACACCGTGGTCGAACAGCATGTACTAGTACACCGTGGTTAGATTTCTGGTTTGTATCGTCTTTTTTCAGTTTAATGAACGTACACTGCGGTAACTACACCATGGCCAAACAGCAAGTACACCGTGGCCCAACTGTAGTTAGCTGGTGGAGCCGCGGTGTAGTTGCATTTCAGCCGCGGTGGCAACGCTAACAGCACCGCGGTTAAGTGGACACTTGTTTTGTCCAGCAGGGTACATGTACGATAGGCATATTAAAGAAGAGGCTAGATATAATTAAGACCAAGGTCCGAATTTATTTAATGTAATTATGAAAAGAGTTTTAGAACCTACCCCTAAAAAAGACGATTTTATTTGATGCCAAAAGTAGAACTTTGACAATTTTTAGAAATTGACTTCCAATCAAGCCTTGAAATAGCGTGTCTGTTATTTGCAGAATGAGGTCCCCAGAGGGTGAATTTAGTGATGCTACCTCGCATAGCGGGCTAGCATCACCAAATTCACCCTCTGGGAACCTCATTCTGCTGAGGTGTAAGCAGAATGAGGTCCCCAGAGGGTGAATTTGGTGATGCTAGCCCGCTATGCGGGGGTAGCATCACTAAATTCACCCTCTGGGGACCTCATTCTGCAAATGACAGACACACTATTTCAAGGCTTGCTTCCAATGAGTTGAAAAGATGCCAAAATGTTACGATAGGATCATCATCAGTTGCAGATTGCTGACCATGTGCCATGCTAACTGTACACAGTAATGCCCTAAATAATCGACTCCTTAACCACATAAGAATTAGGGGTAATTTTTCAGGATTTAGTCGGAACTCACTGATAGCTTTCCAATGAATGGCAACAAGCCATTTTTCCGACTAAATCCTGAAAAATTACCCATAATTCTTCTGTGGTTAAGGAGTCGATTATTTAGGGCATTACTGCATAACGTTACATTTCAGCTCTTTACATGCAAGGCTTGAATACTTACCACACAGTAACAATGCAGCTACGATGCCAATCCGAAGGATGACCTCCAATTCTTTGGCAATCAGCCGGAGGACAATGATGATGACAAGAATTGCTGATATGACCTCTATTAGCAGAGTTATGCTGACCATGACCTGGACACAGATGAACCATGCTGGAAATAAGATAGGATACTGCTTCAATATCTAGAACATGACCATTTATGTTTATAGGCAGAATAAACTTTAAAAAATGAAATTCACCCTCCCGCCCCACTTCTTGAACAAAATTAGATATAAATCTAGCAATTATTTATATTGGCCTAATATGGCATCCCCCTTCACTACATAAAAATGTTCAAAACACACAAAACTCAATTCCCGGGTGTCTATAAATTTATAGTGAAAAGGATAATCTGGCACATGTTTGGCTAGGGCTTCTGTATGGATACACTTGACATAAAGTATCAACTGCACATACATGTATATGCCATATTGCAGGGGCATGCTCCGGGACCCACTATGGCCATTAGCGTATGACCCGCGCTGCTCATGCTCCGGGACCCACTATGGCCATTATCGTATGACCCGCGCTGCTCATGCTCCGGGACCCACTATGGCCATTAGCGTATGGCCAGCGCTGTTCATGCCCCGGGACCCACTATGGCCATTAGCATATGACCCGCGCTGCTCATGCTCCGGGACCCACTATGGCCATTAGCGTATGACCCGTGCTGCTCATGCTCCGGGACCCACTATGGCCATTAGCGTATGACCCGCGCTGCTCATGCTCTGGGACCCACTTTGGCTATTAGCGTATGACCCGCGCTGCTCATGCTCCGGGACCCACTATGGCCATTAGCGTATGACCCGCGCTGCTCATGCTCCGGGACCCACTATGGCCATTAGCGTATGGCCCGCGCTGTTCATGCCCCGGGACCCACTATGGCCATTAGCGTATGACCCGCGCTGATCATGCTCCGGGACCCACTATGGCCATTAGCGTATGACCCGTGCTGCTCATGCTCCGGGACCCACTATGGCCATTAGCGTATGACCCGCGCTGCTCATGCTCCGGGACCCACTATGGCCATTAGCGTATGACCCGCGCTGCTCATGCTCCGGGACCCACTATGGCCATTAGCGTATGACCCGCGCTGCTCATGCTCCGGGACCCACTATGGCCATTAGCGTATGACCCGCGCTGCTCATTGCCTGTATCATACACCAGAGTTCAGTACAACTGCATAACTACAGTAGATCCTGATTACAGCTAAATTTAACAATTCAATCATATTACTTCATAATCACACAAATATTGAGCTTTCCTAATCACATGTAAGTACATACAGGTAGATATTAATTAAAAAGCTCACAATAAAGATCACTGAAGTAACTTAATTCGTTCACCATATACATTATGATATGGTAACCAGTTTGGGCATATACACAAAATCTGACAAAACACAATAAAAAATATGTTATATTTAATTACAAAAATGCACATGATGGCAGAGATCAAACCAACGTAGCGAGGGGACTGAACCCTTGGGTGCCAACTATGCTTCAGATTATCGGTAAGAAAAACAGGCGGCACGAATATCCGGTTCGCATTCTGATACCCTTAATCTTTGATATGGTTTACCACTGAACAACTCAATCATCCGAACATCGATGATGAAAATAGTAAATTAATAGTTAATTAACTTGATGTCAAAGTGTACTCAAAGAAACACGCTCTGTTTCAATTTGCTTTCTGCAATGCACTCCATGAATAATCTAAATAATGGGAAGGAAAATTTCCCTGTTAATATTGGATTAAATTACAGTAACAGCATACAATATTGTTTTTTTCCAAAAATAATTGATATACCGATTTTCCTTATTGTTAGATTCTTAAACTGGATCCTGATTCATGTCTTTTTTAAAGCCGGATTCCAAGGAATAGGGCGATGGTAGCCTCATTAATCAGAGTAATACGAGTTATGACAGGTGTACAAATATAGTAATTATGCCACTTGAGTCATAATGTGTCCTCGCATCTTAGTTAGTTTCGGTCGCCATCATTCATGTATTTAAATTGAAAATAAATGTCACACCTGAAATATTTTACCTGTGCAGCAAACAAACTATAAAATCCTACGGTACATGTAAAGTACTGGTTTTAATTATGGTAGCACTTTATACATGGTGAAATCCACTCCCAAATTGGCTTCATGTCATCAGCGATGGCCCTCAGAAAAGTTTCCCCTTAGTAGAATGTGTAATTGTTGAAACACATCAATTATGGAGTTGACTTCTCTGGGGGGGGGGGGAACTTCTCATGGGACAGAGTTCTTAACTTCTGTTATATTCATTACTTATACTACATGTACCATACTACTGGTGGTACATATTACCAATTGCTAATATTCTAATTTCCCCTTATTACATATTGCTAATTACGACTCTAATTTACCCTTATGCCATAGGTGAGTAAATTGACCAATGGTGATATTTTTTCAAAGAACATCCCTGACCTGATAAAATTGTCATTTTTTGGAAAAGTTATAAATTCAAAGTTGGAATCCCCCCCCCCCCCCATATGCTCCCCACCCCCCAAAAAAAACACAGAACGAAATCCCATCTAGTCACTTCCCTGGATAGAACAATAACAATACTAGTAATCAGAGTAATGCCAGTCATGACATATTATCTGCAACTTGAGTCATAATGTGTCATTCTCGCGTCTTTACAGAACTGTTGCTTCCGGTCGCCATCTTTCTTGTTTTGAAATTTTTTTAAAATATATCACACCTGAAATATTTTACCTGTGCAGCAAACTGAAATTATCAAATCCTGAAGAACGGGTTTTTGATCGTAGATTTAATTAATACTTACGAGGTGAAATCCACTCCCAAATTGGTCTGATGTCATCGGAAAAGATGTAGAAGCACCCAAGAAAACGCTTCCCCTTGTAATCTTTGTAGAATGTGTAATCGTTGAAACATGTCTCCCAAAGTCCTAATTTCACGAAACGACTATGGGCCTCTTCGAAAGATTCCACCCAGTATGGACTGGCGAATGATACCACGTTACAAATTACAGTGGCGACCATACAGAA
This sequence comes from Siphonodentalium dalli, assembly GCA_032622095.1. NCBI lineage: Eukaryota > Metazoa > Mollusca > Scaphopoda > Gadilida > Siphonodentaliidae > Siphonodentalium > Siphonodentalium dalli. The sequence goes on from CP136069.1 coordinate 194,602,034, forward strand.
AAACAACAACAAGGCATTCGTGAGGGACAACATTTTGTCCGCCTTGCCATAAACGACGAAATTCCGAATCAAAATGTCGCAGGTATTTGGGCGATTCTATTTCACGCGGGGGTGATAGAATTCCCGCTGTTTGTCATCAAGCGCTATTTTCACCACGTTCAAATAAACATTTGTTTGAAAATAAAGATATTAACGTTGATACTCTGATGAAGGCATATGTTAATTAAATTGGCTTATTTGTCGTGTATTTGTATGTTTAATTAGAATCGAGAAATAAAACGATCCTCCCCAAGAAAAATATGAACCTGAACATGTGACAGGTAAAAATAAAAAGAGGTATAACTCTAAAATAACGTGTGTCGCAGCGGTAGATGCAGTTGATTCCCCTATACCAACACAAGCGTATGCGAGCGCGCGACTTTTGCACTGCAAATTGATCAGGGATGCAACGAGAATGGTTTCCGCAACAGGGCGCGGTCAGAACGCGACAACGGGGTGTTGGTGCATGTACAGGAGTAGCCTATCTGGCTGGGAAAGGGTGTGAAGTTAGGTATTCCAGGTTTTACATTCCCCAAATTGAATCACGCCTCTGCTTGTGTTGTACAGATCCGATTTTTCCAATCCCATCTCTTGTATTGGGGCAACATGGGGTTCGGGAAATATATAAAAAAAAATAAAAATAAAAGTTCCTGGACAGCATTAAGAACATATGAAGCGGAAACAACCAATTGTTATTTTATTGAAATAATTGTTTGAACTTATTGTCACAAACGGACACAGTATGCTCAATGTGTGTTATTTAAGGGGGGAAGGTCAACCAATTGTTCTTTTATTGCAGATATTTTTTTTTATCGAATTCAGCTGGACGGGGACATTTACATTTTGAAGACTGTTGAAAAAATCGACCAGGTTATGAATTTGGGGTTGTATTTTCTCAAGCTTGTTTCGCTTTATCATATATTATGGATGTTAGTTTTGAATAATGTCAAGGAAATGGGTAACGCACAAGGTAATTTGAAAAAAGGTGTTTTGAAGTCATTTCCCCCGAGTTTTGGAGTCATTTCCTCGAAATGGGGACCTGTGATTCTTCTTGTAATATAAATAAAAAATAAAAAAAATAAAAAAGTTCCCGAACCCCTGTGCATTGCTGTCCATGGCATTTTTATTTTCAGAAAATTAAAGGCCCACTTAATTCTCGACTCCCGATCACATTATATAAAATATATGCCATATTATATACCATTTGAAAGAGGAAGCTTCAAAACATGAACATGTTGTTTTTGTTGAGGTATCGACGTGTTTTCCGTGCTTAAGTTTCATCTGGACAGAAATGCAAAGTCTATTATTTTCAATGGAAGGGGAATAACTCTATATCTTAGTTTGAATTCTGTTGCATTATATATTTATGGATTCATCAAAGATCTTGATCACACTTATCTATGGCATGTACAGAATGTGCGATAAGCAACAAATCAACACGGGGGGGGGGGGGGGGGGCTAAGCCCAATGTCGATCTCCATGATTCACGGTGATGTTTTTTGTTACACTGGTGTAAATAGGGTTCGGAGTGACATCTAGCGGATATATAGGAGAGAATAAAATAGACACTGGGCCCTGATTGGTCAATAGCCTTGTGTGTTTTTTGAATAAAAAAATCATCAAACCTCTTCCCTATGATTTCCCATAGGTAAAATAGCCATTGGCACAGGTATTAACCATTTGTAGTGAAGTTTGAATTTTTTTGGTGTGGTCTAAAATATGACAGTATTTTTTTTTATGCGGTTCTGACACTAGTTGCGAAAACACAAGATTTAAAGTGATGTGAAACACCCCAGTAGGGTGGTCAAATAGAAATGGGGAACGGTCGATTTGCTTGAACTTTTCGGCGAGTTAGTAGAATGTTACATTCCTTCAGTTGACATAACCCCATGAATACTAACTTAACAGTTTCACGCAACTGAACAAGTCCATAATATGTCTTTAAAGGCGAATTCCCTGCTAGATGATTTGTTTGCGTAAAAAGTTTACCCAAATGTAAATTTTTCAGATTTAAAGAAAATTTTGGACCCAAAATTTATATTGCCAACAGTATACGCTAAAACGTTAGCACTGAGGCCTATGGAAAATATTTACACCAGTCACGTGACCAGTGTAACCTTTTCGCGGTGATCCACAATGAACTTTGGTGGAACGGATTAATAGGAATCAACAGAAATCATGGAGACTGACCAGGGCTAACCGAGAATCACCGCGAACCACCGACAACTATAATATGTTACTATACACTCTAAATGCTATTTGGAATCAACTGCATGGCATTTGTGTTGTCTGTAGAACGGTTAGAACCTATTTGTAAACGACTTATAACCAAATATATATGAAGGATATTTGGTTCTAGCATCCAATCATTTGTTCAAATGTTTGTTTTTTGGACGATTGTAGAAGCGAACTATTTATGTTAGAGGTCTCACTGGGAGCTCATTGTTCATACATTGGGAGACATGAACGTTCTAGATTACGAATGTCGACTTGTGATATAAAACATGGTATATAAAGTGCCCATTAGGAAAATAGAATGTCAAGGTAGAACAAAGGGGCTGCATGTGTTTTAAATATTGATAATTAGACTCGCATATATTGCATTGGCACAGGGTTTTCGCAAAACATCAGGAAGCTCCCGCCATGAATGGGTTAATTGATAAAAGCTTTTCCGAACAGGTGTCCTCGATTCATATCTGTTATTGTATACCCTGGGATATGTCTAAAATCGCCCGAAAGAGATAAACTATCCTTAATGATTGAGTGCACGCCCACACCTCTGTTTTATAACAATCTCATAAATTGTCTACTTATGCTCATTATCGCGCGCCTATATTGATATCAAGTCTAACATTCGCATATTTCATTGTTGTTGGATATTCGATCACGGTAGCATAAGTCAGACGGTCTCGTGTGCTGGCATCATTCTGTCAGACTTCATTATTATATACGATTTGTCAGTCGATCATCATGAAGTATTGAATGATGGCAACTTGGTGTAATGGAGACACATGCATGTATATAATAGAAATTTATTACAACGGTTCGATATACCAGTATATATACTGATATAAACGGCTAATAAGTTATTGGTAGGTCGAAGACACTGGGTGGGGGAGGGAGCACATATTGAATTAGGTTTGCAAAATTCTATTTCTACCCCTGGGTTGAAAATGTTTGAAATTTCCAAGCTGACAACCTCCATATGTGACCCGCCATATCAAATCCAGTCGTAAATCGGGATTTTTTTACCCTGTGCCAATGCATTCTCTTATATATGCGAGTCGACCATAGGTCGCCTCGCATATATAAGAGAATGCATTGGCCTAACAATTTTGTACAATTTTAATAATTTGTTCTTGTATTCTTTAACAATTTTATAATTTCACCCATACAGAGCCCCAGACAAACATGAGCAGACGACACTCTTCTATGTGCTTCTATATATGTGTGGGGCTCCCTGCAGGGTAATGGATGTTTTTTATTTTATGTCCTAAAAATTGTAAGAAACATTTATTTAAAAAAAATGATAAAAAATTGTTAGGCCAATGCATTCTCTTATATATGCGAGGCGACCTATGGTCGACTTGTATATATAAGAGAATGCATTGGCACAGGGTAAAACAAATCCCGACTTATAGGTTGAAATTGTATTCATTGCTTGATAATCCAACTTGTAATTAGTGGGGAATTTGTTGTTTTTTTGACCTTGTAACCGTAGTATATTTTTATACTTTTGGTCAAATTTCGGTCTGAAATGGCCATCATTTGGAAATTTTCCAACATTGGGGGGATGCCAAGTTGGAAATTTCCAACAGTTGGAAAGCTTGCGGAACCAGTTGGAATGTTCCAACACAAGAGAAGGGGGTACTGCAAATGGTTATAGGTCTTGTTCAAGCGACTGTGTCATATACAAAGAAACAGTTGGAAAACTCGAGCTACCAGTTGAAAAGTTCCATCCCAACGGGGAGTGCAAATGGTATTTCGCCAACAGATAAATGTAGGATTTTCGTCTGGTTCAGGGGGGGGGGGGGCTGCAGTTGGAATTTTCAAGGTGTACACCGTCAATAGTCAACACCGCGTACATAACGAAGAGGAATATGCGGGTCAATTAATACACATACAATTTTTGCGCAGGATCAACCGGGCGCCAGACGCGGTGATCGACCATCATTGATACCCACGCCCTAGTAACATATTTACTGATGTATAGTTGCATGAGAAATTCGCCATTGCATGCTACCCCTGTTATCACCACCATTGCCACCCCTGTTATCATGAGGCATTCACCATTACAACCCACTGTTACCATGCTCATGTGAATTGTTTATTGATGTATAAGTGCATGAGGCATTCACCATTACAACCCACTGTTACCATGCTCATGTGAATTGTTTATTGATGTAAGTGCACGAGGCATTCACCATTGCAACATCCTGTCACCACGTCCATGTCGTCGCGTGAGAACCAGAAGGTTCTAACTATACCATTACTCAATTTTAGAGAAAATCGACATTGAAATTTTGAGCACCGGAATTTTGTACTAGCACCCATTTGTTATATGCGCGGAGGTTATATATTGTGCCCATGGCCGGACTTTATGTACATGCGAGGTTTCATGCCCGAACAAAACGGATTCACGGCGTTATATGTAAAAATGTGTGTTGCAGATAGAACCATTTGCACACAGAATGGTCAGATTCTGTGCGGATCAGAATGCCCTAGTAGATAGGACACTGTGGCACAATAAATCACGGACCTTCTCAAACTTGTGAGTTTTATCTACGATAATCTCTGGATAACCACACTTCAAATTGTAGCCCGAGTTTTCATCTGACACAAAACTCAGTCTGAAATGAAACCATGTCAGATTGACGATTGTGTCAGGTAGAAACTGGGACTATTCAATTTTGTGAATTCTATAAAGATTGTTTGGTGCAATATAATGAAGGACTTCGACTTGAATAAGCACAACCCAATGGTCAGTTAATAGAGAGGATCAGACATACGTATGTGTAACTTGTAACGTGTGGTACTATTGTATTGTATACATGATTGGCATTGGTGCAACAACAGTTTCAGCATTATATACCCGATTTATTAATATCAACATCACAAGCAATGATATACAACAAGCCGAGATATTTCCAAAAACTTAACCCTCCCCCTAAAACTGATTTTCTATCTGAAAATACCTGTCAAGTCAGAACAGCCCGTTTTCATTCCGTTTTGTCAACCAATTCAGAGTCTTATCATATATCATGGAATTAGCATGTATCTGAGGAGGTTTGTGTTATGGTAGAGTCTATTTGGTTTAAATATTTGATTTTTTGGGGTAAATTGGCTAAAATTTTGATTATTTATATAGGAAATGTTTTTGAAAAATTCCCATCACTTTGTCAGTTTTATGGACACAGCTGCACAACATGCACCACAATAAGCACAAATTCTTTCCCAATATCAGACATGAAATGCTATAATCATGTACCAGACCAGAATTAAGAAATAAAGTAAAACTTAACCCTACCCCAAGATAGTGTTCTCAATGTTTTCAATTTTATACTAAACTCGAAAGGTCATTCGTACTAGTTGACAGAAGATTCATATAATAAACTGCCCACGGATTATGTAATCTCATCTTCACTGTCACTGTCAAATGTGATGGTATCAGTCAATATAATTTATGTGCAGCATCTTAGAGGAAGAATGGTTCAAACAACGCAGGCTGTCTATAATTGGCCGTCCATACATAAAGTGCTACATTGTGAGTGGTTGATTTGGGAACGGTTGCAAGTCTCCACTGTTTTGCTATCATATTGGCTCTTTTTGAGTGTAGAATTAAAGATTCCTAACACGGTGGAAGTGCAGAAAGATCAACTACCTTTTGCTGATTCTCGAACTTCTGCTGGAACTTTATCCACCTAGCTTAATTCACTTTTCTCGAATGTGGCCATACTTTGAAATGGAACTGAAATTAATCATAATGTGTGGCCATTCTGACCTACTAGGATAATTGATCAACACGATATAGGGTGGAGGTCAAGATGGCAACACGGGAGTTACCGTGTGGTCATAGGTGGGGCGAATATGTATAAAGGGAGTTACTGTATGGTCATGAATGATGTAAATAGGTGTACATGATTAGCAATATTGTCATGAAAGGGGGGGGGGGCATGGTGAGCTGTATATGTATGCAAGGAGTGAGTGTATGGTCACGTATGAGGTGACTAGGTATACAGGGAGTGACTGTATGGTTTTTATGGTTATGACTACACAGTACATGTGTACACAATGTGGCTTAATGGGCATTGGTGTGGTTTATGTAATTAACGAGAGTACATACATGGTAATATGTCTGTTTATGTATATATTGAGTGACTGTATGGTCATGGGTGGGATCCACAGCTGTACCTTGTGTGGCTGCATTGCCATGGGTAGGTGCATATGTATATGATGTACATGTGTTGGCTGAATGATCATGGGTGGGGTGACTGGACAAATCGACGTGCAGCTATGTGTAATGCGTAGAGGTGTACATGGAATGGTAGTAGCCATAATGTGTATATGTGTACCTGATGTATGCTGAATGGTCATTGACAAGCGTGTGGATGGTCATGTGTGAATGTATATATATGTGTATATGACTACTGACATGGCAAATATGTATACCATGAGTGAATCTATGGCCAATAGTGAGTTGCATATGTTTTCAGGGACTCACTATATGGCCAATGGTGATGTGAACACACTGAACAGGTATACAAGGAGTGACTGTATGCTCATGAATGTGGTGAATAGGTATACAGGGAGTGACTACAATGTCATGTATATGGTTATGGGTCAGGTGTAGGAGTATACCGTAACCTAGTGGGCCTGCATGATAAAATGATTGACTGTATGATCACGAATGCGTTGAATAGGTACACAGGGGTGACTATATGGTCATGGGTCAGGTGTATGAGTGTGCCTACATGTGTGCATGGCTGTATTGACATGCATGTGTGGGAGTGTATAGGTATACACGAGTGTGGGTATATATGGTCATGGGTGATGGTTACGTATATAAAGCGAGTGTGGCTATATGGTCAATGTGATATGCATATGTATACATGTACATGGAGTGACTCTATGGTCATGGATGGGGTGTATATATTTATCTCGAATGGCTATTTTGGCCATGCCGAATAGGTATACGGGGATTGACTGTATTTTTGTTTAAACATATTTTATTGTAATATAATATTACACAAGGGATCGGGGCACAAGTTTTAACAACTTAAGTCCGCCCCTCTCCCATATACATTTTAACAAATACAAAGTAGATGACGAACATAACATATATACAGGGTGATGTATGGTGTGGTTGTGATTGCTGTCAGTCCTATCCTGCTTTTGAAATTTCATCTGAGGTAGTCAACATTTGTAACGCAAAGGAGGATCTCGCCTATATTTGTTAGCGGAGGGGGCCTAATTAAAACGTTTCGTTGATGAAATGTATGAATAAACAAAATGGAAAAGAATTTCATTGCGTCGATTCGATTCTGATGATATCCCTGTGAGTAAGGAGGAAATGTTAGATATTATAAATTGGTGGGCTGCAATCTTATTGAAGAGTTCGCATCTTTCGGTAGCATACAGGGGGCACTCAAAGAAATAATGAAAGGCATCTTCGACATCGTATCCACATGTGCATTTAGAGGTATCAGAGATAAAATTGTTCCACATATCTGATTTTAATTCACTACAATAGTTGCGAATTCTGCAGTGTAAAATGCTTAGTTTTCTTGGGCCATTAATAAAGAATTGGGGAGGTTTCGTGGGCGGGTCAATTAATTTCAAATTCATCTTAAATTCAGGAAGAGTACTTACATTTGTAATAGGCTTTGGTAGTTTATTCCAGGATAACGTACTTTTAGGTAAATAAGAGTTTCTGAAATGTTCTGTATGCGAACGGTATGAATAGAATTTGTCAGGTTCGCGCATATCATATCGATTACTGGCAACTTGTCTTGATCGGGGTGGCAACATGAGGGTGAGGTAATTGGGGACTTGGTTGTTTATTATTTTAAACATGGTGTGCAACTCGTGGAGTTCTCGTCGAATTTCAAGCCTTGACCATCCTACTTCGTCAAACAAGCGATTTATATCTACGGAACGCGTTAATCCTGTTACTATTCTTGCAGCATCCTTGTGTATGTCATCGAACTTTTTTAATAAGTAATCTGTTGCTGTGCCCCACACTACATCGGCATAGTCTATAATTGGTAATATATATGCTGTGTATATTTTTTCAAGCGACTTTCGGTCTAGGTCGTACTTCAGTCTTCTTAATTGTGAGAGACGAGATGTTGCTTTGTTTGCTATTGTATTTATATGAGTGTTCCAGTTTAGATTCGATTGTATTTCAAGTCCAAGATGTTTGTGTGAGTTTGTAAATAATACATTTTCTTGTTCGAATTTTAAATTCGGGGTCACGTTGTTATTTGTAAGGGAAAAGGAAATTGCCCTAGTTTTCGTTGGGTTAAATTTAACTAGCCATTTATTTGCCCAGTCTGCGACTCTTTCAAGGTCATCGTTCATGTTCTTGGTTAGGATATCGATGTCATAATGGGTAGTCATAAGGCAAGTATCGTCCGCGTACATTCTTGTGGTTGCATTAATGTGATCAGGGAGGTCGTTTATGTAAACTAAAAATAGGAAAGGGCCAATAATTGAGCCTTGAGGGACACCCGCTGGGATAACTTCAAAATTTGAGAAGGAGTTGTTCACTAAGACCCTTTGTTTGCGATTGAACAGATAATCTTTTAGCCATTCTAAGAGATTTCCAGAGACTCCATATTGTTCCAATTTATATAGCAGCCCCCTGTGCCATACTCTCTCGAATGCCTTTGATATATCAAAAAATACTGCACTTGTATAGAGGCTGTTGTCGAGACTATGGCACAGGTTGTGATATAGTTCTATTAACTGGTATGTTGTACTATGGCCAGGGAGGAAGCCAGACTGGTGATTATATAACAAATTATTTTCCGTGAAGTATGTCATAATATGTTGTATGACCACTTTTTCGAAGATTTTGCCTAATGTCGGAAGGAGAGATATTGGACGGTAATTTGCGGAATCGGCTGGGTCGCCTTTTTTGAAGATAGGGATGACGTTTGCCTTTTTCCAGGTCATTGGAAACTTACCAAGATCCAATGATTTTTTATAAATTATTAATAGGGGGATTGCGATATTTTCGGCAGTACTATGCAACATTTTTGGGCTGATGCTATCGTGACCATACGCCTTATTTAAATTTAATGATTTTATAGCGCACACGATACTTTGATATGTGATTGGGATTTCGGATAGTATGTTATTGGATCTACGAGGGAAATAAGGGAGATTTTTGGCATCGTCTTGTATAGTGGCATTAGAAATGAATCTTGCGTTGAGACACCTAGCTTTTTCATAATCATCGGTTGCATATGATTTCCCTTCCATTGATACGTTGCCATTGGGGCTATACAGAGGTGGGGTATTCGTAGATTTCTTTTTGTTAAGTAGATAATTCATAATATGCCAGAAATCGCGGGGAGTGGGGGTTTCATTTATTTTCTCCTCAAGTTTAGTTTCGAATTGCGATTTTGCATACTTTTTCATGTTGTTAACTTTATTTCTAATATCCTTGTATTTTCTCCAAGTGTGCTCTGAATTTCGTTTGAGTGCTATTGATCTGAGTCTATCGCGACGTCGTATTTCTCTCCGTATGTCGGAATTAAACCAGAATTTGTCCTTTGTCCTTATCGTCACTGTCATTTTGGGGATTGATTGTTCCATTATTTTAATAAATCTCTCGGTAAATAAGCTTACTGCATCGTTTATGTCATTTACTGGTTGCAGCAATTCATGCCATTTGCTCTCATTTATTAAGATATTAGCTTTTTGAAAATCTGCATTTTTATAGTTCCAGATAGTTCTTGTGAAAGAGGTCGCATGCAATTGATCAAATGAAATTGTCGCGTAAACAGCGTAATGATCAGACAATTCAAGATTTAGAACGTCAGCGTCCCGGACACTCAAGTTATTACTCACGATTATAGGATCGAGTAGGGTGCTGGTTCTAGTGGTAACTCTAGTTGGGGTTTTTATTACGTCCTTAAGTGTATAGAAATCAATAATATTTTTGAGTTTGGAAGTGGGGCATAGTAGATTGGAGTTAAAATCTCCAAGTAGAATTATATTTTGGGAGACATCTAGTGCCTTAGATATGGACAAATCTAGCAGATCCCAATAGTTCGATCGGCAATATTGATCTGATCGATACGATAAGCATAGCAAAATATGTTGTGATTTTGAGACAATGTCAAACCATAGCATTGAAGAAGTATCGGTTTCTAAATCGTTTCTCCTTTTGAAGACCAGATGAGAGGAGACGTATACGCATAGTCCACCGCCGTAGGAATCTCGATCAAGTCGGATAGGGGGACTGAAATTATCAATCTCTAGTCTATCGGAGGGGTAAGAGGGGTCAAGGTGAGTTTCGGTGAAACATAGGATATCGAAGTCATTTATCATATCGGCTATCTTTTCCAGTTTATGTCTTATGCTCCGTACATTATAATGGAATACTGTTAATGTGTTGCCTTCGTGTACAGTTTTATGGCTTGGGCTGGGCCCTGGGTTGCTGTGTACCGATCCGGAGCATAACAAAAGCATTGATATGACCAGAAGAATTAGAGGGAGATTTATTCTTAATCCTTGAGGTATCTTATAAATTCTATGGGTTTTCGTACTTAATGGTGAGTGGCGAGTAGAAAGCCTCCCTGAATTGAATACGCCAGTCGCGATGCGGTGCTGCAGTGGCGATATTCCCATTTAGGTTGGAAAAAGGAACAGTTTCGGCGGCACCGGAGCGAGACTGGCGTACATTGGATACAAATATTTAAATATGTCGTGTTGGAGCGGATGGGAGGATGACAGCGCAAAGTGGAAAATGTGATTGTCGGATATCAGTATCGGCCTATTGTTGATAGAAAACATGATGAAAACATGAACAAACATGAGAGAAACATGAGAATAATAACTGTACATAATAATGGTGTGAATTATGAGGTGAAGATGTATCAATAACATGTGAAGTATGCATAGACCGGGTCGAGTATTTCGTTTTGGAACGGGAAGGAGAAAGTTATTGTGTCGCTTTGGGTCTCGTATTTTGAAAGATCGAGGCCTATAATTGAGCTTCATATGCTGAGCCATTGATATATAAAATGCGATGTACAGAGGCGGCCGAGTATGGCAGAATACATTAATATGCATAGGCCTACCCGGACTTGTCCGCAAAGCATACGTTAGTTCAGACCGCGAAGATAATTTTTCATGAGCATTCCATTTTGACGAGGCTAGTGTTTGTTTGTGCTTCTGGGCTCCCGTAGTTTTGTCTACTCGGCTGTTAAATTGGCTGAAAGAGTGATCATGCCACACCACTGTGCCAACGACCTTGGCCTTGGTATAGAGTGCCGAATTACACTCACATATTAGATTTAATGTTTTGCAAAAAGTATTACTAGGTATTTCAGCATATGCCATGCTTCAAACGCATAGACAAACGTTGAAGACAAACTTGTCGATCAGTACTAATTGATGTGCTGATCTTTCGATCCAAGCTCACGTGGCGAGGGGACTGAACTATGTTTGCAGCTTGCTTTCGATCACTATACCGTACCAAGGGGAAAAACTCTATCTTACATGTCTGAAAGTTGGTAGTGTGGCAAGATCCTACTGTCAGCGTTAATTTGTTGTGACTTTTACCACGTGATTTCAAAGTTCACGAGTGCTGGACCATTGTTGGATTTCTTTGAAATGTTAAAAAAGTTCAGGTCGAGTAAGTAATTCAGGCCTGGATATTAAGTAATGTTTATTGCTGACCTCACACGTATTACATGTGACGCAAGTGTGTGCCTCTGTAGCAAGTATATGTTAGAGAGCCCAAAGTGACTTAAAATTTGTAGGTTTCTGTGCGATAGAAAATGGATGAATACAGTATGCAGTGGAAATTGTTGGCGTGGTGACTTTGTCGCGGGGGTGTTGTGACTTGTAGTCAGCTGCAGGTCAATCAATCTTTGCCAATCAGCTGATGTCAGTATTGATTTTGTGATTGATTGAGGAGTGAGAGATAGGATTGAATGAATGAGGCAAGATTAAAATTTAATAGTGGGGGAAGGGTCAGGAGACCTCAAAGTTTTCTTGAAAGTACTGAAATATTATTATTATTATTATTTTTTTTTATTTTTTTATTTTTTATTTTTTAATTTATTTTTTTTAATGAATTTGGTCGTTATTATATAAACCACATATATGTGACTGGATTGTCTGAAATAACCAGCATAGAAATGGTATTTTCATATAGAATATGTGTTTGGACTGTTAATATTATGTTTTTCAGAAAACTTTCAGGTCTCGGGATCCATTTACCACTATAATTATATTAATATATACAATAATACATTTACGATGATCAATGAAGTGAAGTTAGTCACTGGTAAGTTCGTCGATCACTCAGGGCCACATTTGTGCTCTTATAGATGGTAAAGATGTATTCAGAATTCCAAGTGATCAACTTGCCATATTATATTCAGTAATAGGTCTGAATTATTATTTTAGTATCCTAGAACATGGGTCAAAATGAAATCTCAAGGGATATGTGAAAGAGTAAATAATGTAATTGACATTTGATGGAGTTGTGTCATATGTATGTGACTGGTAAGGTACTGCATAGTAGTCAAGTAAATGATAAGTCAGAGCCTGTTGTATTTAGAATATTTCATTTGGTAAGTTAATATTCAAGCTTATGACTATTTCTGACACTCAAACAATAGACCTTATATGTGGGAATGAATAGAGCGTCGCCCCTTCTGTGTAGCAGTCTAAGGCAATTTAGAGTTAATTTGGATCCCTGAGTACATATTTAACTATACTACTAGTAGCCTGTGAGTAATGGATAAATTATATTTACTATTATACTATTAAATTCTCAATAAAAACTAAAGTGGTATCCATCTAATATCCCATTGAATGCAAGATGAAGGTAATATAATAAACATCTCTCAGGATGCGAACCAAATCCTCCATTTAGCAATCAGCTATTTGAGTATTTTGTGGAATTCATATTGTCTGTGTGACATGAAAACCATGAACATGTAGTCCAAGTAGTGCAAGTCCAAGTATGCAAAAGCATGAATATACCTTCACCTATGTCCAGATGCAAGGATGAATCTACTTCCTAAAATTAGTCTGGGGTGTCTCAAGATAGGTGGCAGATGGAGATAGTGCTCCTCCTGCCCAATCAAATTTGAAATTAGTGATGTACTCTAAGCAAAATTGAGGAAAACAGGAGATAAACCGTCACCAGTCAACAGCCAGAAAATAGATATGTTTTTATTTATTCTTGTTATTTATACATTTGTTTTGTTATTTAGTTAATTTTCATATTTAATTTTAAATTTATTTATTTATTATTATTATTGTTTTTTTTTTGTTTTTTTTGTTTTTGTTTTTTTAAATTGATAATTTTCAGCATTTGGGCTGTCTTCTGGCTGAATAAATTTCAATTGAAAGTCCCCTGGTATCGGTTTTCTCCTGATATATAATAAAAAGATACTTAAATTATGCTGTCAGGAACTCCAAATGCAAGACATGAACACCTACCAAAGTCGGATCACACCTGATGGTTAACTTTATTTATTTAGTATAATGTGTAATTATCTAATCTCCACCTTTCATTTACCTTGGAATATGCGATTGTCAATAGATACACCGACAAGACTGATCCGGCTTTGGCAGTTATCCATGCGTATATGAGTAATATATAATATCCCTTTGGCAGTTGTGTGTATCTACCAACTGGACATATGAAATAAAATATAAATTCAATTGTAAGAGACTAATAATCAGTGTGTGTGAAGTTAATATAAATAATACATACTATGCCATTGGTAATTGCGTATACCTACATGTACCAGCAAAAACAGATTATATAAGTTATAAATTCAGATATAATAGTTTGATGTTCAGTAGATTTGAGGTTGACTCATTTCTTCAGACCTCTGACACACTAAACTTTGCTGAGACTTTCTTCCGAGGCGGGACAAATTCTAATGTTTCTAAAACTTAATTGCCTTTTTCATTATATGAAAAATAAAAAGAAGCATGCAGTTTAATCAGAGTGGACATATGTCTATTCCGGGAGTACTTGTAATTTCAAATTTGCATTTTAGTGTAAGTATATTTAGCGCTCTTTATCATATAGTACACCTACAAATAGTTATTGCAAAATGCACATTGCAAGGGCACATAGGTTTTCTTGTACACAAGCATATTATCATATTAAAAAGTATATGTAGGAATAAATATTTCAACATTCCTTAAAATGTACAAATTTCATTACTTTTAAGCCACGCATGGTTTTCACCAAAGTGTGTTAAATTTAGGGACGGAATATATGATTGAAGTTTTAGTTCATAGGTCTTTCCACTTTTAGTTTGATTCATGCCAGATGGCAGACAGACATCGGGCACACCAAACTTTGAGTCTTTCTTCCAAAATGGGACAAATTCTAATGGTTTCTAAAATTTAGTTGCTTTTTCATTATATGAGACATGAAAAGAAGCTTGCAGTTTAATAAGAATAGACATATGTCTATTTGGATCCCAGGGGTACCTGCAAGTGCATATTTACATATTTTTAGTATAAGTATATTTAGTGCTCTTGAGCATATAGCATACCTACAAATAGTTGCTGTACAACGCACATTGCAAGGTCACATAGGTTTTCTTATAGACAGGCATATTGTCATAAGTAGATGCAGGAATATACATTTCAACATGCAGGAATATTCATTTCAACATTCCTTAAGATGTACAAATTTCATTAGTTTTAAGCACACCTACAAATAGTTATTGCACAACGCACATTGCAAGGACACATAGGTTTTCTTATAGACGGCATATTGTCATAAGTAAATGTAGGAATATACATTTCAACATGCAGGAATATACATTTCAACATTCCCTAAAATGTATAAATTTCATTAGTTTTAAGCCACACATGGTTTTCACCAAAGTGTGTTAAATATAGGGTCGGGATGTATGCCAGAAGTTTTAATTCATTGTTCTTTCCACTTGTAATCAATGCCAGATGGCAGACAGACTTCAGGCACTCCAAACTTTGCGGAGTCTTTCTTCCAAAATGGGACAGATTCTAATGGTGTCTAAAAATTAATTACTTTTTTCATTATATGAAAAAAGAAAAGAAGCTTGCAGTTTAACAAGAGTAATTCCATCCTCTATTTGGATTCCAGGGGTACTTGTAAGTACAAATTTGCATTATAATATAAGTATATTTAGTGCCCTGAAGCATAGTACACCTACAAATAGTTATTGCACAATGCACATTTCAAGACACATGGGTTTTCTTGTGCACAAGCATATTATCATAAATATGCATAGGAAAATATATATCAACGTTCTTTGAAATGTACAAATATCATTACTGTTAAGCCACACATGGTTTACACCAAGGAGTGTTAAATTTAGGGTCGGAATATATGCTTGAAGTTTTAATTCATTATTATTACCATTTTGAAATTCTATCTTTGTATAATATACTATGGTTATCGAGAAATGTCGATTTCATGACAGTAGGTGTTGGACATTGATTTTTATCTATAATTGTAGATGTATAATGCAGACATTTAGCACCTGTGGACCTGGTTGAATTTTTCTGTGGTTCGATGGATCACATCCATCCTCGAGCAAATTATGTCATTTACTGGCATTTGTTTATTATGTGTAGGGGTAGATTGCTTGAGACCCCACCACAGATTAATTCACACCAGGTTCCCAGCTTAAGATTATGTTGGCCATGTAATTTTACGAGTAAACCTTAAATTCACATTACGATGATGTTGTAATTTTACGATGGTTTTTCTGTCATAATATTACGATCATTTTGTAAATATACGATCAAATTTGTAAATGTCAGATTACGTTGATATTTTACGATGGTTTTTCTGTCATAATATTACGATCATTTTGTAAATATACGATCAAATTTGTAAATGTCAGATCACGTTGATATCGCAATTTTACAACAGTTTACTGATGGTCCAATTGCTGCCAACAGTTTCTGTCGTAATACTACGATGAAATTTTTAATTTTTATTTTTTTAGTGTAGGTAACATACATGTACTCATTAAGACACATTCTTATAAATATGCATATAAATATGTACTCATTAAGACACATTCTTATAAATATGCATATATGTACACACACACATACATATGTATGTACCTATATACATGCATATGGACATATACACATAAAAATATCCTTTATCTTTGGCACCGAGCTTGAGAATTGTTTTGTGAAACACATGTGAGGCTCTGGTAATTTTAAATGACATTGAATACTCATGGAAGAGAGAGGTTTATTCACATTTCAATAGATGTTTTTAGTTTGTGAATGTAGTTGTCAATAGACATTACTGTGAACTATTGTATTTGACCAGGTATTACCATTGTTCACTTACATTCATCTATATATTAAAGGGATAAACATATATCCATATTGAGGAATCAGCACTTATATAGAAAAGAACAGTAATGAGATTCAGAGAATATCATTATAACAGTGACATGAGGTGTTTAGCATTGTTTTGTTGACCAGGATTGATCAATGATCAGGTAATGTAAATGTTTTGTAAATATAGGTATGTACCTATATACATGCATATGGACATATACACATAAAAATATCCTTTATCTTTGGCACCGAGCTTGAGAATTGTTTTGTGAAACACATGTGAGGCTCTGGTAATTTTAAATGACATTGAATACTCATGGAAGAGAGAGGTTTATTCACATTTCAATAGATGTTTTTAGTTTGTGAATGTAGTTGTCAATAGACATTACTGTGAACTATTGTATTTGACCAGGTATTACCATTGTTCACTTACATTCATCTATATATTAAAGGGATAAACATATATCCATATTGAGGAATCAGCACTTATATAGAAAAGAACAGTAATGAGATTCAGAGAATATCATTATAACAGTGACATGAGGTGTTTAGCATTGTTTTGTTGACCAGGATTGATCAATGATCAGGTAATGTAAATTAAATTGTTTAAGAAAATAATTAGGGGGCTCAACATAATGAACAGTTGAGTTTGGGAAGTATGTTGTCTTGCAAAATCCAAAGATGGTGAAGCTGAGTTGAATTTACATGATGATATTCAGCTTCAAGGAGAAATGGTATCTTAAGTGGATTAGTTAAGGCACTCTGCCTCCTCGAGGGTATTCAATGTCAGTTTGGCCCCATCCTCTGATTTCTTGTAAAAGATTCGTCCGTCAAATGTCCAGTAGGAATTGATTTTTTTGTCCTTTTTTAGACTGGACAGTTCCTGGACAATTGACTGACGCATCTTCGTCAAGTCTTCAGTGATGAAAACTGGGCCTTTACCTTTCAAGTTCTTTTTATTCATGAACACATTAAATTTTGTTATCCACAGTTTAAATCTGGCTATGATCTGGACTGTTCTGATTGTTACTGGTTGACTTGCAGGGTTTTTTTTGAATTGTATGACTTTGATTCCTCCTAAAGGGTGTGCTCTGCTTATATCTGATGAGTGCAGCTTTAGTCCAACATCTGTATTTATCAGATTGTTAACCAAACCTATCCAGTCAAATTTCTTGAATCCATTAACATTGAGGTTGTCTGGAATGGGGACATTGTGGAAACGTAGGCAGTCCCTCCTACTATATTGCTCGGTTCCTTCGATTTTAGTGTCGGTGTAGTCCTTGGCTTCCTTGAACTTTGAATCTATTAGGTCAAGAATATTATCAGGTATAATGTTAATTTTTTGTGTACTTTGTTTTACCTGCTTCTTCAGATCATTATTCTCATCTGTTAGCTTCTTCATTTCTGCCTTTAATGTGATGAATTCAGATCTGACATCTTTTATTTCCGCCTTTACCTCTTGGACCTCCTTTTTTGTTTCAGCTATGCTTTTATTCACAGCTTTATCCACGGCATCCTCAACAGTGACATTTAAGCTGCTAAACATGGTTGTTAGTTGGTTTGTCAGCTGATCTGTATGGACAATGGTGAGATACATAGGCATACAAGGATTGACTTATGATCATGAAAGTGGTGAATAAGTATACAGGGAGTGACTATGTGGCCATGGTTCAGGTGTATGTGTATAGAGTAAGTGACTATCTTGCCATGTGTGTGGTGTTTATGTGTATATATATATGGAGTGACTGTATGTTACTGGGTTGGTTGTACATATGTACCTTGGGTCGCTATTGCTTTCCACAATAACTCAACGATATAGAAATATATAGTTCTCCATGTTGATGGCGTTTATGCACGATGGAGGAAACGTTAAATGATTCCCCCTGATAATAGTTAATCAATGTTTATGCTAATGGGCAGGTGATTTAAGTCAGTGATATCGAAATGTCAAATATACAGAAGAATACACTTATTGGGTTCCATTCCATCACGGGTAATGATTACCTTCCAAAAAGGGAAAAAAATTGTCTGGAAGTTGCGGAAAGACGATCAAAATATATTGAAGTCATGGCATATTTAGGAACGAATTGGGTTTTGGACAGTGACACGCTTACACACTTAACTTAAAAATAAATAATTTTTTTAGCTAATTCACCCACAAAAAAAAAATATTAAAAAAAAAATAGACTCTACCATAACATAAACCTCCTCAGATACATCCTAATTCCATGATATATGATAAGACTCTGGGACAAGTAATGACAACGGCTCAGCATGGCTTTGTATTTTTGAGCTAAATCGGGATTCGTTAGGTTTAAGGTAAAATCGGGCAGTGCAAGTCGATACACGAGACAGAACTCGAAGGTCTAACTCACACGCATAACATGATGAGTCCTTAAATCACTCTATCAAACGTAGATGGAACACTATGAAGTAACACATCAATCACTCACCCGTAGCGCAAGAACGTTCTATCTACACGCACAAGGTCTAAGTGGAAATCCTAGGATTGAAAATCACAATGTCAGAACGTTCTATCTACAATATAGCTCACAAAAGTGTCTTATTGACTTGATCTTGATACTTTTGTAGGTTGAAGAGGTAAATAGTATTCAAGGAAACATTTATATTGGGCTATACCGTAATAATGTTGAAACGTTATAATATTTATCTCATATTATTGTCGAGACAACACAATTCACATTTCATCGGCAGCCATTCGCCAAACTTACACCACGTGACGCGGATCTGCCAATCCTATTGGCTCTGTAGATAGAACCATCTTGCTCTGCCAAAAGAATGCCGATTGGGGATCATGCGTTTAACGGACATATTATGAGCTGTCGTTTCTATCGGTACCAATAACTCATTTCCCCGCCAAAATACAGTTAGAACCATCTGGTTCTCACGCGACGATGTGTGTGCGTTTAGTCCCCTGTCACCACGCACGTGTATACGATTAACCCGACCATGGCGCCACGCCCCTGAGTGAGTTTACAAAATTGTCACCCCATATAAAACAACTATGGTACATCATACATGTACGCCGTGGTATTTACCGTGGTGATTGGAACAGGTAAAATGATGTAATTTACCAGGGTTTTGCGTTTACTATATAGAATTTACACGGGTATGCATGTCCTTTTTATATGGGCTTTACATGGCTTTTACCAGAGTATAGATCCATGTAAACCAGAGTATAATCTGCTATACACCATGAACATCAAACAGTTACTGGAGTATGTTCTAATTTACATGGGTTTGGATGTGTTTTAGCCATGTCCTGTTTCACCAGTAAATTACGAGATTATAGTGGGGTACACCATGCCTTTACTTTGACTTTACAAGGTCACATGTGTCATTTTTACATGAATTTGCATGACTTTTACCAGAGTATATCATTGTTTACCTGACTTTACCATATTTTACAAGAGTCTAGAGCCATATAAACCATGGTTTGCCTGGTTTTTACCGTAGTATTTTTATAAGGGAGTAAAGGGACTACGTCCGTGTGTGCGTTTAACCAACCGCTACGTCCCTGTATATGTTGTCCATATGTGTGAGTTATAGCCCTGTCTCCACGCCTCTCTATACATTTAACCCCATGACAACACACTCATATGACATGCGCTTAGCCGCTGTCATCACACCACTGTGTTCAGACCGCCCCTGTCGCCACATCCCTGTGTGCGCGTAGTCCGTAGGCACGCCCCTGTGTTCCTTTGGCCCCATGACAAAACGTCTATGCTGTTATTTTAGCCGATGTACCACTCCCTGTGTGTGTATTTATCCCACCCCTGTCGCCACACACATATGTGCGCTTAGCCCGCCCGATCTTCACACATGTGTGTGCTTTTAGCCCACCCATGTCGATTGTCACGCCCCTGTATGCGTTTAGGCCACCCATATTGTCACGGACCACGTGTCGCCACGCCCTTAAATGTGTGTGCATTTACCACTCCCCTGTCGTCACGCCCCTGTGTGTTTTTAGCCACGCCCCTGTGTGAGTTTAGTCGCACAAGTCGTCACGGCTTGTGTGGGTTTAGTTCCTATAATCAAGTGCCTGTGTGCGTTTAGTCCCTATCATCAAGTCCCTGTGTGTGTTTAGTTCCTATCATCAAGTCCATGTGTGCGTTTAGTCCCTATCATCAAGTGCCTGTGTGCATTTAGTTCCTATCATCAAGTGCATGTGTGCGTTTAGTTCCTACCATCAAGTTCCTGTGTGCGTTTAGTTCCTACGATCAAGTTCATGTGTGGGTTTAGTCCCTATCATCAAGTGCCTGTGTGCGTTTAGTTCATATACCATCAAGTCCCTGTGTGCGTTTAGTTTCTATCATCAAGTGCCTGTGTGCGTTTAGTTCCTACCATCAAGTTTAGTCGCACAAGTCGTCACGGCCTGTGTGCGTTTAGTTCCTATCATCAAGTCCCTGTGTGCGTTTAGTTCCTGTCATCAAGTCCCTGTGTGCGTTTAGTTCCTGTCATCTAGTCCCTGTGTGCGTTTAGTTCCTGTCATCAAGTCCATGTCTGCGTTTAGTTCCTGTCATAAAGTCCCTGTGTGCGTTTATTTCCTACCATCAAGTCCATGTGTGCGTTTAGTCAGCCATATCAACACCCGATGTGTGCGTTTAGCCCCTGTCATCACGTTTCTGTGTGGTTTAGCCCCCTACCATCACGCCCATGTGTGCGTTTAACCCTATCATCACGTTTCTATGTGTATTTAGCCCCCTGTCATCACGTTTCTGTGTGGTTTAGCCCCCTACCATCACGCCCCTGTGTGCGTTTAGCCCTATCATCACGTTTCTATGTGCGTTTAGCCCCCTGTCATCACGTTTCTGTGTTGTTTAGCCCCCTACCATCACGCCCCTGTGTGCGTTTAGCTCCTGTTATCACGTTTCTGTGTGGTTTAGCCCCCAACCACCACGCCCCCTGTGTGCGTTTAGCCACTGTCATCACGTTTCTGTGTGGTTTAGCCCCCTACCATCACGCCCCTGTGTGCGTTTAGCCCATGTCATCATGTTTCTGTGTTGTTTAGCCCCCTTCCATCACGACCCTGTGTGCGTTTAGCCCCTGTCATCACGTTTTTGTGTGGTTTAGCCCCCTTGCCATCGCGTTTCTGTGCTGTTTAGTCCCTTCCCTCACTCCCCTGTGTGCGTTTAGCCCCTATCATCACGTTTCGGTGTGGTTTAGCCCCCTACCATCACGCCCCTATGTGCGTTTAGCCCCTGTCATCACTTTTCTGTGTTGTTTAGCCACCTACCATAACGCCATTGTGTGCGTTTAGCCCCTGTCATCACGTTTATGTGTGGTTTAGCCCCCTACTATCACGCCCCTGTGTGCGTTTAGCCACTGTCATCACGTTTCTGTGTTGTTTAGCACCCTACCATCACGCCCCGGTGTGCGTTTAGCCCCCTTGTCATCACGTCCCTGTTTGCGTTAAGTCACAAGCACTATACCGCGTCGTGTACCTCGCGGCAAATTGTTTTTCCTCCAAATAGCAGGACGATTGCTCTCTCTCATGGGAGCTCATTTCCTATGGAATCAATGCAGCACAGTCCCCGTTCCATATACGGAACTTAATGCGGTAATTTGTAACCGAACGCAACCGCCATCTATCACTGAATCCCAATGGAATAGGCACGCGGCTCGCTCATTATGGGCGAGTTAGCACAGGGATTTACCCCGCAGCCATCTGATAGCTCTGATTAGAGGACCTCTTGGGGTGCTTGTGGTTTGTATCTTCTGCTTCACACTTCTACCAGCATCACAACTTATATACGCTCTAAGTCACACTTCGCCGTGTAGGGCAAACCATTATATACAGTAATGCCCTAAATAATCGACTCCTTAACCACAGCAGAATTATGGGTAATTTTTCAGAATTTAGTTTCCGACTAAATCCTGAAAAATTACCCATAATACTGCTGTGGTTAAGGAGTCGATTATTTAGGGCATTACTGTACGTGATATGTTTGAACCCTTTCATGACGGGAGCTGCGCTGGTGCAGCATTAAAGATCCTGTGCCAGTGCAATCTCTTATATATATGAGAGTCTCCCACAGGGAGCTTCGCATATATAAGAGAATGCATCGGCTTACAAGTTGAAAGTAAATATTGTTAGGCCAATGTATTCTCTTATATAATCGAGAGGCTCCCTGTGAGAAACTCGCATATATGAGCGAATGCACTGAGGGTTTTTGCAAAATTTGAGGAAGCTCCAGACATGGAAGGGTTAAAGAGACTCAATTCCTTCAAAGTGAGTTCATGCGCGACAACACACGCATGAGGTCCCCACCCCACCCCCTGGAATACAGAATACCACTTAAAGGTACTCAATCCGATAAAACTCTCAATTACTATTTCAATGTCTTCGGGGGTCCCCATCTCAACAGATTCCAACAACAACAATCCGATCAGAGGGTCCTATATTACTATTTCTTTGGCTTTTAGGGTAAAAAATATTTGATTCGAGTCGAGGAACCCATCAAACAAAGCTCAGAGTTATTAGATATTGATTTTTGAAATTTGTTATTTTCTCGAGATGAGTACTAATAATTGCCTTCAACTTCGTAATATGCTCGAGATGTGTACACCAAAACACTATTCAAACAGACAAGGATGGATAACTCTAAAATCAAGTGGCAATAATAACGCAATTTTGACTGTGTTCTGGGCCAGAAAGTATTCCGATAATGAAAAATGATAGATTTCTAAAATCGATATCTAAAAAATCTGAGCTTTGATGGGTGGCTTCCTCGACTCGAATCAAATATTTTTCACCCCCGAAGCCATTGAAATAGTAATTGAGAGGAGTTTTATCGGATTGAGTACCTTTAATACATTATAATATAAGTGAATGTATATGTGTATTGTGTGGAGTGCCGTGGCCTATGAAAGCCGTCTATACCCGGCATCCCTGACTGACAGAATACAATCAATAATGGTTATATAAATAATTTAAATATATCACTATAATTTTAAGATTAAATTAAACTTTTATAGTTGAATTACCTACACAAGTCCGTTTATAGTCCAATAAGATTGCAATGTTTAATCAAAACTTGATGGTAAACATCGGAAATTGTCAAAGCATTGAAAAAAAATTTCTGTTCAGACTCTATTCAGATTAAAATATATGAACTTATATACTGCACGATTAGCGATGTTTGTTGACAAATCACTGTAACAGTTTTGTTTACACAACAATGGTTTCAACACGCGAAATTTCGTTATTGGAGAATTATCAATAATGAATATTGGAACAAAGTTGATTTATTTCTCCATTTCTTCTATAGTGCATGGTGTTGTTTCAGACTTCCAGGAACGCAGTTGTATGAAGTAACTGCGTCAGCGCCAATAGCAGAACCAAGTTAATCAGCATGTCAGATATAACCGGGTTAGGCAGAACTAAGATACGTCTTGCCAGTGACGAAACGGCAGATTCGTCGCGTTCCGAGAACGTAACAGAGTCGCGATACGAACTGCATGTATACTTCAAATTAAAGGTACTCAATCGGATTCGATGGTCCCCATATCATCAGATTCCAGCAACAACAACATTTTTTGAAATGCCGCTTCAATTATCAGAGTCGATTAATTGCCCAAAAATAATGCTAACCACAGTCAACTGTAGTATAAAATTTCCCAAAACCTGTTATTTATCAACATTTTGTTCAACAAAATTTTGCCGGTTTGTCAAATATCTGACACAAAAAAAACACTTGATTTTAGAGTTATCCATCTTCATCCGCAATTTGGTCCGAGACCGTCTTCCCGTCGACTTTTTAGTGAGCCATGCACTAAAAAGTATCGGTGGTGAAAAATAATAGATTTAAAAAATCGATATCTGATCACTCTGGGTGGGTTCATCGACTCGAATCAAATATTTTGTTACCCCCGAAGCCAAAAGGAAAAAGTAATTTGCGAGCGTTATTTCGGATTATGCATCTGTAAGATTAGATCATGCCTTGAATCTCTACTATGGCTAACGCCCGTAGAGATCATATTCCACCAGTACAAAACATGGGAACTTTTTGAAGTTTTGACAGGGAACCTTATAAAGTCAAAAACATAACACGGGGAATATATTTCTTCTTAGTGATTATCTGTTCCTTAATAGCGTACTTCACTGTAGGTGAAGGTCCCAACTCAAAATTGCATGCAGTTCTGTGACTTGTGTGAGATGATATCGCAATAAACAATTAATTAATTGCCCAGGAAAAGTTCCATAATTGTAAGAAACGCAAAGCAAAATCGCTCACAAAGTCACTTATAAATCATAATATTTCGAGTTGGGACCTTCACCTACAGTGAAGTTCATTATTAAGAAGGAGATAGTAACAAAGAAATATATTCCCGTTGTTATTTTTTCGATTATATAAGGTTTCCTGTCAAAACATTCCCAAGTTTTGTACTGGTGGAATATATGATCTCTTCGGGTGGTAGCCATATAGTGGAGATTCATGGCATGATCTACTGTAAGATCTGTCGAAAACCCTCTAATAATTGATGAGTCGACTTGCACATCATAATGCAGCTCAGGATAATCCTCCTCTCTCCAACAATTATATCGATACAGAGGAGCCCCTCACGTTTATGAGATAGCTGTTTGGGATTAGGTCGTGCTTACAGAGTTCATATCTCGAAGAGGTAAGAACATATGTGACCCGCCATATCAAATCCAGTCGTAAGTCGGGATTTTTGTTTACCCTGTGCCAATGCATTCTCTTATATATGCGAGTCGACCATAGGTCGCCTCGCATATATAAGAGAATGCATTGGCCTAACAATTTTTTACAATTTTAATAATTTTTTCTTGTATTCTTTAACAATTTTATAATTTCACCCATACAGAGCCCCAGACAAACATGAGCAGACGACACTCTTCTATATGCTTCTATATTTGTGTGGGGGCTCCCTGCAGGGTAATGGATGTTTTTTATTTTATGTCCTAAAAATTGTAAGAAACATTTATTTTTAAAAAATTATAAAAAAATTGTTAGGCCAATGCATTCTCTTATATATGCGAGGCGACCTATGGTCGACTCGCATATATAAGAGAATTCATTGGCACAGGGTTAAAAAAAATCCCGACTTACGACTGGATTTGATATGGCGGGTCACATATACAGCGTACATATCTAGTAATTAAGATCGATTTTGGTTGCGATAAAGGCGATTCATTTCAAGTATGGCCTGCTTGGTCGATGGTAGACGCGGTTTGATGTGAAATAACTACTGCGGATATGATCAAACTGGAAGTTTGTTGACTGTAAAATGTGCTATCCCAAACTTGGCACTGTTCAACACCCTAATTTGCGTACTTGTATACACTCTAAGAATACTGTTCCAAATTTGGTTCCCCGGAGAACCAATTACCACATAGAACCAAACAGTTTGGTTCCACACTGCTTTAGTTCAATCTATCCTAAGTTTTGTTTGTCAAAAAACACGGTCTAGCTTCTAAAGATGTCCTAGTCTAAAAATTAAAAATATGTTCACGCGTTTTGTAGTTAAAGTCATGTGACATTTTCCGGCAAGCATTTATTATTGTTTCCAAGGCATTTAATGAACTAAATGGGAACTCAGAGGAACTATTTTGTTCATGTTCTGGTTCTACCGGGGAACCAGATAGAGAACCGACGCAGGTCACATTGGTTCTCCCCTCAGGACGGATAACCATATAGAGAACCGCAGCAGGCCACATTGGTTCTCCCCTCAGGACGGATAACCATATAGAGAACCGAAGCAGGTCACATTGGTTCTCTCCTCAGGACAAAAAATTAAACCTAGTTTTGTTGCATGGTGAACCAGAATTTCTTTTTGAATTTGGTCGATCCCCTGCTGGGACACACATTGGAACCAGTTTTTGGTTCACCGGGAACCAATTTTTTTCTGTGTGTACCTGCTTTAAATATTTCGCGTTCCTATATATACTGCCATTAGTCTCTGAGTATTTCCATGGCCAGTTAAACAGAAAACTGCCCCAATAGAATAACAATATACTTGGGTCAATCATGGAAGTATAATAATGACTTCATATATACACGGTGGTAACCAGTTATGATGACGTTAAATGTGAATGGACTGTACACTAAATCCAGCCATTAATGGGACCGTCTCCTATTATACTCAACAGAATATATTCAACAAATGAATGAATTTGAGCCATGGGTGAATGCAAAATACACTCATTTATACCACGATCGCCTATCTTACTATATAAATAAAGCCATCTGTTTAGATTTTACATTTAATCAACACCTGTTGATTAAACGTGTCTACTGTTGATTAAACTTCGCAGAGTGGATTAAACTTTCTCCATACAATTTGAACGGAAAAGTGTTTATCCATCGCATTGTAAAGATCGTGGCATAAACTTCGCAGAGTCGATTAAACTTTCTCCATACAATTTGAACGGAAAAGTGTTCATCCATCGCATTGTAAAGATCGTGGCATAAACAAAATATACGCATAGTGTTTCTGAATAACAAATTTAATGTACTCGTGGGGTTGGCGATTTACACCTCTCGCTGAAGTTCGTGGTGTAAATCGCCAATCCCACTCGTGGATTAAATTTGTTATTCAGAAACACTATGCGTATATTCTATATTTAATTTATGAAGAATGTAAACAACATGATAATTATAATGGAAATAAGTTTATGGCTCGAGTCATTAAAGACATATTATGTAATTGTTCTGGTGCGTTCAACGGATAGCATAGTATCCAGGCGCTATCGCAACTGGTGGAATGTAGCATTTTACTAACATCACCGAAAATATCAAGCACATCGACTGTATCACTCCATAGAAAACATTGTCCGAACTACGCTCAATTGTAAATATTTACATCTCGATTCGGAACGCAACTATCGGCGTTAAACTAACGAAACGGATTTCGCAATCGAGAGTCACTGCCTTTAATTAATATATAAGAATGGCGGTGTGTGTTGTCAATTTGGATATAATATTTGTAAGAATAACTATTTTGAGCAATAAAATTCTTCATTTCTAGTTGATCACCCTACCGGAGTGTTTCATATCACTTTAACTCATTTGCATTATAATTACCATGTTGTTTACATCGGCTAAACATGCGTGTATATATTTTGTACTCATCCATGGCTCAAATTCATTCATTTGTTGCATATATTCTGTTGAGAATAATAGGAGATGGTCCCACAAATGACCGGATTTAGTGTACAGTACCACTTTAAGTATATAGGGAGGAATCAGCGCCAGCTGACTTGTTTAAATGGTGATTGGCATAGAGGCCAAGAAGATAACTAGATGGATCGTCTACCCGTTATCATCATGTAAACAGACGAGGAATTAACGTACTTTAAACATCACTTTATTATAGAATAACAAACATTGCAACATATGACTGGGTTCGACATTCAACACAAATAAATATCTTTTGGAACGAAATTTGAAATCCTATGTTCATATAAACAAGTCAATGGTGGCACAACTGGCACCAAATGAAATATCGAAGCGATTCCTCACTGAAAAAAAAAAGAAAAAAAAAAAAAGAAGAGGAATGGAATTCTACTATTAAAGAGTAAAGTTTGATCGTAGGATTTGTGACCTGGGTATTTTGGTTGGGTATTTATCATGTGACCTGGGTATTTTGGTTGGGTATTTATCATATGGTCGCGACTTTTAATATTCCTGTCAATTCTAAAGGAATATAACCCGGATATTAGCCAGGATCAGACAAACATACATGTAACTTGTAACGTGTGTTGCCATTGCCAACAAAAGTCACATGACTCACGCGACCATTTGCGCCTACACGTACACGGTCAAATCGTTTAGAAGTTTTGTGTCAAACGTGTAGCATTAAGAAACGTGTAGTAAAGAGGAAGAATCCAATGTACTGATAACCAAGGTACCTTCGGCGCCGTAACATTACATGACTTTTCCCGCCAAGTGCATATTCATAGCAATACCATAGTAATACAAGTTACACGTACATGTGGCTAAAGCTGGCTAATTGATTAAATTTGTGAAATGTGCGATTCTACTCAAAAATTAATGTTCATATTCTGTTAAATGTTTGGCATTTATGACATTTACTCTGTCCCAACTCAATCTCGTGTAATTTGATCAAAACCAGAGTATGTTCATGCCACCAACGTAAAATACCTGCGTGTTGCTGCGAAAAACAAAACCAACTACTGCGTTTCTACACAAACAAGGATTTGATACAATTTTACTCTATAAAAGTAGACTTCCTATACGCTTTCTTTATTACAGTGTAAAATATAAAATATGTATAAAATTAATAACGTTCGGGTAATCATCAAACTGAGCAGATGTTTTTATTTGTATATATAACCATTAAACCATTATAGATAAGTGGGTGCCTGACCAGTTCGGGATAATTATTGTGTTCTCATCCAACTGAGAAGAAAAGCAGTCGTATGTTTTTAGAATAGATCGGTCATCATGAACCTCCAGGCTATCACATATAGATATAGAGTTATTCCGCTTGCTCCGCGTAGCAAGCTGGAGAACTCTATCTTATTGGCACTTTCCACCAAGTAAAAATGTCAGATATGTTGTTCTACAACCTGAGGAATAAACCACTTGATTATAGACACATAACACACGTAATCTTCAGTTAGTCAGTGTTTTATTCACAGAAAATGTGGTAGTCTTGAAATCGGGTTTTTATAAAATCATGTTGTTGTTATTGTGGCCCATTTAAAGGTACTCAATCCGATCAGACCCTCATAAATTACTATTTCTTTAGCTTCGGGGGTAAAACATATTTGATTCGAGTCGAGGAACCCAAGTTTTGTTATTTCTATTGTTTGTGGCCCAGAAACACGCCGTCAGAACGATGGTCTCGGTCTAAATTGCGTTATTATTACAAACTGATTTTAGAGTTATCCATCTTCGTCCGTTTCAATAAGTGTTTCTGGGGCAATTATTAGTACACATCTCGAGAAATAACAAACTTCAAAAATCAATATCTGATCACTGTGAGCTTTGATGGGTGGGTTCCTCAACTCGAATCAAATATTTTTTACTCCTGAAGCCAAAGAAATAGTAATTTAGGAGCGTCTGATCGGACTGAGTACCTTTAACATTAACGTTATTTTCCCAAATTGTCACTTTCCCATTTGAAAACTTCGATGAAAAGCTGCATATATTCTGAACTGTACACCCAGGATCTTTAACGACACGGTGAGCGTTGGCAGTCGGTCTTGCCACTAAAATAGTCACATCCGTTAAAACTATATCATAGACAGTAAAAATATTGTATTATAGACACATTATGTTCCTATACCAATCATAATTATTGGGTAAAATTCATGTTATTGCCATGCTAGTACTCTGTGTTATGTAAACAAACGCCATGTTATATAAACATACAGTACATAAAGAGTATGAGATAAGCAAAACACTCAACACCGGGGAGATCCCATTATGTCAACTTCGACAGAAAGGCCACCAAATTGTTAACAGCATACCGATATAGCGATCGTTAATCCTCGCCACTCAAAGTTTCCTTTGTTGATTGGGTCACTTTGAATCTCTCCTACAAATATATCCAGGGCGTTGAGTGTTTTGTTTCTCGCTCACTATTTACGTGGTGTATATAAACAAACGCTCGGCTCACACAGTGTTTTTTGTGGATAATATCACATTCATACTATCATTTTACTATACTATCAGTATAATCTTCAGGAAAATTTCATAATTTGGTAACTGTTATTTCTAAATTATAACCTATAACGAAAGCCATCCGTGCCGTCAAATATATAACAAAATTATATTTTAAAGGTACTCAATCCGATCAGATGGTCCCCATGCCATCAAGATACAACAACAACAACACCATTTCTTCAAAATACGATTTAGTTATCAAAATCGATTTATTGCAACACAATAATTCTAACCACTGTCAACTTTGGTATCAAATTTCCCAAAACTTGTTATATATCAACATTTTGTTCACCAAAATATGGCCACATTATCACGAAATTTACCACTTGATTTTAGAGTTATCCATCTTCATCCGCGATTTTGTCCGAGACCCTCCGTTTGACCAAGTGTTTCTGGGCCACATATTATTGCACAACTCGAGAAATAACAAACTCTGAGTTTTGATTGGTGGGTTCCTCGACTCGAATCGAATATTTTTAACCCCCGAAGCCAAAGAAATAGTAATTTAGTAGCGTCTGATCGGATGTAATACCTTTAAGGACGCATCGTCTTGATTGGTATCGCTATGCAACAAATCCTGCAGCTAGAGTTGAAATATTTGCTGATCATTTCTATGTATATCAGATTGTTATGGAGGCGCGCGGACTCAGTATATGAGTGGTCATTGCTTCAAATATGCTTGCTTCGGTGAGCGTCAACAAATGCTCATATCTTATCGAAATGCCCATGGGTGTATATATATATCTTAACGGCACATTGAGATGTCCCTCAACTCAGATCAAGCTTGAGCACCGGTCCAAATGTCGTCCATGTCGGGGTTCGAACCCGCGACAACATCGTCTAGCCCAGACTGCCATGATATTATCTATACAACAATAATACATATCACGGACGTGCCATGAATTATTTAGATCTGTCAATAATATCGAAAAGAACGATTTTAAATATGGAAATAATATCGCTTTACCTCATCTGCATCGTATCTCGGCAGGACCAACTAACACCATAGCATTGGAGAAGATCCATTGGCGATGATGCACTTTCAACAGTGTACACTGTTAGAAAATACCGTCGGTTTGACGATGTCGGAACGTCGTAATCCGACGGTCCCATACCGTTTCGTTAGTTGTACGGTGAATCACCGTTGTTTTATGCGCCTTGAATATGGTTAAAGTTAAAATTGTGCGCGATTCCAAGTGCATGCCGTCAATGTTCAACAATATATCTATCGGCGACAAAATTATATACCACAGTGACTCCACACAGTATGACTGAATCTGACTGATATTTAATATTTATTATTAATTGTTTGTATTCAGTGCAATGATCCGGTATATTCTTTATGTGCAATGCACATGTCCGTCTTGTCTTGCGTCCGTAATTAA
This sequence comes from Siphonodentalium dalli, assembly GCA_032622095.1. Lineage (NCBI taxonomy): Eukaryota > Metazoa > Mollusca > Scaphopoda > Gadilida > Siphonodentaliidae > Siphonodentalium > Siphonodentalium dalli. Next base: position 194,633,706 of record CP136069.1, read on the forward strand.
ATTACGTTATTCCAAAGTGCCGTTATCTTTATCACTCGTGAATTTCTTTCTCAATGTCATCACCGCGCTGTACACACAATTGTTTTTTGGGATCAAATTTTCATAAGTATTGTCTGTCACTTTATGCATTGAGGATTTAAGTTTCATGAAAACTATGATCGTAATAGAAGAATTAAGTTGTATTTTTCAGTTACGAATAATACTAATTCGACCATTCTAAAACATATGAATCTTAATGTCTATCGGGAAATCATATTGTCACAATGGCTAATTCTACGGTAAATTAGCAAATTAAGAGCAAAAAATTGGTGTTGACCCGTGAAAAATACCATTCGTCTGAGTCGTCTGTCCATTATTACGGTCTTGATATTAATTAAACGGCGTTGAACCGTAAAAAAAATACACCGGTCTGACTGTTACTTGTTAAAGTTTGCCAGTTACTTAAACAATTTTGTAGCGTGGAATTCTAATGTGATTCTATGTTTAACGGTCCAAGGTTGGCAGCGATGTTGCGCGGTATGACGCCGTTAAAACGACCGGCGACTTTTCTAACAGTGTAGACAACGTCGGTAAATCTAATCAACAAGATTAATTAAAATATACTCCGAAAGGTAAACAGAATGATAATATTTGGAAGAGGAAATATTCAATGACTGCTTATATCAATGAGGTCTCCAGCACAGCGGGCTAGCATAACCAAATTCAGCCTCTGTGTAACCCATTCTGTTTAGGCCTCAACTTCTCTGGAAAGTATCTGTATTATTAAATTTACAAGTATTTTGGTTTCTTTAGAAACTTCTTCACAAAGATTCTTTTTCAGTTTATTTTCTCTATATCCATATCCCCAAACTGACAGGCGACAGTTTGCATAAACGAGGTGCCCAATGGGTGCACGTCACAATATTCACCATCTGAGAAGTTAAATCTGAGTCTAGGTCTCACAGGAGTTGAGGTCTAAGAAGAATGAGGTCCACAAAGGGTGAATTTAGTGACGCTAGCCCACTTTTATAGATAGCGTCACCAAATTAACCCTATGGTGACCTCATTCTGCAAATGTCTGTAAATTCCCATATAGCGATACATCGACCAATACTGACACTTTTCCGACGTATAAATAATACCGCCGTTCATCCACAGTGTATGGGAATGTATATGTATATATATAACCACCCCTTGGCAAGTGGTCCTGCTAATTTGTTATGATGCTTGATGCTGGGGTCCTGCTGTATTGATATGATACTGGTGGGACAAACTGATGCCTATACGAAAAAGTACCGTTATTTATTCTGAAGTGTCTTTTTCACGGTGTTTGTCTCAACAGTTATGTGAGGAAAAGCCAGTTCCTGTATGAAACACCCAAGAAAATAATTTTTTTTTTTTAATTTTAATATTAATGCGCTGGTGTTGGCAAAACGACGCGAATATACATCTTGGTTTCGTCGAGTTGCATGCAACAACTAATACAAACAGAATTAAATTATTTCGCAAAATATTGTTTATCAATGTTGAATTACTTGAATACGCATAATGGCTTTTTCTGGATATTTTCAGAACACCGCGAAAACGACAGCTTTAGAAATAAAATAACGGTACTTTTTTAACAGCATCAGTTTGCCCTAACATCATCATAGCAATTTAGCAGGACCCAACCGCATCATGGCACTTTAGCACGACCACTTGACCAGAGGCGATAACAAGGGATATAATTATGCAAGAATTATAGAGGGACAGTCCAAGCCTGAGTTTAGTGTGCCTGTCATTTGCAGAATGAGGTCCCCAAAGGTGAATTTAGTAACGCTATCCCGCATAGTGGGCTAGCATAACTAAATTCACCCTCTGGGGACCTCATTCTGCTTAGGCCTAATTTCTCTGGAATGGTAAGTTTCTTTATTATCAAATTAGTACAGAAACTTCTTCACAAAGATTCTATTTCTTTTTTAGTATAGTTTCTCTATATCCCCAAATCGGTAGACGACATATTGCAAAATCGAGGTTCCCAATGGGTGTACATCACAATATTCACCATTTAGGAAAAAAAAGAATGAGGTCCACAGAGGGTGAATTCGGTGATGCTAGCCCGCTATGCGGGATAGCGTCACTAAATTCACCATCTGGGAGGACCTCATTCTGCAAAATTTAATGACAGACACACTAAACTTAGGCTTATGTGTTACAAACACATGGGGACTCGTACATTCAAAAGGTCTCGTTGCATACACTTTCCTTTATGAAATGTCATTCGTGAACCATCAGGGACGTGGCAACAGGGGAGGGAGGGGCAACTTTGGTCAAATGTTTTCAACAGTTGGAAATTTCATGCCTGACACAACATTAGTTGGAAAGTTTACATCACTTATAGGTTGAAATTGTTCTCATTGTTTTATTTTCCAATAAGTAATAGTTATTAGTGGGGAATATGTTGTATTTTATAGCAAAAGCAAAGTTTTCTATTTTGAACAGTTTGGTCTGAAATGGTTATCAGTTGGACAGTTTACTATCTTATATGGTGGTGTCAGTATAGTATTTCGCGAATATGCATGCGAGTTTGGTCTGGTTCAACGTGGGTGGAGCTATAATTCTGAGCTGGAGACCCCAACGGAGACACTCCAGCCACAACCGCATATACACGGGGACGGAACTCCTGTCATTACCCGATTACCGGTTACAATCAACTAATTATTTCCCATATGCGACAGTGTTACGATTAAGCCATGCCCACGCTTCATTACGGTACTGAGCCAAACTTAATATATTTTGGCGTTCAGAACTCCACGTTGGACATAAGTTGTAAAAAAAGAATTGGTGCCTTATCATATTTATTCCCGGAAATTAATTGGCATTTCCACAACTATACCCCGTTTGTGCTAATAAATTCATTATCGAAAAATACCTCCACCCTATTCAATTTAGCGACCAACGTAGTCGCTTGATGAACAATCACACACAAATGGCCGAATAATTAGCATAGACTATGAATTTCATTTTTCGTTCACATTAAACAACCGAAGATATTATGCACCATTCAGCTGCCGGTATTTTTTTATGCTGACTCGAGTTTCCCTACACAAATGCCAAGGGGCATAATTTCAATTATTTAGTTGCTTATAACCTACCAGCTGCATCGACATAACCAGCCAAATCACCAGATATATTCACAGGCCTTTGATGACGTGTCGTACTGTGTTTTAAAACGATACTTGGAGACTGGAAGTGAACCAGTGCTATACACGAAATGTTCATGCCAAACAAAGCAACAACAAAAAAACTACCAAAAAAAAAGATCAATAAAGTATAGGAATGCTCTACTATTAAAGATTGTGCGTGTATCTCTCACGGACCAAAATTACCACAACATATTTTTTTTTTTATAAAACCCAACCTTGTAAGCCAGCGCATTCTCTTATATATGTGAGGCTCCCTATGGGAAACTCGAATATATAAGAGAATGCGCTGGCCCAGAATATTTAATGCTGCACCAACGCAGCTCCCATCATGAAAGAGTAAACATTTCGATCCACGCGAACAAGTTGATAATTATCCTTTGGTGCATGCTACAGTAATGCCCAAAGTAATTGACCACTTAACCACAGCAGAATTATGGGTAATTTTTCAGGATTTAGTCGGAAATATGGCTGTTGCCATTCATCGGAAAGCTATCGGAAACGCTTTTATCAATTAAAGATTCACAATCCGATTAAGCGCCACTCAATTACTATTTATTTGGATTCGGGGGTAAAATAAATTTGAGTCGAGCCGAGGAACCCACCTATCAAAGCTCATAGTTATCAGATATCGATTTTTGAAATCTATTATTTTTCACCATCGAGACTTATTAGTGATCCAGTAAAAAGTCGACGAGCCGACGGTCTCGGACCAAATTGCGGATGAAGATCCGAACTGTACTGTAAAGTCTATTTTTCTCAACGAAGGGGAATAACTCTACCTCTTAGTTTTAATTCTGATGCAGTCTGGGTTGACAACGGGGGAAATCTTGGAATGAATCTGAAAAGCTCTGTCACTTGGTCCTAGGCCACAGCTGTTCCGTATTATGTGGGAATATATATAGTTTTGGTTCCTCTCCCACATGGGAATATGGAATATGTTGTGTATAATGTTATCTGGGCATTCGAAATTAAGTGGGTCTTTAATATCAACTTTAGTAAGAATATCTTATGAATTTCATGGGACACTTTTAGGGGATATTTTAGAATAAAAATCCAAGACGGAGAACTCTATCTTAACGCTATCCTCAATCGCGGAAAATTGAATAATTTCGCAAATTACGATCGAAATAAACCATATTATTATGCCTCTATAAACCAATAGTATACCCATGCATCTTCAAGCCTTGAAATAGCGTGTCTGTCATTTGCAGAATGAGGTCCCCAGAGGGTGAATTTAGTGATGCTACCCCGCATAGCGGCTAGCATCACCAAATTCACCCTCTGGGGACCTCATTCTGCTTACACTTCAGCAGAATGAGGTCCCCAGAGGGTGAATTTGGTGATGCTAACCCGCTATGCGGGGTAGCATCACTAAATTCACCCTCTGGGGACCTCATTCTGCAAATGACATACACACTATTTCAAGGCTTGTGCATCTTCAGTTTTATCTGTATTTTATTAAAAAAAAATAGCTCTTTGTAGTCTTGAAATCGGAATGTATAAAAATAATGTTGTTGTTGTTGTAACTGTGGCACGGAAGGCGGAAGAGATAGACCATTTTTCAGAATAGAAATTTCTACATTCCTTTTTTTTTGGAGTAAAACAACGTGGTCTGACCCCACCCACAGAAGTACATACACTTCATGGTAGGTTAGGGACGTAGCGGCAGGGGTGGGGGTAAAAACTAACTTTTCGACAGTTGGGACATTTTATGTCTGACACAGTTAGTTAGAATTTTACCCCACATATAGGTTGAAATTGTTCTCATTGTTTGATTTTCCAATAAGTATTTAGTGAGGAATTTCTTTTGTTTGTTTTTAGACCATAATTAGCTTATTTTTCTAAATTGCGGTTTGAAATGGCCATCAGTTGGATATTTTCCAACCATGTGAGGGAGGGATATCAGGTTGGAAATGTCCAACAGTTGGAAAGCTTGAGGTATCAGTTGGTACCTGTTCCAACAACAGGGGAGGTGCAAATGAAATTTCGCGAACTGGGAGTTTGATTTGGTTTAGGGAGGGGGGGGGGGGGGGGGTGCTGTTGGAAATTACAAGGTGTATACCCCAAACGGAGACACTCTAGCCACGTCCCTGGTGGTTGCTCATTAAGTCTGGTCTTCAGCGATTTGTTTGTACGCCGAGAATGTTCAGTATTCCATCGTTACACGTTACACGAGAATCCGCATGACTAATGTAATCCTCACAGCACCTGGATCTTCCGACTTGTATCCAACTGGGATCACATCTGCACACGCGAATGTAGATGATTTGGCACAACATTGGATCGGCGATTACCGTTTTTATCAAAGGGACTTAATCAATTAACGGCAGATTGACAGCGCCTACCATTTGGTTGTGCAACCGCACGAGAGTCCTCTTCGAAGAAACTGAAACAAATTAATCCGTCCAACCTGAGCCAAGATCCGTTTGGATGAAATTACGGAAGTCAAATGATCCCAACCAACATGCGCACGGCGACTAAATAAGCCGAGAACACACGTAACCATGGAAACGAAAATCATTCGTAAAAAGAGTAGGTCTACGTTTTATCAAACTCAGGATCCCGCGTCACATTCCGCAAATATCTACAACCTTCAATCATGTCGATGCTCGAGTTTTTAGTTTTACGTGGACTGTTCGGGTTGCCTGGCAACGGTGCCAGTGTATCATTTTCGTCATCTTCCTCGTCGTCTGATGGTATATAAGCCGGCATTGACCTTCGTCGCGTCATTAATCGGTTACCAATGCCAGACGGGTCGTCCATGAATAATGGACTGCTCCGCTCTTTACGCTTGAATGGGGACGGGATAAAAGCGTTTGTCTCGGACATCCTACGTCTAGGAACGCTGGCCTCGTCCTCCGCGATGGACACCAGGGATCCGCGCCGGATGTTCTTGAATTCGTTATCTAACGTAGACAGCTTTCCTTTAAGATCATTGGCTAACGAATCGAGTTCCCGATTCAATTGTCTCTCCTTGACTTTTGTGTTGACATATATTTGGGAAGGTCGTGTGCTCTTCATGTTGCGTTGGTTGGCATGGATGTTCACATCGCTAATTTTTTAACCTGAAAGGAAAAAATGAAATCAGTTTAACTCATTGTTCACTGAAACATCCGACACGGGTATTTAGTGATGCTGAATTGGTCATTGTCGCATGGTTTCGTTCAAAAAAGACACGCAGGATCTCCTAAACGTGCACAAAGTCACCAGGATCTCTCAAACATGCAAAAAAAAAAACCACCTAGGATTTCCCAAACGTGCAAAAAGACACACAGGATCTCCTAAACATGCAAAAAGACACCCAGGATCTCATAAACGTTCAAAAAGACACCTAGGATTTCCCAAACGTGTAAAAAGACACCCAGGATATCCCAAATGTGCAAAAAGACACCCAGGATCTCTCAAACGTGCAAAAACACACCCAGGATCTCCTAAACGTGCAAAAAGACAGCCAGGATATCCCAAACGTGCAAAAAGATACCCAGTATATCCCAAATGTGCAAACAGACACACATGATCTCATAAACGTGCAAAAAGACACCCAGGATATCTCAAACGTGCAAAAAGACACACAGGATCTCCTAAACGTGCAAAAAGACACACAGGATCTCCTCAATATACAAAAAGACACCCAGCAACTCACAAACGTGCAAACAGACCACCAGGATCTCCCAAATGTGCAAAAGACACCCAGGATCTCAAAGTCGATTCAAGGATACGGAACTGCGATGCAAGTCAAACTCAAAGCGAACGAAATTTCTATTCAAATTCAGTTGAAATTCCATCCAGATCAAAACAAAATCTCGTTTTTTTTTATGAGATATCAATATGCTGTGTGACCTTTTGCACATTTGGAGATCCTGGGTGTCTTTTTGCAAGTTTGATAGATCCTGGGTGTCATTTGCACGAAAACATGCGACAATGACCAATGCAGCTGATTTAGTAATAGTGGCGCATCTCTCTGTGTGAAGCCTCAATCAGCTCATTCCAGAAATGCATCGAGGATTCACCGAATGAGCGTGGCGAAAACAAAAACCAAAAGTTACCAAAGGGATAAGATAAAATGATATACATAATACAGGTTAACCGGGAGTCACTACTTGTAAATATATATTTGTATTATATATATGTAAACATATTTTGTTCACGTACTAATGCACTTATGGTCTGTGTTGATTTGCAGCTAAGTCACAATAAACTGATCAAACTGAATTATTATCGTATTCTGTTCTAAAACGTCTACATTAGAATAAGGCTATGACTTAACATAATCTTTAACCCTTTCTATACCAAATAGATTATCCCATTCAGTTACAAAAGTATACATTGGAATGGTCTATTGTTTATCTGGGGGTGATACGGAAAAATGAGATGACGACAGCCAAGCAAAAAAAAAAAAAAATACAAGTGCAGAATTAAGCATTTATATTCATTGTTGGAAATGTTGTTGAACTTATTATCTGAACATGTTCTACGGGAATTACAAACGAAGGAGTGTTTGTTATACAAGGGTTAAACATCTGAATTTTTTTTTTGCACGTTTAGGAGTATCCCTTTCGTAACTTTTGGTTTTTATTTTCGCCACGCTCATTCGCTTTGAGTTTGAGTATACCACAGCTTTTGTTTTTTAACAATTCAACTATTGTTAATTATTTTATATCATTGGAGTCAGCTTATCTTTGAAAATATTATTACTATACATATACAAGCCTGCAAATTAATTAGTATTTCATTTAATGTTGCACCGGATGATAAACATCACGGTTCAATAAGTCATTATAAGCATCTGTTCTTCTGGGGAGTATCTATAGCCTCAAATTAACATTGTAATTAGTTACTTTTTCCCTTCTGGGAAGTTACTAATTCTAATATCCCCTAATTTCCTGAAGATAAAATGCATAATCGATGTGATTAATGGGTCAACATCACTAAATTTAACTGGGGAAATTCAATCTGATCATATATAGGTCTCTCATAGCAGTTGAGGCCTAAGCAGAATGAAGTTCCCAGAGGGAGAATTCAGTGACGCTAGCCGGCTAGTGCGGTATGGAGTGTGGAGATAAAAATTATGCGACATTGACAACACTGAACAATAATACACTCTTAGAATTTTGAAGAATCTATGGTGTCTACACATTATTGCCCTCTGTATATAGTGATGATAAATACAAATATCTTATATCTTCAGACAGATCGGTGTCGTGCTGTCTCCCCAGCGAGTCAACAGGCAAGCCCGGACCCACCAACAGAAAATAACAAAACATTACTTAACGTGACCAACACAAAAGTGCAAACACCGACACTCATGGGATACAGATGCCTGTCTGTCTAGGTAACCTGAATAAGGGGTGTTTAAGATGGTGTGGGGGATTTTGAGCAGTAAAGGTGAATGTAACAATAAAGCATATGACATGTATTTAGTATGGACTCATGAATATATTGGTTAATTGAAAAACTCATGGACTGTCTTACACATATCGCAATGACTTGACTTGAAACATATTTTATTTGCATAATATACAAAAGGGATTGGGGCACAAGTTTTTACAACTTCTGAAGCCCCTCTCCCAATACAATATAGCAACACACGTGAAATAAAGATGACGATACAAACGTATTTACATGGTGATAAGTTTTGAGATACGTATATAATATGTATATCGCAATTCATCGCAATTCATCCCATGGACCAAATGCAGGATCGCCAAATAGAAGAATTCCAATGGTTATGTTCACAAACAATTCATGCAATCGTTTAAATAAAGCTTCTCTTTGTTGACTAAATAAAGGACAGTCGAAAAAGTAATGTTTAGAACAATACATACACTAAGAATTGTGAAGAACCTAAGGTTTCGAAACATTATTTTCGCCAGAGGTCGATCGTGCACCATGTCCTCTGCATAGAGTGATAAAAATAAAAGGCCTTATTTGTTTACAAATAACCTAATGCCCAGGGTTCATTAGTTCAGGGGTCATGAATCTACTCACTGGAAGCTCACCGATTTCATTGGTCGATTCGAACAAAGAGTGAAAAATATTTCCGCGCCAATATTTCTATTCCGTCTCACTTTTGTTCTAACCAGCTAGAGGTACATATCTAAATTTGATTTGAATTGAAGTAGTCTATTATAATTGCTACAAATATTTATACGAGTGGAGGTATAGATTTTGTGTTAGGGGCCTTTGATCATTTCATTCATTTTCACACTCTTATTCACCTCGACATTTTATTTTGTTGTCATCAGTCATCTATTTGTTATATATGTTTGCATGTTTGTTGTTTAGGGCCCTGAGGCCTGAAGTGTATTATCTCTGTCTGGTTGGTTCATCCGCAATAAATCATTAAGTGATAGCTGCCTTTATCTTAACCCTACCCTGGTCAAATTGTCTGACATATCGAGACATAATTATTGGTGGGACGATATCTCCCCGGATAGTCTGGATTTATATTTGCGATATCGATAACACGCTTCAGACAGATCGGTGTGGCGGTATCTCCCCCTGAGAGTCGGGCGATATTATGCGACATCGAACACACTCTTCAGACAGATCGGTGTGGCGGTATCTCCCCTGAGAGCCGGGCGATATTATGCGACATCGAACACACTCTTCAGACAGATCGGTGTGGCGGTAGCTCCCCTGAGAGTCGGTCGATATTATGCGACATCGAACACACTCTTCAGACAGATCGGTGTGGCGGTATCTCCCCTGAGAGTCGGGCGATATTATGCGACATCGAACACACTCTTCAGACAGATCGGTGTGGCGGTATCTCCCCTGAGAGCCGGGCGATATTATGCGACATCGAACACACTCTTCAGACAGATCGGTGTGGCGGTAGCTCCCCTGAGAGTCGGTCGATATTATGCGACATCGAACACACTCTTCAGACAGATCGGTGTGGCGGTATCTCCCCTGAGAGTCGGGCGATATTATGCGACATCGAACACACTCTTCAGACAGATCGGTGTGGCGGTATCTCCACTGAGAGTCGGGCGATATTATGCGACATCGAACACACTCTTCAGATATAGATCGGTGTGGCGGTATCTCCCCTGAGAGTCGGGCGATATTATGCGACATCGAACACACGCTTCAGACAGATCGGTGTGGCGGTATCTCCCCTGAGAGTCGGGCGATATTATGCGACATCGAACACACTTTTCAGACATATCGGTGTGGCGGTATCTCCCCTGAGAGTCGGGCGATATTATGCGACATCGAACACACTCTTCAGACAGATCGGTGTGGCGGTGTATCCCCGGAGAGTCGGGCGATATTATGCGACATCGAAAACACTCTTCAGACAGATCGGTGTGGTGGTATCTCCCCTGAGAGTCGGGCGATATTATGCGACATCGAACACACTCTTCAGACAGATCGGTGTGGCGGTGTATCCCCGGAGAGTCGGTGATATTATGCGACACCGAACACACTCTTCAGACAGCTCGGTGTGGCGTTGTCGCCCCAGAGAGTCGGGCGATATATGCGACATCGAAAACACTCTTTACACAGCTCTGTGTGGCGGTGTCTCACCGGAGAGTCGGGCGATATATGCGACATCGAAAACACTCTTTAGACATATCGGTGTGGTGGTATCTCCCCGGAGATTCGGGCGATATTATGCGACATCGAAAACACTCTTTAGACAGATCGGTGTGGCGGTGTCTCATCGGAGAGTCGGGCGATATATGCGACATCGAAAACACTCTTTAGACAGATCGGTGTGGCGGTGTCTCCCCAGAGAGTCGGTGATATTATGCGACATCGTAAACACTCTTTAGACAGATCGGTGTGGCGGTGTCTCACCGGAGAGTCGGGCGATATATGCGACATCGAAAACATTCTTTAGACAGATCGATGTGGCGGTGTCTCCCCGGAGAGTCGGGCGATATATGCGACATCGAAAACACTCTTTAGACAGATCGGTGTGGCGGTGTCTCCCCAGAGAGTCGGGTGATATTATGCGACATCGAAAACACTCTTTAGACAGATCGGTGTGGCGGTGTCTCATCGGAGAGTCGGGCGATATATGCGACATCGAAAACACTCTTTAGACAGATCGGTGTGGCGGTGTCTCCCCAGAGAGTCGGGTGATATTATGCGACATCGAACACACTCTTCAGACAGATCGGTGTGGCGGTATCTCCCCTGAGAGTCGGGCGATATTATGCGACATCGAACACACTCTTCAGATATAGATCGGTGTGGCGGTATCTCCCCTGAGAGTCGGGCGATATTATGCGACATCGAACACACGCTTCAGACAGATCGGTGTGGCGGTATCTCCCCTGAGAGTCGGGCGATATTATGCGACATCGAACACACTTTTCAGACATATCGGTGTGGCGGTATCTCCCCTGAGAGTCGGGCGATATTATGCGACATCGAACACACTCTTCAGACACATCGGTGTGGCGGTGTATCCCCGGAGAGTCGGGCGATATTATGCGACATCGAAAACACTCTTCAGACAGATCGGTGTGGTGGTATCTCCCCTGAGAGTCGGGCGATATTATGCGACATCGAACACACTCTTCAGACAGATCGGTGTGGCGGTGTATCCCCGGAGAGTCGGTGATATTATGCGACACCGAACACACTCTTCAGACAGCTCGGTGTGGCGTTGTCGCCCCAGAGAGTCGGGCGATATATGCGACATCGAAAACACTCTTTACACAGCTCTGTGTGGCGGTGTCTCCCCGGAGAGTCGGGCGATATATGCGACATCGAAAACACTCTTTAGACATATCGGTGTGGTGGTATCTCCCCGGAGATTCGGGCGATATTATGCGACATCGAAAACACTCTTTAGACAGATCGGTGTGGCGGTGTCTCCCCAGAGAGTCGGGTGATATTATGCGACATCGTAAACACTCTTTAGACAGATCGGTGTGGCGGTGTCTCATCGGAGAGTCGGGCGATATATGCGACATCGAAAACACTCGTTAGACAGATCGGTGTGGCGGTGTCTCCCCGGAGAGTCGGGCGATATATGCGACATCGAAAACACTCTTTAGACATATCGGTGTGGCGGTGTCTCACCGGAGAGTCGGGCGATATATGCAATATTGAAAACACTCTTTAGACATATCGGTGTGATGGTGTCTCCCCTGATAGTCGGGCGATATATGCGCCATTGGAAACACTATATATAAATTAAGAATTGTGAAGAACCTCAGATTTCTTCACATGGTTTTCGTCAACGGTCAGAGATCATCACCGCCACGGAGTTATTTCCCTCTGTAGAGTGATAGTACTGTGATACAAACACAATTGTCTGACATATCGAGACATATTGGTGGGGCGGTGTCCCTGGAGAGTCTGGGAATACAAATAATATGACATTGATAACACTGGACAATTACCGAGGTATTGTCCTCTATATAGAGTGATAAAAATACAATTGTCTGACAAATACGGTGGCATATCGATTGGCCGGTATCTCCACAGAGAGTCTGGATATATATTTGCGACGTCGAAAACACTGAACAAAACTTAGGTACTTTATACACTTAACCCGGATACGGTCATATAAGAAATGACTGTAAATCGATTAGGGTCATTGGATTTTGACCGGCAGAGAGTTTTGCCGGTCAAAATTAATGACCCCAATCGATCTTACAATCATTCCTTATAATCAAAATTATTCCAGTACATTTTAATAGAACATTAAAGGTACTCAATCCGATCAGACGATATAAAATCAAGTGGTAATACGGCCACATTTCGTGAAACTCAAGTGATAATACGGCCATATTTCGTTGAACAAAATGATAAATAACACGTTTTGGGAAATTTTATACCATAGTTGACAGTGGTTAGCATTATTGTGTTGCAATTAATCGATTCTTATAACTAAAGCATATTTTGAAGAAATGTTGTTGTTGTATCTTGATGATATGGGGACCGTCTCGGATTGAGTACTTTAAGAGATAAACAGTACACAATTTTTAACTCGGATTTGGCACTCGATTCGTTAGAGGGAAGGGGCAAAACACAAAACCCGGTGTCCCTACTTACATGCACCTCACATGTTAATTACACACAACCCGGTGTCCCTACTTACATGCACATCACATGTTAATTACACACAACCCGGTGTCCCTACTTACATGCACATCACATGTTAATTACAACCAACCCGGTGTCCCTACTTACATGCACCTCACATGTTAATTACACACAACCCGGTGTCCCTACTTACATGCACCTCACATGTTAATTACACACAACCCGGTGTCCCTACTTACATGCACCTCACATGTTAATTACACACAACCGAGTGTCCCTACTTACATCACCTCACATGTTAATTAAAAGCCGAGAAATCCGTTTGTGTATAATCATTGTAAAACAATCACTAAAGAAAGTCGCATGTTGACGACACTGCGTTGGTCCAAATAAACCGAATCGAACGGAGCATCGCGAAATGCCAAACTGTCTCGAACACTAATCAAGATGCTGAGAAGCGAACGTGAAACTATTTCCTTATTACCGTTTCTCATTTGTAATGTGTGCCGTATCGATATTCCGCACAAAGGCAACTGTCCCGCGGCTCTTGTTGGTGCGGTGTTCCTGATTATATTACTGGTTCGGGTTTTGTTTACATGATGGAACACATCCCACGTCTAGACCAGGACCAAGCCTGCAAATAGCGTGTCTGTCATTTGCAGAATGAGGTCCCCAGAGGGTGAATTTAGTGACGCTACCCCGCATAGCGAGCTAGCATCACCAAATTCACCCTCTGGTGACCTCATTCTGCTTAGGCCCTCAACTGCTATGGCAGATCTAGGATCAGAAGTTGGTGATGATCACCCATTGGGCTTCTCGATTATGGATGTTATCTTCTGCAAATTAGGGGATATAGAAACTTCCCAGATGGGAAAACGTAACTAAAAACAATGTTAATTTGATACCATAGATACTTCCCAGAAGATGAGGCCTAAGCAGAATGAGGTCCCCAGAGGGTGAATTTAGTTATGCTAGTGATGCGGGATAGCGTCACTAAATTCACCCTCTCGGGACCTCATTCTACAAATGACAGACACGCTATTAGCAGGACGTCCTGGGATTCCTATGATATATTCCAGATACATCGCTGAAGCAGACTTATTGAGTCTGTGGGATAATTAGCCACCATTAGCACCTCTTCAATAAATATGCGTTTAAACGGATCGCTTGAACCTCTAATCTATGTCTACGTAATTTGGGAGGAGAATATCAAAATATTTGAAGGATAACGCCGAGAAAACACCTGTTGTAAAATTACTTTAACCCTTTCAGTGCCAGGTCCGATTTTTGTATCAACCCATATACCCTTATACTTTTTTAACCCTTTCAGTGCCAGGGGCCGATCTCATCGGCCCTAATTTACGGTCTGTAAAATCGGCCGTAAAAAAATTAAGAAATAAAACATATTTTTGTTTTTTATTTTTTTGGGTTGAATTTTTTTGGGTAAGCTTAAGCATGCTATAGCGAATTTTAAAAAAAACTGGATAAAACCTTAGGGGCATGTTATAACTCAAAATTATCACCAAGTATTCATAGTAATAATTTTGATGTCCATGAAAAATGTAAGATTCCCTGGCACTAAACTTACAAAATAAGTCTGTTAAAGAATATAAGAAAAAATTATTAAAATTGTAAAAAATTGTAAAAAATAATAACAAATGATGAAAAATTGTTAGGCCAATGCATTCTCTTATATATGCGAGGCGACCTATGGTCGACTCGCATATATAAGAGATTGCATTGGCACAGGGTATATGGGTTGATACAAAAATCGGACCTGGCACTGAAAGGGTTAAAAAAGTAAAAGCTGGTGCACCATAATTTTACAATCAGTATATTGCCACCATATTTATAGTCTCTTACAGTATTTGACGTGTGGATATTCTAGATTTTCCCAACCAGTATTAAAGGTACTCAATCCGATCAGACGCTCCTAAATTACAATTTCTTGATTTTAGAGTTATCCATCTTCATCCACATCTTCGTCCGTTTGACCACGTGCTTCTGGTCCACAAACAATAAAAATAGCAAATTTAAAAAATCGATATCTGATCACCCTGAGCTTTGATGGGTGGGTTAATTCCGCGACTCGAATCAAATATTTTTGTTTACCCCCGAAGCCAAAGAATTAGTAATTTAGGAGCGTCTGATCGGATTGAGTACCGTTAAAGTGATTGATAAACACTCCAATAGGGTGCTCAAATATAAATGGAGAATAATCTTGTTCAAAGTAGTTATTTTTACAAATATTATATCTAAATTGACAACACACACCGTCAATCTAATATATTAATTAAATGAAGTGACTGCCGATGGCGAAATCGTTTTCGATGTTAGTAGAATGTTATATTCCTACAAGTACATAATATGTTTTTAAAAAAGTATAAGCTAGTACACCAGAATTTTACAATCAGTATTTTACCACCATATAATATATTCATATGGCATTTATAGTCTCTTATATAGTATTTGACGTGTGGCTATTCTAGATTTTCCCAACCAGTATTAAAGGCACGGGCGGCATTCGTTGCAGAAATATTCATATTTGTTCAAATCGCCATCAACAGAAGGAATATTAAAATATATATAGTTTTGTTCATATACCAAACATAATCAGCGCGTAAATAGTATATTGTCGTCAAGACGTACGGTGGTGTACGTAAACAAGAGCCGGCTCGTGTTACAGAAGTTGTGCTTCTGTTTACATACCACAGCGCAATTCTATTGGTTAATCACACACAAATTATATAAACGCTCTTTATTATTTCCATATCAGGAAAACAGTAACAAATAACGCTCTTCATGTTTACCATATCCTGATCTAAACAAAAGCCAGATAACGTAACGTTTTTTGCTTTTGTTTACATAACAAAGGACAAAATTAACAATAACATGCTATGTATGCCATATTCCTGACTGGTGTAAGAACAAAGTCTGTCTATATTTTACTATTATTTCTGTTTATGGCTGTTTTTGACGGAGGTGAATATTTTAACAGCATGCCCACCGCCAACGCCGCCGGTATCTTTAAGTGTGGAATTTTAGACAAAATTTCGAATAATATCCTACTTTCGGACTCGCATATCAAGCATGTTTGATATTTTTCCGCACACGGAAATGTATGTCTCTATAACCAGTTTGCATGTGTTAACAATTTTTTTACTCATTCAAATGGTGATCTGGAATAAACCAAGACAATAGCATTCGGTTCGGAATGTGACTGATATTTAGACCACTATTTTGAATATCTGTATATTCTGTCATCGAAGCGGTTAAAGGTACACAATCCGATTCGATGGTCCTCCATATCATCAGATTCCAACAACAACAACAACAACAACAACAACAACATTTCTTCAAAAGACGCTTTAGTTATCAGAATCGATTAATTACCAAAAATAATGCTAACCACAGTGACTGTCAACTCTAGTATAAAATTTTCCAAAACGTGTTTTATATCAACATTTTGTTCAACGCAATTTAGTATTGAGAATATGTCGGTCGGCTCGTCCAATATTTGCTAGGCCGCCAAATATTCCAGCTGGTGAAAAATAACAGATAACAAAAATAGATATATATGATAACTCTGCAGCTGTTATGGGTGTGGCTTCATCGACTCGAATAAAATATTGTTTACCCCCGAAGCCAAATAAATAGTAATTTATAGGAGCGTTAATGCGGATTATGTATATTCAATGAACTTGGACCTTCCCCCATTATTTATCCCTTTCTATACTAAATCGTCATTGATGAGTAGTTATCCCATAGTATATGTTCAGATAATAAGTTTAACCCTTTCTATACTAAAGCGTCATTGATGAGTAGTTATCCCATAGTAAATGTTCAGATAATAAGTTTAACCCTTCCTATACTAAAGTATCATTGACGAGTAGTTATCCCATAGGAAATGTTCAGATAATAAGTTTAACCCTTTCTATACTAAAGTATCATTGACGAGTAGTTATCCCTCAAGAAATGTTCAGATAATAAGTTTAACCCTTTCTATACTAAAGTATCACTGACGAGTAGTTATCCCATAGGAAATGTTCAGATAATAAGTTTAACCCTTTCTATACTAAAGTATCATTGACGAGTAGTTGTCCCATAGTAAATGTTCAGATAATAAGTTTAACCCTTTCTATATTAAAGTATCAGTGACGAGTAGTTATCCCATAGGAAATGTTCAGATAATAAGTTTAACCCTTTCTATACTAAAGTATCATTGACGAGTAGTTATCCCTCAAGAAATGTTCAGATAATAAGTTTAACCCTTTCTATACTAAAGTATCACTGACGAGTAGTTATCCCATAGGAAATGTTCAGATAATAAGTTTAACCCTTTCTATACTAAAGTATCATTGACGAGTAGTTGTCCCATAGTAAATGTTCAGATAATAAGTTTAACCCTTTCTATATTAAAGTATCAGTGACGAGTAGTTATCCCATAATAAATGTGTTCAGATAATAAGTTTAACCCTTTCGATACTAAAGCATCATTGACGAGTAGTTATCCCATAGTAAATATTTCGATAATAAGTTCAACAAACGACCATACATAGTTTAACTTATTATCTAAACATTTCCCTCAATAAATAGGACTCATGTTGCACTTACATTGTCTGTCGTCTGCTTATATTACCCGTACATCCCTCCAAATAAACAATAGACCATTCCGTAGAAAACTTTTTAAAGGTACTCAATCCGATCAGACGCTCCTAAATTACTATTGCTTTGGCTTCGGGGGTAAAACTATTTGATTCGAGTCGAGGAACACACCCGGCAAAGATCAGAGTGATCAGATGTCGATTTTTGAAGTTTGTTATTTCTTGAGATTTGTAATAATATGTGGCCCAGAAACACGTGGTCAAACGGAGGATCTCGGACAAAATTGGGGATGAAGATGAATAAGTCTAAAATCAAGTGATAATACGGCCATATTATGTTGAACAAAATGTTGATAAATAACAAGTTTTGGGAAATTTGATACCATAGTTGACAGTGGTGAGCATTATTTTGTTGCAATAAATCGATTCTGATAACTAAAGCGTATTTTGAAGAAATGTTTTTGTTGTATCTTGATGATATGGGAACCGTCTTGTCGGATTGAGTACCTTTAAAAGTTGCTGGGAGAATCCATTTAGTATCGAAAGGGTTAATATCACACAATAGAAGCTGCGCAGATTCTAGTGAAGCTGTAAACATACTCCTAATGTAATTTGTGATGATATATCACCACGTCAATTATCCCTCTCTAATTTATAGGCAGGGGGTGCCCGGCGTGGTGGCGAATTATGGTATTCAAGCCTGCAAATAGTGTGTATGTCATTTTCAGAATGAGGTCCGCAGAGGGTGAATTAAGTGACGCTATCCCACACGGCAAGTTAGGGTCACTAAATTCACCCTCTGTGAACCTCATTCTGCAAATGGAAGACACCCTATTTGCAGTCTTCAATACCATAATACGCCACAGCGGGCTAGCATCAATGAATTCACCCGCTGGGGACCTCATTCTGCAAATGACAGA
This sequence comes from Siphonodentalium dalli, assembly GCA_032622095.1. Classification (NCBI taxonomy): domain Eukaryota; kingdom Metazoa; phylum Mollusca; class Scaphopoda; order Gadilida; family Siphonodentaliidae; genus Siphonodentalium; species Siphonodentalium dalli. The sequence continues at coordinate 194,652,408 of CP136069.1, forward strand.
CACACTATTTGCAAGCTTGATGGTATTACTGCTTATACGATGAAGGTGTTTGATGTCTAAATAGATGGTACTAGTATCAAAATAGTCCGCATATATAAACGGTCGATAAAAGCGTTATATCAAATGTATTTTTATTATACACTTGTTTGAATGAGCGCCAACCAATAAATCACTGGCGTCGTGTGTAAACTGTATATCAGTTAGTCCTATGTCTAGTTAATTAAAATTATCTGGCATAATGTTCAAAAGTAAGTTACTTTCAAACAGATATTTTCTTTTACCAATTTACCGAGTATTTTTTGATGGTATAAGCGACATGGGATCATACTAACTGCATATACTCTAAGTTGAATAACTTGTGCTCCCATCTCTTTTGTTTAACTCTTATCACTTTTCAGTTTCTATTTGTCAAAGTGTAAAATGTATTTATATGTAAACAAACAAACAAACTGGCTGACTGACTGCACGTGCACGAATGTACACCTCTATATATAGTTTGAAATGAACCCTTTAAAGGTTTTCCTGCGCGGAATGTATCACCTACTAAGAACAACAACAACACAACAGAAGCTCCAGGCGATTGATGCAAGAGCAAAGCACCAGCAAGTCCTTGAAGACCCACATCTCTATACATAACTGATGCTAGATCCCACACACCCTGATGTGAGATAAGATATATTTATTGACATAAAACACCATAGTGATAGGTAGATGTCACAAACACAAAGAACATAGTGGTATGCGAAACAGAAATAACAGTATCAAGTAATAATATTCAAAAGTTCGGCCTATATATATGAACCTATGCAGACCCACTGAACAAGATATAGAAGAAATTGAGCTAACAAACAAAGAATACCTATGAAAAATCCATACCATGATGACAGGTCTATAGCGAGATTATTGTAGCAAAGGCTGTATCTCCCCTATTCCCAAATTCAGTTAAACAGGATCATATTCCACAACACTGGGCTTTCGATAAAACCAGAGAATCCTGTAAATAGATAGTGTATAATTACACCTGGTGATGGGTCCCTGTGTATAGTGATTAACCGAGGAACTGTACAAAGCAATAATTCCATATTCTGAGGATTACTGTAGATATCCCGAGGATAGTGCAGAATTTCTACACTCATCGGAGTGGTGCTTCGACAATAAACGAAGGATAAATATACAAGACAAGTCAAGACAATTGACATATTAGGATATATTGTAAATGAATTCCCCCACTTGTAATCGTCTAGCAAGGGCCATAACTCTGGTCAACTCTCTAAATACGTTTTATATATTTCCCGGGGTATACAATACTAAAATGAGTTGAAGACACCTGTCCGGAAATGCTTCTATAAATTAATATTGATTTTATATCGAAATTTTCTTATATAATGCGATAATAAATTGGGACATTTTTATTACCATTTTATACCATACCACCATGAAACTATCAGAAAATCTCAGATAGAGTATATATAGTTATCCCGCTTGCTATACGCTCTGAGTTTAGTTGTATTCCGTCGATTCGTGGGCATGAAAACATTTACATTTAAAGGGATACTGTACCCAAAATGTTGTTGTTGGTTTCTATAGTCTCCGAGTCGGAGAATAAGGTAACAATTTTTCCTTTATTTGAAAGTCTGTTCAGTACGAAGTAGTGTTACGGATGGCAAATTTACCGGAATGCAAAAATACAAATTGTCGTTGTCGAGTAATTTTTGTACAGTTTTTAACCCCAAAAAAAAACAAATAAAAGTTATATTATATGCATACTAGTCCCATATTCTCATTTGAGTTATTGTATCGTCACTAGTCAGTTAGTGGCTTGAGTTTTCTCCCCATATCATCATAATGTTTAAACGATCGTGTGTGCGATCGGTTTAACAATCCAGTATCCCTCAATTACTTTATTTGATTACCGGTACGTCGTGTACACGGAAATTCTTAATTTAGTTGACGCCATTTTATGGCTCCAGTCATAAATTCAATTTATATCAAATTATTAACTTTTAAATTATTAAATTTTAAGATAGCCTATTAACCTGAGCGTTTACACAATACATCTTCGACTCAAATTACTTATGTTTCTATATATTATTGATATTAGATCGTTATTATCACCGGAAATTTAATGAAAATGGCGTACAGTACCCATTTAACGTCGAATTAAGCATTATATAAGTTTTGTTTTATAACACTGATATATAATAGTCTATATCCAATATATATATATATATATATATATATATATACGAATGGTACGTCGATAAACGCCCTGTCACTAACTCGCGGCCATATTGGATCCACCGGGTCCGATTCCGTGGTTTCAACGCTACAGCTCCGGTTCCGTGGTTTTAGTGCTACAGGTCAAAGTTTTGGAGTAGCAATTCCATATATGGAGCTTTTGAATTATTAATTGAATTATTACTAATTTTGAACTTCCATATATGGAAAGCTAGGTAAAACCACGGAACCGGACCTGGTGGATCCAATATGGCCGCGAGTTAGTGACAGGGCATATATACCGTTGTCGAGTCGGACCATAATAACCTACACCGTGAATCGGTGCTATCAATGGCATTCAAATCGGATGCTTGGTCCATGTTTCCGGATATTTGTTGATCAATGAACATGAACCATACATAATTATTAGATCGAATAAATCGTCAGATAACAATACAAGTAATCCCATTTGTATAACATCGGCTATAGAGTGGTGACATATTTCTTCCAGATCTGGATATATTCATCAGCGAAATGAGTTCTAATTATACCAGAGAGCTAGGCCTAAGAGGTCATTGGGGAGTCCGGAATGTAAGCGGATCCACAGTAAATACCGCAGCATTCGTATTCCTTGAAATTGTGGAATAGGAAACAGAATAACGCACGACTGACTGGAAACGATGCAACCATTTAAAGTGATGTGAAACACTCCGGTAGGGTGATTCTATATAAATTAAGAATAATCTTGCTCAAAGTAGTTATTTTTTTCGAATATTAATCCAAATCGACAATACACACCGCCATAATTATATATTAATTGAATGTAATGACTCTCGATGGCGAAATCATTTGTGTTAGTTTGTCGCTGATATTTTGCGTCCCGAATCGAGATGTAAATATTTACAATTGAGCGTAAAGTTCAGACGATGTTTTCTAGGGAGTGATATGGTCGATTTCTTTGAAATTTTCGACGATGTTAGTTGAATGCTACATTTCCCATATTGGCATAGAGCCTGGGTACTAACTTATCAATTTCACGCACCCGAATAAGTCCATAATATGTCTTTAAAAACTTCATGCGCTGCTTTCAGAGCGACTACAGCTCTTGATTTCCATCCCATCGTCTACAGTTCGCGTGCTGCTTAAAGGCCCACTTAATTTTCGAACCCCCAGATTACATTATATAAAATATAAGCCATATTATATACTACTAGAAGGTGACCCGACTTCGTCCGGGCTTTGACCTTGAATTGTCTATTTTGAAGGCCAAGGTCAAGTGGGGTCACGATTTGACCCGTCCAAAACACAGTGCCCGAACAAAAGTACCCGACAAAAGTACCCGTCGAAATCCATCCGGTTTTACCCGATTTGACCTTGAATTGACCATTTTGAAGGTCAAGGTCAGGTGGGGTCAAACACCAACACCCCAAAAATGGTGGAAATCGGCCCAGCGGATACCGGGAAATCGGCCCAGCGGATACCGAGATACCCTATGCATCAAATTTCGTCCGTATAAATCCGCCAGTTTAACCCGATTTGATTTCCACTCAAGTATATAAACGCGCCTCATATACACACGCTCATTAATTATCAAGTTTCAACGTAAAGATAAATTACCATCGGTGCCCGAGATATCGCCAAGACGTCTGAAACAGTCAAATGCATCGGCCGGTTAAGCGTTAACGTGATCTAACGTTATGACCTCTAACGACGTCATACAAGTTACGCATTGTTTTTACCCTGATGGAAGATAGTACCACTTCTTCTTGATAATTGAGGCAGATAACTAAAACGGATACATACGCATTATATATCGTTGGAAAGAGGAAACACGAAAGATTCTCACAGTGTCATTATTATGACTGGCATTTTATTATTCGCGCTGTTTCGAATCGATTTGTAAGCACCGAACTCAAATGAAAGTCCCGTAACACAGCGTAAAAACAGATTTGACCTCGGCACGTGAAAACTTGACCTCGGATCTGAAAATCAATAGGCCTATGTTACTCCTGGCCCGAAAATACCCCCAAATACCAAGTTTCATCGAAATCGGGTCGGCCGTTTTCGAGTCCATCGATTACACACACACACACACACACAAACAAACAAACAAACAAAGAAACAAACAGATCTTCCAAAATATATGATAGACTAGCCGATGAGCCCGACGTTGTCCGGGCTATTCAAAAAACAAATTTCAAGTCGATAGCTCTACCCGTTTCCGAGATCTGGTCAGCGCATGCGCGAAGCTGGCGTCGCACGGGCTCGGCGACCCGATAAAATTCGTATCCGGGGCAAGATACATTCACATAGCAAATTTCAAGTCGATAGCTCTACCCGTTTCCGAGATCTGGTCTGCGCATGCGCGAATCTGGCGTCGCACGGGCTCGGCGACCCGATAAAATTCGTATCCGGGGCAAGATACATTCACATAGCAAATTTCAAGTCGATAGCTCCACCCGTTTCCGAGATCTCGTCTGCGCATGCGGGAAGCGGGCGCCGCACGGGCTCGCCAATACGACAACGTTCACCGCCCGGTCAAACTACACACACGTACCAAGTTTCGTCCCGATCGGTCGAGAATCGTAGATTTGAATAAATGACAGACAGACAGACAGACAAACAAACAAACATACATACAGACAGAGGTCTTCAAAATATATATGAGATTTGAAAAAGGAAGCTCCAAAACATTGTATTATCAACTTATCCGGTGTAATAAACTGTGGTCATGTTGTTTTTGTTTAGTTGCCAACACGTTTTGTCAGCAAGATTGAAGTAAATATCAGTATTATTTTCAATACAGGGGGAATAACTCTATATACTAAATATAGAGTTCTTCCCCTTCCATAAAAAGTTTGAATTCTGTTGCATTCTGGGTGCCAGAGGGGGGGGGGGGGGGCTTCAGCACTATTCTATTTCTCAGTGGGCATCTTGTGAGACACAGATGTTTCAAATAGTGATGAATTATAGTATTTTAATCATATAATATGGCATACATTGTTATTAAAACCGTATATCAAGTCACTATAAAAAAATAATAATCGGCGCCTCGAGAATTAACCCCCAGATCGCATTATATAAAATATAAGTCATATTATATACCATTTGAAAAAAGGAAGCTCCAAAAACATTATCAACTTATTCGATGTAATAAACTGTGAACATGTTGTTTTTGTTGAAATATCGACATCTATTCTTTGCTAAAGTTTCTACACAAAGTCGATTATTTTCAATGGAAGGGGTATATTTAGATATAGAGTTATTCCCATCATTGAAAAATAAACTACAGTTTGAATTCTGTTGCATTCTGGGAGCCATGATGGGGGAAATTATTTTATGATTTCAGCTATTTTCTATAACTCTATGGGCACCTTCTGAGGCACAGACGTCCAAATGGTAATGAATTATAGTATTTTAATAATATTTTATGGCATAGATTGTTATTAAAACCGTATATCAAGGCACTATAAAAAATATAATCGGTGACTCGAAAATTAATTTCAGCCCTATATATACACGAATTTGTTCGAACATCTCCGCTATATCTACGAATTTGTCAGCTTTATCGAATTTGTTCGAAAATCTCCGCTATATCGACGAATTTGTTTGAATATATCCGCTTTTTATGTCGACGAATTTGTTCGAATATCTCGCTATATCGACAAATTTGTTCGAATATCTCCGCTATATCGACGAATTTGTTCGAATATCTTTCGCCTATGTATGTTTTGCGATACCTATATATTAGCAAATTATGTGTGCATAAGTGTGTGGTTCGAACGAGCCATGTCCGTTTAAGCTATAATGCAAAACGTTTTATATAGGAACATTTGCTAAGATATATAACACTCCCGTATGGAGCCTCACGCGGACCCAAGCAGACGACAGTTATCAGTGCATCGTTCTCTCTGTCTGGGGCTCAAAGGACTAAAGGTAATGTGGAGGTTTAGATCAAGAACACGAATGACTTCAAACTCCAGGCGCTGTCAGATATAATACCAACGGTCAGATGATGCATCCAAGTATCAAATCCCCATGTATCATGCGATGTGCCGGAAAATTGTGTACCCCCCCCCCCCCTCAAGTTGGGCGTTGCTTTCATAAGATCTTCACATTAATGGATCTTTCCACGCATATTCACTAGTGGGGGGGGGGCTTGTGGTAGCTAGGAGACAAGACATATGCAGAAATAGTGTAATTAGTTTAACAGCACTTGTCATTATGATATAATAAACCAGAACGCATACATTCTTATCAACTTTAGTTGTGAAAATTATATTATGACAAGTGTCAAGAAAAACTGAAAACACCAGTGGTGTAATCATGGACGAATTTCCGACATCATGGCGCAAATAGAAATTTAAGTACATTATAATTTGACAACAAAACAAAATGCTTAAAGGTACTGTTGGCCTTGGCGGTGGGTATCCTGTGAAAATATTTCCACCCGTCAAAAACCGCCACAAACAGAAAGAACATCAAAATGTAGACAGACTTTGTCCGTATATAAATAAGAAATATCGCATAAACAGTATGTTATTCACATATGTTTAACCATTGTTATGTAAACAAAAGCATAAAAAGTAACTTTTCTGGTGTTTGTTTATATTATGATGGTAAACACAAAGAGCGTTCTTTGTGGGTGAATTCCTGACATGGAACTAATAAAGAGCGTTTATGCCATTTGTGTGTGATTAGCCAGTAGCATTGTGCTGTCCTCTGTAACCCAATCAGCTAGGCTCTTGCTTAGGTAAAATATAGTAGGTATTTATGATAACATGCTGTTTACGCGATGGTCATGGTATATATGAACGAAACTGTATGCGTTTTAATGTTTTTCTGTTTACGGTGTTTGGAACAAATATGAATATTTTCGACAATTAAGGCCTCACGTGCCTTTAACTATAGGCAATTTGAAACTTAAATTTTGCTCGAATCAAAATTAGGATGAACAAAGAATTTCATTGCAGCTCAGTTGCTGATTGGGAGAACATATCTGCTAAATAAATATTTGATTGACAGCTGTGGAAGGTCGATTCAGACCAATAAGAAGATTTGAGCAGCTGACCTTTATATGGGTCTGACGTCAGCCGACATCAAACAAGATGCGATATCTCGAACGACAGATTGTTCCAAACTTCGAGTTCAAGGTCATTCCTACACCTCCATGTGTCACAATCATGCTCCTCTCATCTAATGTTTTTCGGCCGACCGAGCGCATGGTGATTTGAGTGTGCCATTGTAGCCTACCAGCTAGGTTGCGTGTTGCAGTTGGACAAGGGGACACCATTTGCTCTGCCATCATCATCACCACCACATAAGCATGTATTGACGTGCAGAAATGAGATATTCGTTTTTCCAATATCTACAATATGTATATAGTTCAAAGAAATTTATAACGCAACACTGGCGTCGCCATAATAGGTTTTGGTATAATGAGCACCTGTGTGTCAGCATGTCAGTTGCCATGGTTACAGAGTAATTTGTCACACTAGCATCGTTATGTTTCTTGCTGGCACATTGATTTCATCTAGCAATTTATTATTGGATATGCCTGATTATCAACTACAATCTAATCTCTTTACTGCGAACCATGCATTGTCGTCTTTGGTTCGCATCGTCGCATCGCATCGTGGCCATCACAACTTCCAAGATCATTAGACGTGGAATAAAGCAGACGATATTAATTTGTTTTTGAATATGCCGATATGGGGAGATGTGTGCAGCATTCAGGGACTTGCATGGTAACAGGCGGGGTGAATTAAACTCCAGTCATGGAAGGGTTAAGTATAAGTCGCAGAACAAGAACAATCTGGGGTGGGGTGGGGTGCCACAAGATACGAAATTTTGTACATATCTTCAAATAGCAAAACACCCTATAAGGCCACAATTGCCAGATGGCAAACACCCTGAATTTGACAGGGTATATATCGTCCTATAACAGTATACATCGCAACGGTCTATATTCATCTGGGTGTGTTCAGATAAAAAGGAGAAGACAGGCAGAAACATTTATAATACAAGAACAGAATGATTTAAATTCACTGCTGGTAAATGTTCAGATAATAAGTTCAACAAACGACCTATATGACTGTTGAACTTATTATCTGAACATTCCCTAAGCAAGCCTTGAAATAGTGTGTCTGTCATTTGCAGAATGAGGTCCCCAGATGGTGAATTTAGTGATGCCACCCCGCATAGCGGGCTAGCATCACTAAATTCACCCTCTGGGGACCTCATTCTGCAAATGACAGGCACACTATTTCAAGGCTTGTCCCTAAGGGAACTACTTGTCAATGAGTATTTCGTGCAGTATGGGTTACCGGTAACTTCTTTCATCGTATATGTATTTTTTGGGGGTTTTGTGATACCCATAATATATGAGCAGAGGGATTTATTAGTTTCTGGCGAATATGCCACGCCCTTAATAAAGAGCGTTTAATTTATTAGTTTCTTTTTTTCACACGGGAATATGATAAAGGTCGGTTAATCCAAGGTAGTCTAGACTGTTATATTCTATGCTTTTGTCACTCTTATCCTGACATTTGTAAACTGCCGCAAGGTACACTGCTCTGGACACCATTAGTGAAGTTTCCACTATCGGAGTCCAAGGCAGGGGTGCCTCTACTGTGGGACCGGGATACGAGTATACATCTGCTTATATATTATTGGTATCACAAGACAATATGGGTTACCAGTAACTTCTTTCACCGTATGAATTCAGTGGCGTCAACTCTTTTGGGTATCCATCTCTGTGTATATGTGAGATTTCTGCTACAGTTGGGTATCCAGCTCCGCGTATAGGTGAGATTTCTGCTACCAATGGGTATCCAGCTCTGCGTATAGGTGAGATTTCTGCTACAGTTGGGTATCCAGCTCTGCGTATAGGTGAGAATTCTGTTACAGTTGGTTATCCAGCTCTGCGTATAGGTGAGATTTCTGTTGGGTATCCAGCTCCGCGTATAGGTGAGATTTATGTTGGGTATCCAGCTCTGCGTATATGTGAGATTTCTGTTGGGTATCCAGCTCTGCGTATAGGTGAGATTTCTGCTACAGTTGGGTATCCAGCTCTGCGTATAGGTGATATTTCTGCTACAGTTGGGTATCCATCTCTGCGTATATGTGAGATTTCTGCTACAGTTGGGTATCCAGCTCTGCGTATAGGTGAAATTTCTGCTACAGTTGGGTATCCAGCTCTGCGTATATGTGAGATTTCTGTTACAGTTGGGTATCCAGCTCTGCGTATATGTGAGATTTCTGCTACAGTTGGGTATACAGCTCTGCGTAGGTGAGATTTCTGCTACAGTTGGGTATCCAGCTCTGCGTATAGGTGAGATTTCTGCTACAGTTGGGTATCCAGCTCTGCGTATAGGTGAGATTTCTGCTACAGTTGGGTATCCAGCTCTGCGTATAGGTGATATTTCTGCTACAGTTGGGTATCCAGCTCTGCGTAGGTGAGATTTCTGCTACAGTTGGGTATCCAGCTCTGCGTATAGGTGAGATTTCTGCTACAGTTGGGTATCCAGCTCTGCGTAGGTGAGATTTCTGCTACAGTTGGTTATCCAGTTCTGCGTATAGGTGAGATTTCTATTGCAGTTGGGTATCCAGCTCTGTGTATAGGTGAGATTTCTGCTACAGTTGGGTATCCAGCACTGCGTATAGGTGAGATTTCTGCTACAGTTGGTTATCCAGCTCCGCGTATAGGTGATATTTCTATTGCAGTTGGGTATCCAGCTCTGCGTATAGGTGATAATTCTGCTACAGTTGGGTATCCAACTCTGCGTATAGGTGAGATGTCTGCTACAGTTGGGTATCCAACTCTGCGTAGGTGAGATTTATGTTGGGTATCCAGCTCTGCGTATAGGTGAGATTTCTGCTACAGTTGGGTATCTAGCTTTGCGTATAGGTGAGATTTCTGCTACAGTTGGGTATCCAGCTCTGTGTATAGGTGAGATTTCTGCTACAGTTGGGTATCCAGCTCTGCGTATAGGTGAGATTTCTGCTACAGTTGGGTATCCAGCTCTGCGTATAGGTGAGATTTCTGCTACAGTTTAGTATACAGCTCTGCGTATAGGTGAGATTTCTGCTACAGTTGGGTATACAGCTCTGCGTAGGTGAGATTTCTGCTACAGTTGGGTATCCAGCTCTGCGTATAGGTGAGATTTCTGCTACAGTTGGGTATACAGCTCTGCGTATAGGTGAGATTTCTGCTACAATTGGGTATCCAGCTCTGCGTATAGGTAAGATTTCTGCTACAGTTGGGTATCCAGCTCTGCGTATAGGTGAGATTTCTGCTACAGTTGGGTATCCAGCTCTGCGTAGGTGAGATTTCTGCTACAGTTGGGTATCCAGCTCTGTGTATAGGTGAGATTTCTGCTACAGTTGGGTATACAGCTCTGCGTAAGTGAGATTTCTGCTACAGTTGGGTATCCAGCTCTGCGTATAGGTGAGATTTCTGCTACAGTTGGGTATCTAGCTTTGCGTATAGGTGAGATTTCTGCTACAGTTGGGTATCCAGCTCTGTGTATAGGTGAGATTTCTGCTACAGTTGGGTATCCAGCTCTGCGTATAGGTGAGATTTTTGCTACAGTTGGGTATCCAGCTCTGCGTATAGGTGAGATTTCTGCTACAGTTTAGTATACAGCTCTGCGTATAGGTGAGATTTCTGCTACAGTTGGGTATACAGCTCTGCGTAGGTGAGATTTCTGCTACAGTTGGGTATCCAGCTCTGCGTATAGGTGAGATTTCTGCTACAGTTGGGTATCCAGCTCTGCGTATAGGTGAGATTTCTGCTACAATTGGGTATCCAGCTCTGCGTATAGGTGAGATTTCTGCTACAGTTGGGTATCCAGCTCTGCGTATAGGTGAGATTTCTGCTACAGTTGGGTATCCAGCTCTGCGTAGGTGAGATTTCTGCTACAGTTGGGTATCCAGCTCTGTGTATAGGTGAGATTTCTGCTACAGTTGGGTATACAGCTCTGCGTAAGTGAGATTTCTGCTACAGTTGGGTATCCAGCTCTGCGTATAGGTGAGATTTCTGCTACAGTTGGGTATCCAGCTCTGCGTATAGGTGGGATTTCTGTTACAGTTGGGTATCCAGCTCTGCGTAGGTGAGATTTCTGCTACAGTTGGGTATCCAGCTCTGCGTATAGGTGAGATTTCTGCTACAGTTGGGTATCCAGCTTTGCGTATATGTGAGATTTCTGCTACAGTTGGGTATCTAGCTCTGCGTATAGGTGAGATTTCTGCTACAGTTGGGTATCCAGCTCTGCGTATAGGTGAGATTTCTGCTACAGTTGGGTATCCAGCTCTGCGTATAGGTGAGATTTCTGCTACAGTTGGGTATCCAGCTCTGCGTATATGTGAGATTTCTACTACAGTTGGGAATCCAGCTCTGCATAGGTGAGATTTCTGCTACAGTTGGGTATCCAGCTCTGCGTATAAGTGAGATTTCTGCTACAGTTGGGTATCCAGCTCTGCGTATAGGTGAGATTTCTGCTACAGTTAAGTATCCAGCTTTGCGTATATGTGAGATTTCTGCTACAGTTGGGTATCCAGCTCTGCGTATAGGTGAGATTTCTGCTACAGTTGGGTATCCAGCTCTGCGTATAGGTGAGATTTCTGCTACAGTTTAGTATCCAGCTTTGCGTATATGTGAGATTTCTGCTACAGTTGGGTATCCAGCTCTGCGTATAGGTGAGATTTCTGCTACAGTTGGGTATCCAGCTCTGCATGCGTATAGGTGAGATTTCTGCTACAGTTGAAACATTGATTGGTCACATCGGCTCAAGCCTGCAAATAGCAGAATGAGACCCCATGCAGAGGGTGAATTTAGTGACGCTATCCCGAATAGCGGGCTATCGTCACTAAATTCACCCTCTGGTGACCTCATTCTGCTTAGGCCGTCATCTGATATGGCAGACCTGGGATCAGATTGAAGTTCCCCAGTTGAAGTTGGTGATGTTCACCCATTGGGCACCTCAATTATGAATTTTATCTTCTGCAAATTAGGGGATATAGAAACTTCCTAGAAGGGAAATGTAACTAAAAACAATCTTAATTTGATACTAAAGATACTTCCCAGAAGATGAGGCCTAAGCAGAATGAAGTATCAAGAGGGTTAATTTGGTGAAGCGGGATAGCATCACCAAATTCACCCTCTGGTAACATCATTCTGCAAATGACAGACACGCTATTTGCAGGCTTGCATCGGTTCTACCCTATAATCAACAAGATAATCTAAGAAATTATATTGTCAGGTGTTCCGTTGGTGTATGCCGGGTTAATGTTAAACAGTACGCACATCAATTACATCGACACGATAATTTCTTAGATTCCGACAGGAGCGAGCTCAAAAGGAACGCTAATGGAATAGCAGCCATAGCTCATATAATCACTCCGTTTCTGCTCTCCTCTCGGAAATCAAGTGCACCCATATTAGTGATTTCTGCTAATTATCTGACTTCATGCAGATTTATACGAGATCCGCGAAACGTTATGACCAAATTTCTTCAGAAACTTTCCGTGGTCTCTGACTGCACGAGGAGACTTGTTGTCCGCGAGAAGTTACAATGTACTATTGCATTAAGACACGCATTATCTCTCAAACGTAAAGAAAGAAACCCATGATTTCCCAAATGTGCAAAATGTTACTTCTGAAAGCAAGACCATTTAAGATATTCTGTTGGTGTTGTTTATTTGCTTAATTTGTACAGAGAAAATCAACTGCACCACTATCCTGGTACGGCTTCGTGTTAGTTTATACACACAGATAGCAATCTTTATGCATGTCCAGACAATGTTAAAGGTACTCAATCCGATCAGACGCTACTAAATTACTATTTCTTTGGCTTCGGGGGTAAAACATATTCGATTCGAGTCGAGGAACCCACCCATCAAATCTCAGAGTGATCAGATATCGATTTTTGAAGTTTGTTATTTCTCGAGATGTGTAATAATATGTGGCCCAGAAACACTTGGCCAAACGGAGGGTCTCGGACAAAATTGCGGATGGAGATGGATAACTCTAAAATCAAGTGGTAAATTTCGTGATACTTTAGTGATAATACGGCCGTATTTTGGTGAACAAAATGTTGATATATAACAAGCTTTGGGAAATTTGATACCAAAGTTGACAGTGGTTAGAATTATTGTGTTGCAATAATTCGATTCTGATAACTAAATCGTATTTTGAAGAAATTGTGTTGTTGTTGTTGTTGTTGTATCTTGATGGCATGGGGACCGTCTGATCGGATTGAGTACCTTTTAGCTTTTACAAATAACCAGCATGTCGAATAACTACAAATGAATTAAATTCCAAATATCAGCATGACTTGCATGTCTCGATTGCGTAACGCTGTTTAAAATAATTGCTATGTCGAATTACCATATATACAAACGAATGAAAATTGCTAATACCAAAATGAAATACATGTCTCTATCGCGTGAGGCAGTTTAAAATAATTACCATGTTGAATTACTACAGACAAAGAATGAAAATGGCAAGTACCACTATAGTTGCACTATTGTGCCAATCTCTACCAGAGCGCACCAGTCGTACTTCCTTTATTGACTCATCAAGCGATGTAAACCCTGCACAGCGTTTGCCAGTAGGAATCACTGAACTAAATGGTTTCCCATAGGCGACAGTGTTAACGTTTCGGCCAAATTCACTAAATTGAAGCACGCAGGCAATACCAGTGATGTTTACCCAGCTAGATTGACACCAGTTGATCACGAAAATGCAAGAAAAATCATAGGTCATGTGTTTACTTTTTAAAATAAATCCAAAGTGTACGACAGGGCTATCCCACAGCCAAATTTGATCTGGAAAAACCCAGAACTACAGCAGCTAGTTAAATAAATTTCCCGCTCACAAAAATCCATCCCCCATTAATTTTGGTATGTTTAGGATATCATGTGTGTCTTTTTGCCTGTTTAGGAGATACTGGGTGTATTTTTGCACGTTTAGATGATCCTGGGCGTCTTTTTGCATGTTTAGGAGATCCTGTGTTTTTTTGCACGTTTAGGAGATCATGTGTGTCTTTTGCACGCTTATGAGATCATGGGTGTCTTTTTGCACGCTTAGGAGATCCTGTGTGTATTTTTCACACTTAGGAGATCTGGGTGTCTTTTTGCACGCTTATGCGATCATGTGTGTCTTTTGCACGCTTAGGAGATCTGGGTGTCTTTTTGCATGTTTAGGAGATCATGTGTTTTTTTGCACGTTTATGAGATCATGTGTGTCTTTTTGCACGCTTATGAGATCCGGGGTGTCTTTTTGCACGCTTAGGAGATCCTGGGTGTCGTTTTGCACGCTTAGGTGTTCATGTGTGTCTTTTTGTATATTGAGGAGATCCTGTGTGTCTTTTTGCACGCTTAGGAGATCCCGTGTGTCTTTTTGCACGCTCAAGGTTTCCTGGGTGTCTTTTTGTATGTTTAGGATATCATGGGTGTCTGTATGCCTGTTTAGGAGATCCTGTGCTTTGTGCACGCTTAGGAGATCTGGGTGTCTTTTTGCATGTTTAGGAGATTCTGGGTGTCATTTTGCACGTTTAGATGATCCTGTGTATTTTGCATGTTTAGGAGATCCTGTGTTTTTGCACGTTTAGGAGATCATGTGTGTCTTTTGCACGCTTAGGAGATCCTGTGCTTTGTGCACGCTTAGGAGATCTGGGTGTCTTTTTGCATGTTTAGGAGATCTGGGTGTCATTTTGCACGTTTAGATGATTCTGTGTTTTTTGCATGTTTTGGAGATCCTGTGTTTTTGCACGTTTAGGAGATCATGTGTGTCTTTTGCACGCTTAGGAGATCCTGTGTTTTTGGCACGCTTAGGAGATCTGGGTGTCTTTTTGCATGTTTAGGAGATCTGGGTGTCATTTTGCACGTTTAGATGATCCTGTGTTTTTTACACATTTAGGAGATCCTGTGTTTTTTGCACGTTTAGGAGATCATGTGTGTCTTTTTACACATTTACGAGATCCTGTGTTTTTTGCACGTTTAGGAGATCATGGGTGTCTTTTTACATGTTTAGGAGATCCTGTGTTTTTTTGCACGTTTATGATATCATGTGTGTCTTTTTGCACGCTTATGAGATCCGGGGTGTCTTTTTGCACGCTTATGAGATCCTGGGTGTCGTTTTGCACGCTTGGGAGTTCATGTGTGTCTTTTTGTATATTGAGGAGATCCTGTGTGTCTTTTTGCACGATTAGGATATCCCGTGTGTCTTTTTGCACGCCTCGGAGTTCCTGTGTGTCTTTTTGTACATTGAGGAGATCCTGTGAGTCTTTTTGCACGCTTAGGAGATCATGTGTGTCTTTTTGCACGCTTAGGAGATCTTGGGTATCTTTTTGTACGTTTGGGAGATTCTGGGTGTCTTTTTGCACGTTTAGGAGAGCCTGGTTGTCTTTTTTGCACGTTTAGTGGACCCTGGATGTCTTTTTTGCATGAAACCATTCATTGGTGGAAAATGGTCGTTTAATGCACCATTCATGTAACCAATATATTTTATATTATAACTAGCAGGTGGACCCGACTTCTTCCGGGCTGTTTCCCCTATGCTTTTCGCGATTTGATCTTGAATTGTCCATTTTGAAGGTCAAGGTCAGGTGGGGTCACGATTTGACCCGTCCAAAACACTGCCCGACAAAAGTAACCCCACGTATCAAATTAATAGGCCAATGCCACTCCCCGACCGAAAGTACACCCACATACCAAGTTTCATCGAAATCGGCTCGGCCGTTTTCGAGTCCATCGCGAACAGACAGACACACAGACAGATTTACCAAAAATATATAATAGACTAGCCGATAAGCCCGACGTTGTCCGGGCTATTCAAAAACCAAATTTCAAGTCGATAGCTCCACCCGTTTCCGAGATCTGGTCTGCGCATGCGCGAAGCTGGCGTCGCACGGGCTCGGCGACCCGATAAAATTCGTATCCGGGGCAAGATACATTCACATACCAAATTTCAAGTCGATAGCTCCACCCGTTTCCGAGATCTCGTCTGCGCATGCGCTGCACGGGCGTCGCACGGGCTCGCCAATACGACAACGACGACCGCCTGGTCAAACTACACACACGTACCAAGTTTCGTCCCGATCGGTCGAGAATCGTAGATTTGTATTAATGACCGACATACAGACAAACAAACAGACAGACAGACGGACAGAGGTCTTCAAAATATATATGAGATTTATATTTATGGCTAATAATATGATCTTGAGGGCGTTACCATTTCTGATTATGGTTTTCTTGTATTATAATTATATTATAATTTATATTTATGGCTAATAATATGATCTTGAGGGCGTTACCATTTCTGATTATGGTTTTCTTGTAATAACTAGTCAAGGTCATCGCCTTATTACCCGGGCCATTTATTGTAGCCTTATATGCGAATATGGTGTCTATTTATGGGAGAGGTTAATTTCGTGCTAAAGCGGATATTGCCGAGCCGTTGATATTACGACTCAGTATGATGATTTATAATTATGCGAGTGAACAATAGTTATAAAATGTGGACGCGATGTTATGCTTATACGCTGCAGTCTATGTTTGTTTTTTTACCTTGAGCTCGCGTCCAATTTCCGTCCCTATAAATAGATTAGCACTTCCCAGACCTTCGCCATTGTCTTCGATTTCGATAACCACAATTGTTTTCCTTATCACGTGGGTAGCGGGTTATTCTGTTGATTATATATACGCAGACTAATTTCCTGAAGAATGAAGGCACTATTATGAGGTCTGCTTAGTGATGTTTTTATTCTCTAAGGTGATCCCGGTCAATTCCATTTGCCGGGAGAACACGGCTGGTTAGCTCATGGGAGACAATATTATATTGGTTAAAATGAAATAATTAATAGAGTTACAGTCCTTGATATTTTGGTATTTTAGTGCTCCTTGTCAACCAAAATTTAGTATTTTTAGTATTTTGATATTTTTAGTGCTCCTTTTCACTAAATTGCAAAATAGAGACTGTCAATTTCTCTGTAATGTCATCTCGCTCAATGCCATTTGGCGATTAGCTCATGCAATATAGAGCCAAGAGGATTTGAATTACAATATCGTGTACGAAAGGTTTGGATTCACCCTAGAACTATCGCAGAAAACCCATTTCTTAAGATGCAGTCAGGGCGTTTGTGGGCTAGCGGCGCTCCAATAACTATAAACTAATTTTCAATTACAATATCGGCTATATACATCCACTATTTTGGGGGATAAACATCGACCAATGTTTACCAATCATAAAAACGAAATTTCCTGGCGTTTATATATGTGACCCGCCATATCAAATCCAGTCGTAAGTCGGGATTTTTTTACCCTGTGCCAATGCATTCTCTTATATATGCGAGTCGACCATAGGTCGCCTCGCATATATAAGAGAATGCATTGGCCTAACAATTTTTTACAATTTTAATAATTGTTTCTTGTATTCTTTAACAATTTTATAATTTCACCCATACAGAACCCCAGACAAACATGAGCAGACGACACTCTTCTATATGCTTCTATATATGTGTGGGGCTCCCTGCAGGGTAATGGATGTTTTTTATTTTATGTCCTAAAAATTGTAAGAAACATTTATTTTTAAAAAATGATAAAAAATTGTTAGGTCAATGCATTCTCTTATATATGCGAGGCGACCTATGGTCGACTCGCATATATAAGAGAATGCATTGGCACAGGGTAAAAAAATCCCGACTTACGACTGGATTTGATATAGCGGGTCACATATAAGAAGAAGCGTTTTGGTACCCACCCTCTCCCTGGTATATATTACTTTTAATTATAGTCCAGCAATATTGACGAAATCTTGCACAAAAATGAGCTAATAATACCGAATCCATTTTTTCCTTGTCATGTCTCCCAACGTTTTTCTGATACCATAATCGCAAAAGATGGACGTCTAGATACCATACAAGATGGCGTCCAATATGGCGGCCTTTTTAGTACACATCTGGTAAGTTACTTCTACATGTTACCTTTCAGATAAATGGTTCGTCAATTCTTTCTTACCTATATAAAGACCATTACATTGTTTTGTCAACAAAAAACAAAAAGACCACGAGGATCTCCTAATCCACGATGACCGTCAAACTCGGGGAAATAATGACAACTATTGGATATTTCTGATAAATTGTTTCCTGTTGGGTATAATTGGTGGTCTCTTGTAACATGTTTTTTGTTTCTCATCACAAAGTGTCACTCAGACTATGACATTGGCAAACAGTTTGGCACCAGGTATATGAAGATCTAAACAAAACCAGAAATTCCATACCATTGATAACAAACATAGCCTACAACATTCAAGATATGATGGCCTAGATTGCCAGTTGTTTGATGCTAGTTGTACAGTAACAAGTCAAATTTAATATCACAAAACGGGACTTGGCTAATATTTTCCAGACTCGCCCATGACTCTTAGACATTTGCGGATTTGGGTTTTTTTTAGGCACTGATTTATTTGAAGGTTCATAGCACTGCGTGCATACATTTAACTATTTGTCAATCCCCATGCTGCTATTTGGCGGATAAATCAGGATAAATATTTATTTATTGAAATATTTGCAAATGGCGACTTTGAATTTCAAAATAATTTTTGTTGTTAAACGTTTTACCACTAATTTTGATCGGTTAGAATTAACGTTCTGTTTGTTACGTCGAAATTGATTCGTTGTTATCAATATATCAATATCATTTATGTTATAAATACAGTATTAAGATGGTAGTCATGCAAACTGCGATGAAACATTGGGAAGATGATCTCTTATAAGTGACCAACTTGTGTTATAACTAACTATATATGACGAACGGCTACATGATTGATTGAACACCAATTTCATGGTCTTTGTCAACTTTCATAAAACAAAAAATCACTGGGTTCAATAAGATGGAACATGTTCACGTATATTCTGGACATTTTGTCGTGATCAAAGGTCAGAATTCTCGGTTAACGGTAGGTGGATATCTCCTTGGTGACTTGACACATATGGCATCAAAGGGAGCGAACAGTCTACAAACTATAATGGATAAAGACACTTAACGATGTGACATTGCTCATCTACTTCAAAGGGACTTGGCAGCTTCATGCGAGATTACATGTAGAACTTACAGTTATCTACCCTCATATTAGTGACTTTTGACTTGAGCCCTATCCCCATACAGTGTAGGTCCTTCCGAGAATCCCGGGGTTAGCCCCCCAAAACTAATACTTCGCGTTCACTGTGTTGGGTATTGAATCGAACAGACTTGCAACTATATTATAATTGTTTCTAATAATATTTTCATTATGCGTTAGTTGCAATGCATGTAAGAAATTCAAAATATATTTACATAAATAAATACACAGAAAACATAATATATTCCCAATATGTTGGTGCACAACTTCACGATGAAACCTCACTAATACATGTAAATGTAAAAAGGTTTATGTGTTTATTGCTTGCTTCTTTCCATTGTTTCAGTCGTTCTTGTTTCCATGTTATGTAGTGATGTTTTTATTCAATCAAATTTGATATTTTAATTTGATTTATTTCATTATTTATTCCTATGCCATCAAAATGGTTGAAAACTAACAATTGTAATCAGTTGTAATCGAAAAGTAATCGATTGCATTTACTAAAGTAATTGTAATCGTAATCGATTACATTGAAAAAATGTAATCAGTAATCGTAATCATGTAAATCAAAAGTAATTGTAATCGTAATCGATTACATTGGCATGTAATCGCCCCAACCCTACCCTATATATACACATACATTTTCACTCCAGCAAGCGAGTACGTACAGGTCAATATTTGCTTACATCATCAGTCCTAATATACTGAATATACTTTTGACAATCGTCCTCGGGCTTCTTGATGTACAATGAAGATATATCATCTTCCTTGATACAAATACGTATACAGAGTATATGTGTCTCATATTATTTGCCATTTGATTCAAATGTTCACAAAAGCAGTTTTGCACATGCAAGAGGTTTGTCGTTAGAACGAGTAACACATGTCAATTAAAAATATCTAAATTAAATCGACCGAGTCACTTTAACAAATGCGTCGCTTTTGATATAATACGTTACAGGGAGTTCATTATTTCGAATACCTCCTCAATTCACAAAGGCCTGAACCGATTTCTAAAATTCCAACGCCAATCGCTCCAGTAAAAGTTATATTTTACAAATCTGGTCCACAATTCTAGGATAAATTGTTCGAAAATTCATAACACAGTCTTACACAGTTATATTTTACACATCTGGTACACAATTCTAGGTTAAATGTTCGAAAATTCATAACACAGTCTTACATAGCCGATGATCAATAGATTCATACCGAGAACCGACATCGTTACCAAACTTTAGTACTGGAGAAATAGGCCGTCCATTTCAAACACACACTTTATCGATGAAAAACCCATCTGTTGTTCAAATCATCTATGTGTATCGACAGATCTGATGTTAATCTGCCCAAATCAATCGAACGTGCACATCCACGTCACCTATCTTTTTAATAAATAGCTTTGCTTATGATTAATTGTGTAAACTAGTTCACGGATATCTAATTCCAGCTACATAAGAGCTATTTGATACCCTTTATGATGAAAGCTATACCATCCAAGACAATCTTATTTTATGATCAATTGAGAAAGTACGCCCAATGTTACCCTTCGGGAAATCGTATTTTATTTCGCACTTCATTCGGCAGTCGATGATAACGAACATCGTATAAATAACACAAAACAATTTAGTCGACGGTTCCAAGTTCGATTTTTAGTCAGTTGCTACGATAGTTTACGACCAGTTAACACGCAAGGTAGTTTGTACCCTTTATATACTGAATGGATTATAAACTATACATGGGGTGGTCTATTATTCATTTAGAGGGGTGTTCAGGTAATAAAAGCATACGACAGACATAATTCAATTTAACCCTTTCTATACTAAATGGATTCCCCAATCAGTTATAAAAGTTTACTTCGGAACTCAGTGGGCTGCTGAACGAACAATGTCTATAAAAGTTGAACTATATTAAAGACTTGCAAATTATATTTTTCGTTTCTTATATTTGTAATTGACATAGCTTGTCACAAACCAACATTATTGACATAATAATGTAAAGGACAATAAACGAAATTGAAATTCCCAACTACACCTTTTACCGGACTCGGCCTCCGGGTCGCAGTTCGACTTTTAAATCTGTCCCAAAAAAATTCCATTTCCATAAATAAAACCCCCAGCGCCCAGGCGAAACAAGAATCTATACATTAGTATACACGCGGAGCGCGAAATGAGATATAATACTATGATAGGTAGACAAAATATTCCCGCGCAAATGTGGAATTTATTTATTTATGGACATGTTTGAACACGATTCTGGTATTATGTGATGAGTCTGTCTTGTCGCCTAAAAATCATTATTGAACACGTATTTTCTTAAATTTACAAGAATCTTGTAAATTCTGGCATTTGTACAGCGATGGTGTATGTGAGCTTTCAAGATTGCAGTCATCGGTGTATACCTGTCTCTGTTTGGGGGCCCCATGTCATTAAAGTGATGTGAAACACTCCAGTAGGGTGGTCAAATAGAAATGGAGAATAATCTTGCTCAAAGTTGTTATTTTAACAAATAATATACCCAAATTGACAACACACACAGTTATTTGTATATATTAATTGAATGCAGTGACTCTTGAAGGTGAAACCGTTTTCTTTAGTTTATCACAGATAGTTGCGTCCCGAATCGATTAGTAAATATTTACAGTTGAGAGTAGTTCAGACAATGTTTTGTATGGAGTTGTACGGTCGATTTGCTTGAAATTTTAAGCGATGTTACTAAAATGCTACATTCTTCCAGTTGGCACAGCGCCTGAATACTAACTTATTAGTTTAACGCACGTGAACAAGTCCATCATATGTCATTAATGCGTATTTAGTGCAGAAAGGGTTAACACACATATGGCAGTTTACACCCTCTCAAAGCCATTTCTGGACTGGGGATAAACATGTATGAAGTGTGTCTGGAAGTCGTTCTATATAGTATCCTGATTCGAATGGTTTCAAACAAGACGTCCCAGCCAGGGACGTGGCTAGAGTGTCTTTGTTGAGGCGTGGGGTCCAACTCAGAATTAGATTAACCACAACAGTCACATCACAAGACCATTTTAAAGGGATCCGAGGCATTCGAATGAGTTCATGCGAAATAATATAAAGTCTATGACACAGCTATCACATCAGCACCATAGCAACTTAGCGATGTGCACCATTTAACCCTTTACCCAACAGAACGGCCCTGTGCCAATGCATTCTCTTATATATTCGAGTCGACCATAGGTCGCCTCGCATATATAAGAGAATGCATTGGCTTAACACATTAAAAATTATAAAATTGTTAAAGAATGTAAGAAAAAATGGTAAAAAGTGTTTAGGCCAATGCATTCTCTTATATATGCGAGGCGACCTATGGTCGACTCGCATATATAAGAGAATGCATTGGCACAGGGCATAACTGTAACTATCACAATGTGGTCAATGAGCCGGTTCCAATGATATCCATATTTGTATGGTTTTATTGAGACAGACCCAATATAATTTAGGCTGTTGCAGCTTTATTTGGCCGTTTTTGGCCGGTTTGTTAGGTAAAGGGTTAACCAGGGATGATACTGGTTAGAATAAAAATACATTTGCAACTGTACAGTATAATAAATATCAGTAAGCCATTTTCCAACGAAAGTTTTAACCATTAAAGATGTTATATCTCTTCTGGACCACAATTATAACAGCAACATAATGTTTATAGATGTCCACTTCAAGACTACAGATAGCAACCAGTATGAATAAAATACAGATAAAACTGAAGATTTGGTACATTATTTGCCTATAATGGCACAAAAAGTGGTTTATTTAGATCGTAAGATCGTGGTAAAATCTATTGTTGAAATGCAAAATTCCGCGATTGAGACTGCTAATAAGATAGAGTTGTCCTTCTTTGTACACTGTTGGTACGCTCTGGACGTTTCAGTGTGGATTTCTGTTCTAAAACTAGTGCCAAAAAACGGTCTCGCTTGTATGATAAGAAATTCTAAATAAAATGTATCTTGATTGATAGCAACTTTTCCTGACAGGGGTCCTCGATTCATATCTATTAGTGAATATATTCCCCGGAACATATATAAAACTTTATGGCAGGAGATAGACCATCGAATTCCAGTCGTTCGTTAGAAATCACATGTAGAAAGTTATATGCTCCTCAAATATGCTCATAAATTTCGTCAAATATTATAGATAGATAGATCTTTATTTACAAAACAATATACAATGCATTAACACAATATTAAACAAAAGTATATTATTTCACAGGAGCAGCATGGCCTAGCTGGCCGTCTCCCTGCTGCCCCTGAATGATAAGTGCAATATGAACATATGATGGCGTATTTACAATTTTACACAGACTATTTGGTATTTGGATGGCCGGTTGGTGCCTACTTTAATATGTTATGTGGTCGTTTAATCAAGACTGGGTTGAATTTTGAACAATGCTGTATTATAATAGAGATTTTGGACAAGTTTAAGAGATTGTAACACAACTAGTGAGGTTGTTCCGACAGTCATGTGTCACATTCGCGGACAGCAACGTTCATGTGACACAGGGATATCTAGGATGTTCAGGGTGATAACTGGAGTGCATATTAATATGAGTTAAAAATTTAACCTTGCTCATATTATTGAGTCAAGTCGATTTTTGCCGACTGCAAATGTAGCATAATTTGTTTGCACAGATAACATTTTGAGAATATTATTCAAGTTGTCATCCGGACAACAGACGTTTTGGACGGAAACCAAATATTTACTGCCGGGGACAGATAAATAAACCAACCTTCATCTAATGTTTTTCATAGAGAACCCAATTCGACCCATTCGTATATACTGAACAGCGAACCACATCAACTGATCGAGTTTAGTACCTAAATCGATCGTGCGTATCATCACAAGACCCATGCATCGATTGATTCACACCTAGCTCATTTGCGGAAACATTTAATATTTATGCGAATAATATGGAAGAGTCTGCATCTCATATTGAGCCAGAATATTAGCTTCCTATAATTCGACAGCAATCGGAAATAAAAATAATCAGCCAATTCTGAGTCAAAAAGGGACATAACTCCGTCAAAAATGATTGGACTGCAGTGGGCCCGCATTCGATCTCGGGACTGTTGTTTTATATACTGACCACGTACGAAAGTTTCATAACAGCGAAACATCAGAACAACGATCTAATATCGATCATATATAGAAAAATAATTAATTTGAGTCGAAGATGTCTTCTGTAAACGTTTAGATTATCTAATAATAAAATTTAAGAATTTAATATAAATTTCATTTATTGTCAAAATTTCCTGGTATTTCAAAATGGATTTTCTCCAAATCTATAATTAATTTCTATATTTGAGGATGTTCATGCCATGCCTGTTGATCAATGAACAATTGGGCTGAGATGAGTTGTGGGTCATGGGTTCATAAAGCTGACCACCATATCTCTCTCATAACACTGTGGCCTAATTCCTGTTAATTGCTCCCTGCTTGAGTGGACCACACTGCATATCAACATTCGTTTTCATTGGGCTGGAATATTTATGACTGCTTTATTCTTCATTATAATATAGAGATATGATGCTATATTATGGAATTCAAAATCTAACTCCACATTATGATACAAATGAAGCCTCCTCTCACAGAGCCAAGACAATAAGCTATTTAGTTATTGGAGTGTTGTGTGAAATTATTAATTATCCTAGCAGTTCTTGGTATCGAAAGGGACAACAAATAAAATAAAATTTTCAACCTCTCAAATGTATTAAAAAAACATTTTTGTTGTCTCTTCATAATTGCTCAGATTCTACATACAATGAAGATGATGATATGTAAAATTCAAGATTGTTTTGCCATTTAGATCCATATAAGTTCTTTGTTGAAAATCGGTTGCCACTTTTGGCTGAATTTAGGCAACACGTGCGTCTCCCCATAAACGAAATTGAAATTATCAACTACACCTTTTACCGGGCTCGGCCTCGGGTCGCACTACAGCTCGGTCTCGGGGTCGCACTACAACTTTTAATGTGTCCAAATAATTACCATTCTATAAATAGAACCCACATCGCTATGGCAGTGCCTATGCGAAACAAGAATTTGTACATTAGTATACACGCGGCGCGCGTAATGAAATAAATGAGTATCTGGTATTATTCTCGCCGGGTTCTTCGTACTCAACAGACATTCATATAATGGAAATCGGGTGAACTTATTTTACGAAGCACAGCACTGAGAAACCAACACCAACATTTGAGCACAGTGCCCCATTAATGTATGCTTCTCATTTGAGGGATCATTTAATATTTATGCGAATAAGTTGCCAGACTCCGGATCTCATCCGACGCCAGGAGATTAGCTTCCTAATTTGAAAGCAATCGGAAATGAAAATAATCAGGCAATTATATAGTCTAAAAGGTACATAACTCCACCAAAAATTATTGGAGGGATCCCAATTTTGAACTTAAAGTGATGTTAAACACTCCGGTAGTGTGATCAAATACAAATGGAAAATAATCTTGTTCAAAGTAGTTATTTTTTACAAATATTATATCTAAATTGACAACACACATGCACCGCCATTCTTATATATTAATCAAATGCAGCGACTGTCGATGGCGAAATCGTTTTCGTTAGTTTATAGAAGCGTCCCGATTCGAGTAGTAAATATTTACAATTTAGCGTAGTTCAAACAGTGTTTTCTATGGAGTCATTGGAGTGGTACGGTCGATTTGATTGCTGTTTTCGGTTATGTTAGTAGAATGCCACATTCATCCAGTTGACATAGCACCTGATATCAACTCATCAGTTTCACGCAGCCGTGACATAATATGCCTTTAACCGGGACATTTTTTTACTATGTATAAACTGGTACCGGTATGTGGACCTCCAACGCTCTGCTTTGTTGGTCTAATGGCGGCAAGCATAGTGAAAGGACGCCACACGATGCATATAGAGCCTACGTCTAGTGAAGTTTATACATATGTGACCCGCCATATCAAATCTAGTCGTAAGTCGGAATTTTTTTTACCCTGTGCCAATGCATTCGCTTATATATGCGAGTCGACCATAGGTCGCCTCGCATATATAAGAGAATGCATTGGCCTAACAATTTTTTATCATTTTTTTAAAATAAATGTTTCTGACAATTTTTAGGACATAAAATAAAAAACATCCATTACCCTGCAGGGAGCCCCACACATATATAGAAGCATATAGAAGAGTGTCGTCTGCTCATGTTTGTCTGGGGCTCTGTATGGGTAAAATTATAAAATTGTTAAAGAATACAAGAACAAATTATTAAAATTGTAAAAAATTGTTAGGCCAATGCATTCTCTTATATATGCGAGGCGACCTATGGTCGACTCGCATATATAAGAGAATGCATTGGCACAGGGTAAAAAAAATCCCGACTTACGACTGGATTTGATATGGCGGGTTACATATAGACTATGAACTAAGTTTATACAAAACTATCATTCAAATCACTGTCCGGACAACATAATTTTCGGGCGGATGGTGGCTCATTTCTAAAATACCAGGCTATATTTGGGGGTGGGATTCAGCGTCCATTGAATGTGTTTCGTGGTCACCAAATTAAACCCATTCGTATGCTCAACAACTAAACACACCAACAAGAAAACAAACAATAGATCGTCATCACATCACCGATCACTGCATGATTCTCATTTACAGGGACATGTAATATTTATGTGTAGGGATCTATATCATCTCGAGTCAGGAGATTGGCTTCCTCGTGTGAAATTAAACCAATAAATAAAACTAAAGTTATAATCATAAACGAAATCATGAGAACAATCTAAGTCTAAAAGTGGCACAACTCAAGACAAAATGATGGCGCCTGACGAACCATGTACACATAATCATAACATTCTGTCTAATATTGTTTAAAGATGATCTATCTCTTCCTAACCCACATGGAGCCTCACACAGATGGAAGTATGCACTGCGGAGTGTCGTCTGCTCCAGACTATGTGGGGCTCTCTATGGGTTATATATAGTGTATGTACATGTGTACCGGTTAAAGATAGTTATCTCTTCCCGATTCCGGGGTATAACATAATAAACATGAATCAACGACACCTGTTATATAAATTAATATCGATTTTATTTCGCCTTTCTGGTATAATACATACGATCAATTTGGGACATTTGCGGCTCACCGAGCGTAGCAAGCGGGATAACTCTATCTATAACTGAGATCGCCTGAACGTCTTATCACGGTCTGTTCTAAAAATAGTAACAAATATGTTGCATTTGATTGTCACATTATATAAGAAAATATCGATATAAAATCAATATTAATTGATAGAAGCGTTTCCGGACAGGTGTCTTCAACTCATATTTATTACATTATACCCCGGAATCTATATAAAATGTGTTACAGGAAGAGATATACTATTTTAAATGGTACACATGTACATACACTATATATAACTCACAGAGAGTCCCACATAAACTGGACTGGAGCAGGCGACACTCCGTGGTGTACGCTTCCATTGTATCTGTGTGAGGCTCCATGTGGGTTATGAAAAGATAATCCATCTTTTAAGTCATCTGGACAACAGTTTTGGACGGATGTGTAGACCTTGGCCGGACATCGCTCTTTTATATAGAACTAGAAGGTGACCCGACTTCGTCCGGGCTTTGACCTTGAATTGTCCATTTTGAAGGTCAAGGCCAGGTCGGGGTCACGATTTGACCCGTCCAAAACACTCAGTGGACAAAAGTAACCATATGTATAAAATTTCTTCGAAATCCCATCAAAATTGGCGATTTGACCTTGAATTGACCCGATTTCAAGGTCAAGGTCACGTCGCACGGGCAAATTAATAGGCCTATGCCACTCCCCGACCGAAAGTACCCCACATACCAAGTTTCATCGAAATCCCGTGATATTCTGGTGTTTGACCTTGAAATGACCCGATTTCAAGGTCAAGGTCACGTCGCACGGGCAAATTAATAGGTTTATGCCACTCCCCGGCCGAAAATACCCCCACATACCCCGCATGTGCGAAGCTGGCGTCGCACGGGCTCGGCGACCCGATAAAATTCGTATCCGGGACAAGATACATTCACATACCAAATTTCAAGTCGATAGCTCCACCCGTTTCCGAGGTCTCGTCTGCGCATGCGCGAAGCTGACGTCGCACGGGCTCGGCGAGCCGATAAAATTCGTATCCGGGGCAAGATACATTCACATAGCAAATTTCAAGTCGATAGCTCCACCCGTTTCCGAGATCTGGTCTGCGCATGCGCGAAGCTGGCGTCGCACAGGCTCGGCAACCCGATAAAATTCGTATCCAGGACAAGATACATTCACATAGCAAATTTCAAGTCGATATCTCCACCCGTTTCCGAGATCTCGTCTGCGCATGCGCTGCACGGGCGTCGCATGGGCTCGCCTATACGACAACGACGACCGCCTGGTCAAACTAGACACACGTACCAAGTTTCGTCCCGATCGGTCGAGAATCGTAGATTTGTATCATTGACAGACAAACATACATACAGACAGACAGACAGACAGACGTCTTCAAAATATATATGAGACTAGCCGATGAGCCCGACGTTGTCCGGGCTATTCAAAAACCAAATTTCAAGTTGATAGCTGCACCCATTTCTGAGATCTGGTCTGCGCATGCGCGAAGCTGGCGTCGCACGGGCTCGGCGACCCGATAAAATTCGTATCCGGGGCAAGATACATTCACATACCAAATTTCAAGTCGATAGCTCCACCCGTTTCCGAGATCTCGTCTGCGCATGCGCGAAGCTGGCGTCGCACGGGCTCGGCAACCCGATAAAATTCGTATCCGGGGCAAGATACATTCACATAGCAAATTTACAGTCGATAGCTCCACCCGTTTCCAAGATCTGGTCTGCGCATGCGCGAAGCTGGCGCCGCACGGGATCGCCAATACGACAACGTCCACCGCCTGGTCAAACTACACACACGTACCAAGTTTCGTCTCGATCGGTCGAGAATCGTAGATTTGTATCAATGACAGACATACAGACAAACAAACATACAGACAAACAGAGGTCTTCAAAATATATATGAGACTAGCAGATTAGCCCGCCACTGGCGGGATTGGTCCCATGGCTTTGGTCGATCCATTAATTTTTGTTTTTCAAGGTAACCCCGTACGTCGCTGCCACCGCTGATTCCCGAAATATCGCCCAAGGTCATTTGCGGGTACCCGTGTCAAGGTCATGTTGGGTGGACAAAATAACCCGACAAAAATATTTCCCGTCCCGAGTTGACCATACATAACACATTTCACATCGATGTCACCGCTGAATACCGAGATATCTCCCAAGGTCATTTGTGGGTACACATTTCAAGGTCAATGTCACCTCGGGCGGACAAACTGACCCGATGAAAATCTCCCCCGTCCCTTGGAACCCCATAAGTACGAAATTTCGTCTCGATATCCCCAATTTCCGAGCGAGACGGTCAAATGCCGTATTTTCACTAAAGTAGATAAACGCTCTTTAATAGCGACGCCTCATATACAAACGCTCATTAATTATCACGCGATTAACCCATCAATCCCCATTACGGTGGCAGTTGAAGGGTGAAGGAGTGCTCGGACGTTCTCAGAAGCGTTGCGATGACACTTCCCGTGAATTTTTACCCTTAGATAGCAAGTTTGGGCTCAATCGGTCTTTTTGAGTCTATAAAGGACACACACATGCACATATATATATATATACTAGAAGGTGACCCGACTTCGTCCGGGCTTTGACCTTTAATTGACCATTTTGAAGGTCAAGGTCAGGTCGGGTCAAACACAAACACCCCAAAAATGGTGGAAATCGGCCCAGCGGATACCGGGAAATTGGCCCAGCGGATACCGAGATACCCTATGCATCAAATTTTGTCCGTAAAAATTCGCCAGTTTAACCCGATTTGATTTCCACTCAAGTATATAAACGCGCCTCATATACACACGCTCATTAATTATCAAGTTTCAACGTAAAGATAAATTACCATCGGTGCCCGAGATATCGCCAAGACAGTCAAATGCATCGGCCGGTTAAGCGTTAACGTGATCTAACGTTATGACCTCTAACGACGTCATAGAAGTTAAGCATTGTTTTTATCCTGATGGAAGATAGTACCACTTCTTCTTGATAATTGAGGCAGATAACTAAAACGGATACATACGCATTATATATCGTTGGAAAGAGGAAACACGAAAGATTCTCACAGTGTCATTATTATGACTGGCATTTTATTATTCGCGCTGTTTCGAATCGATTTGTAAGCACCGAACTCAAATGAAAGTCCCGTAACACAGCGTAAAAACAGATTTGACCTCGGCACGTGAAAAGTTGACCTCGGATCTGAAAATCAATAGGCCTATGTCACCCCCCGGCCGAAAATACCCCCACATACGAAGTTTCATCGAAATCGGGTCGGCCGTTTTCGAGTTCATCGATTACACACACACACACAAACACACACACAAACAGATCTTCCAAAATATATAATAGACTAGAAGGTGACCCGACTGAGATCTGGTCTGCGCATGCGCCAAACTGGCGTCGCACGGGCTCGGCGACCCGATAAAATTCGTATCCGGGGCAAGATACATTCACATAGCAAATTTCAAGTCGATAGCTCCACCCGTTTCCGAGATCTCGTCTGCGCATGCGCGAAGCGGGCGCCGCACGGGCTCTTCAATACGACAACGTTCACCGCCCGGTCAAACTACACACACGTACCAAGTTTCGTCCCGATCGGTCGAGAATCGTAGATTTGTATAAATGACAGACAGACAGACAAACAAACAAACATACATACAGACAGAGGTCTTCAAAATATATATGAGACTAGAAGGTGACCCGACTTCGTCTGGGCTTTGACCTTGAATTGACCTTTGACCTAGGCTAAATTCATTATATTCTAGATGCTCGTATACAAGGCTAAATTCATTGTATTCTAGATGCTCTTATACAAGGCTAAATTCATTGTATTCTAGATGCTCTTATACAAGGCTAAATTCATTGTATTCTAGATGCTCTTATACAAGGCTCAATTCATTGTATTCTAGATGCTCTAATACAAGGCTCAATTCATTGTATTCTAGATGCTCTTATACAAGGCTAAATTCATTGTATTCTAGATGCTCTTATACAAAGCTCAATTCATTCAACCAACAAGCCTGCAAATAGTGCGTCATTTGCAAAATGAGGTCCACACAGGGTGAATTTAGTGAAGCTGACCTGTTGCGTCACCAAATTCACCCTCTGGGAACCTCATTCTGTTTAGGCCTCAACTGCTATGGGAGACCTAGGATCAGATTGAAGTTCCCCAGTTGAAGTTGATATTCATCCATTAGTCACAGCTGTATATGGTTGACTCATGTACAAAGTATCTCCACTGTCGAGCTGTATAGGGTTGACTCATGTACCAAGTATCTCCACTGTCCAGCTGTATATGGTTGACTCATGTACAAACTGAAGGGAACTATTCAAGTTATAGGACTGTTTCATCATTATTTTTTCTTTTCGTATATTGCTGCATTTCTGGCCATGCTGCTTAGCAAGTAGGGATCCTTGTCTTATACATGTATACTAGTATCCAGGGATTGTTAGAGGTATCACTAAAAGTTAGGTCCGGGACCATCCGTTGAATGAGAAGTCAACAGAACAAGAATTTGCGTGAGAATTCTTTAATTTGAGTAGATTTGTTGATTATAGACATGACACCACCCTCCATCGCATGTTGGTAGGACGGACATTAGGTCACATCACCGCCCAGATTCTGTTATAATGTGCATGACACCACCCTCCATCGCATGTTGGTAGGACGGACATTAGGTCACATCACCGCCCAGATTCTGTTATAATGTGCATGACACCACCCTCCATCGCATGTTGGGAGGACGGACATTAGGTCACACCACCGTCCAGATTCTGTTATAATGTGCATGACACCACCCTCCATCGCATGTTGGTAGGACGGACATTAGGTCACATCACCGCCCAGATTCTGTTATAATGTGCATGACACCACCCTCCATCGCATGTTGGTAGGACGGACATTAGGTCACACCACCGCCCAGATTCTGTTATAATGTGCATGACACCACCCTCCATCGCATGTTGGTAGGACGGACATTAGGTCACATCACCGCCCAGATTCTGTTATAATGTGAATTGTAATTTTCACCAATATTTTGTCAATCCTATTGTATACGTACATGCTTCATCCAATATATTATTCATTCATTCGCACCTAAATGAGAAAACTAGTTGTATTGTTATTAACTGTAGATTGTTCCTGTATTGTCCTAACAGGCCTGAGTTTAGTGAGATGTCATTTGCAGAATGAGGTCCCCAGAGGGTGAATTTAGCGGGCTAGCATCATTAAATTCAGCCTCTGGGAGCCTCATAACAAATAATTCAGACCTCTTGTTTCAGAACCTGGTCTCCAGTCGATGCAGGGGATTCTCGAGTTGTGTAGACAGCAAATGAACTTGTGTCATAGGTTGAAACGGAACTGAGACCCTTTTGTACAGTCAGTCGACGTCAGGAATCTTTTGTGTAGACAGCAAATGGACTTGCGTCATAGATTGAAACGGAACTGAGAACTTTCTGAATTGTTCAATCTTAAGATGGGAATTATTTTCAGCGTTTTAGGCAGCAAATCAACTTGAAATAAAGGACTTGATTTGACTGACTAACATTCTCTGTTCTCCATGGAGGTTAAATGATGAACAGATACAGTAGATGCTGTACATGAATTAACATCGAGTTCTGTGGACTAGTATTCATGGCAACTGTCATGTTTCTCATCATTTCTCTGAAACATCAACTTGAGAATTAGACTGAGAATGGTTTCCATAGCAACGACATTCGTGGCCTTCGTTACATTCCTGATAACCCTGGAATTAGCTGCCTATGACGTGTTCATCACAAAAACGGGAAACCATCTTCGATGTCGAAAACTATGCATGTATCAAGACTCGTGCAACCGTTTTCATTTTAGAAACAAACGCTGTCTTCTGATAACAGACTTGATGAGCCATTACGGAGAAATAGTCGACAGATCAGGAGCTGTTTCTGGTGTCTGTAATAGGGATGAGGTATGTGTTCCCACAGGGATTATTAAGCCGGGATACAGGTGTGAGGTGGTGCTGGGTGTTGACCTGATTGAAGGGAAGGGATTCAGGATCTACACAAGGGGAGTTGATTTCGACGGAGCCGTGCAGTACTGTGAAGAACAAGGGGGACAAATCTTTGTGTTTGCAAATTACAGCCAGTGGCAGACGATAGCTGATCTGGCTATATCAGACGACATTCTGGTGGGAACAGGATTACAAGGATTGTGGGTCAACGGAAACGATCGAAAGGTCAACAGCAGTTACGTCACAACATATGGGGATCCGATGCCGTTCACCATATGGGGACCTACTCAACCTAGTTATTCCTTTAATGGGAAACCCCAAGATTGCATGGAATTAAAGATGAAATTTGACTTTAAAATGAATGATGCATATTGCTGGGTGATGGCCAAGGGATTTATCTGTGAATGGAAGCTGAACTGATCAATGGATTGAAACATAGAAGAGAATCACAACATCTGGGGAGCCAATTACATTCTAAAATAAGTGGGGAAATTTTACAATCAACCAAATGATCATTTAAGATCGGGAGACAAAGATTGCATGGACTTGAAGAGGATATATGACTTTCAAATGAATGACGGAAACTGCTTGATAATCAACAGGGGATTTGTTTGTGAATGGAATCTGTTCTAAACATTTTCTTCTCAAATTGGAAAAAATCAACTACATGTTACACATCACAATTAATCTGAAATTTACAAATATTAAACCAGTTCAAACGTTAGTCATAACTAAGGAAGAGAAGGATTGTGAAAGGATAATGTATAACTCAGTTACAAACTTATTCATAACCAGGGATTTATTAAAGGCCCACTTAATTTTCAAAACACCAGATCACATTATATACATGTACAACTTATTCCATATTATATAACACTAGCCGATGAGCCCGATGTTGTCCGGGCTATTCAAAAACCAAATTTCAAGTCGATAGCTCTACCCGTTTCCGAGATCTGGTCTGCGCATGCGCGAAGCTGGCGTCGCACGGGCTCGCCAATCCGACAACGTCGACCGCCTGGTCAAACTACACACACGTACCAAGTTTCGTCCAGATCGGTCGAGAATCGTAGATTTGTATAAATGACAAACAAACATACAGACAAACATACAGACAAACAGAGGTCTTCAAAATATATATGAGACTAGAAGGTGACCCGACTTCGTCTGGGCTTTGACCTTGAATTGTCCATTTTGAAGGTCAAGGTCAAGTGGGGTCACGATTTGACCAGTCCAAAACACTGCCCGGACAAAAGTACCCGACAAACGTGCCCGTCGAAATCCATCCGATTTTACCCGATTTGACATTGAATTGATCATTTTGAAGGTCAAGGTCAGGTCGGGGTCACGATTTGAACCGTCCAAAACACTCAGTGGACAAAAGTAACCCTATGTATACATTTCGTCGAAATCCTATCAAAATTGGCTATTTGACCGATTTCAAGGTCACGGTCACGTCGCACGGGCAAATGAATATGCTTATGATACTCCCCATACGAAAGTACCCCCACATACCAAGTTTCATCGAAATCCCGTGATATTCTGGCGTTTGACCTTGAAATTACCCGATTTCAAGGTCAAGGTCACATCGCACGGGCAAATTAATAGGCCTATGTCACTCCCCGGCGGAAAATACCCCCACATACAAAGGTTTTCGAGTCCATCGATTACAGACAGACAGACACACAGACAGATCTTCCAAAATATATAATAGACTAGCCGATGAGCCCGACGTTGTCCGGGCTATTCAAAAACCAAATTTCAAGTCGATAGCTCCACCGGT
This sequence comes from Siphonodentalium dalli, assembly GCA_032622095.1. Taxonomy (NCBI): domain Eukaryota; kingdom Metazoa; phylum Mollusca; class Scaphopoda; order Gadilida; family Siphonodentaliidae; genus Siphonodentalium; species Siphonodentalium dalli. Next base: position 194,687,649 of record CP136069.1, read on the forward strand.
TTCCGCGATCTGGTCTGCGCGAAGCTGGCCTCGCACGGGCTTGGCGACCCGATAAAATTCGTATCCGGGGCTAGATATATTCACATAGCAAATTTCAAGTCGATAGCTCCACCCGTTTCCGAGATCTCGTCTGCGCATGCGCTGCACGGGCGTGGCACGGGCTCGCCAATACGACAACGACGACCGCCTGGTCAAACTACACACACGTACCAAGTTTCGTCCCGATCGGTCGAGAATCGTAGATTTGTATAAATGACATACAGACAAACATACATACAAACAGAGGTCTTCAAAATATATATGAGACTAGCCGATGAGCCCGACGTTGTCCGGGCTATTCAAAAACCAAATTTCAAGTCGATAGCTCTACCCAGCCCGACGTTGTCCGGGCTATTCAAAATCCAAATTTCAAGTCGATAGCTCTACCCCTTTCCGAGATCTGGTCTGCGCATGCGGGAAGCTGGCGTCGCACGGGCTCGGCGACCCGATAAAATTCGTATCCGGGGTAAGATACATTCACATAGCAAATTTCAAGTCGATAGCTCCAACCGTTTCCGAGATCTCGTCTGCGCATGCGCGAAGCGGGCGCCACACGGGCTCGCCAATACGACAACGTCGACCGCCTGGTCAAACTACACACACGTACCAAGTTTCGTCCCGATCGGTCGAGAATCGTAGATTTGTATAAATGACATACAGACAGACATACATACAGACAGACAGACAGACAGACAGACAGACAAACAGAGGTCTTCAAAATATATATGAGATTATACGGAAGTCTTAAAATATATAGTAGATGTATTTTGCCATGGGAGAAAATAAAGTCAGCGTCCATAGATTACTTCAAAAGACGTTTTAGTTATCACAATCGATTAATTACCCAGAAATAATGTTAACCACTGTCAACTCTAGTATAAAATTTTCAAAAAACGTGTTACATATCAACATTTTGTTCAACGCAATTTGGTATCGAGAGTTTGTCGGTCGCCTCGCCGAACATTTGCTAGGCCGCCAAATATTCCAGGCGGTGAACAGAATAAAAAAATCGATATCTGATAACTATCTTTAGACCAAAATTTCATATCCGTTCGTACGCATTAACAACGAAACATATCAGAAGAACGACCACATATAGTTAGATCTTTACGCGATTCATCGATTGGTGATACTTCTTTTACGGAAACATTTAATATTCATTTTAATATATTTACACACTAAGTGTTGTCATCACTAAATCCAGCATTCTGATTGGTCGGCGCCCACGTGGCTAGTTGCAGTTATTTCTCGGTGAATGCGTAACGCCTCATAACTCCAAGCTAATAACACCATCGATACGTCATTAGGCTTGGAAAGACGAACGCGTAATGCTTTGGGCGCATTTTGACTCGCGCAGGATTGACTTAATACATCTTCGGGTTTCAACATGAAGAGAAATTGTTCCTATTAACTTTTGCCAAGGGTGCTATTGGGTATTTTGGGCTGATCTTGTCACGATACACTTTTCGATTTAAATATATTTACAAAAGTGGCTTTTTCGCTAAATGTATATAAATATAAGGATTAACTGTCATGTGGACTATTTTTATGGAGATGTAACGGTGAGGTAAGTGGACATAACTTGTATGTAAAACCCTTCGGGTTTTACACAAGTTATGTCCAATTACCTCACCGTTACATCTCCATAAAAACAGTCCACATGACAGTTAATCCTTATATGTTGCAAGACTCCGAATTTCATCATATATAAAAACAACTGTTCCATCTTTGAAGTTGTCTCTTTCGCCATGTTAACCTTTCCTGACTGGAGCTTCCTGAAATTTTGCGAAAACCCTGTGCCAATGCATTCTGTTATATATGCGAGTCTCGCATATACAAGAGAATACACTGGCCTATGGGAGACTTGCATATATAAGACAATGCACTAGCACATGCTCTTTAATGCAGCACCAGCGCAGCTCCCGTCATGAAAGGGTTAGGGGACCTCCGCGAATATTTGGAGTCCACAAAGTGAACTCCGTAAACAGGGTCCACATATATCGTGCATGGGACACATCACACAATCAATCGCTAATTCTCATTTACTGTAACATCTAATATTTATACGCCACACAATCGATGGATGATTCTCATTTACAGTACCATGTAATATTTATGCGAATATAAATTTAACGAATCTAAGTGAAGAGCTTTCTAATTTTACTTCGTATGTAAAGTTGCGGTTAGCGGTACTCCGTATACAGACACGGATCCTATTTCAATTATCGTGATGTAACCGTCTACCAGAGAGGGTGTCGGGGATTGTAACCGTTTACCAGAGAGGGTGTCGGGGATTGCAACCGTCTACCAGAGAGGGTGTCGGGGATTGAAACCGTCTACCAGATAGGCTGTCGGGGATTGTAACCGTTTACCAGATAGGCTGTCGGGGATTGTAACCGTTTACCAGATAGGCTGTCGGGGATTGTAACCGTTTACCAGAGAGGGTGTCGGGGATTGTAACCGTTTACCAGATAGGCTGTCGGGGATTGTAACCGTCTACCAGAGAGGGTGTCGGGGATTGCAACCGTCTACCAGATAGGCTGTCGGGGATTGTAACCGTTTACCAGATAGGCTGTCGGGGATTGTAACCGTCTACCAGATAGGCTGTCGGGGATTGTAACCGTTTACCAGAGAGGGTGTCGGGGATTGTAACCGTTTACCAGATAGGGTGTCGGGGATTGCAACCGTTTACCAGAGAGGCTGTCGGGGATTGTAACCGTCTACCAGAGAGGGTGTCGGGGATTGCAACCGTCTACCAGATAGGCTGTCGGGGATTGTAACCGTTTACCAGATAGGCTGTCGGGGATTGTAACCGTCTACCAGATAGGCTGTCGGGGATTGATTCTGGTGCTCGGTTTACAAGGAATTGGTCCAAATGTATTTTATCCCGTACGGTAGGTAACTTCATGTAGTGATGTACTGTAGATGAGACTCAAGTAGAGAACAGTTTGATGGAATACGAAAACGATGAGGAAACAAAACATTGTAGAAACATGAATCAGATGAGACAAACTCCAGGCAGAGTTATCTCCCATCGCTTAAACGAGATATCACTGCCATAAGGACATTTGGTAAGGATTTCTTACGTGTTCTTAGTTCTTATGTTTTAGGACTAAAATTGCCTATGTCTGGCTCAGTATATATTGTTCTTATCAATACCAAAAGAATCACCATTATTGCAAAATTTTGGTGGTCAAAATAAGATAACATATAGGTGACTAAATATAGTTCCGACGATGTGTAAAAATAGATGTATCGGTCAGCAAAGTACCATCCTTGTGGCAGTGCTATATCACAGTGCTAACGTAGAGGGCGCTACATGGAGTTTGCAGGTGAAAGTGAAAGAGAGATTGAGACAGAGCGATCTGCGCGTTTATGCCACTATATACACGAGCACGTTTGGAGTTTGGGATGATACCCGGGAAGATTTGTTTGGGATGATACCCGGGAAGATTTGAAAGGGCTGTCAGCCCTCTCCCACAACCCACTTTGAATGCTATAATTCCGCTGAAGAGCGTTTGTAGTGTTTGTGAGTTTGTAAGCAGATTACTATCTGCCCATGCACAGTACATGTATATATGTGTTTGCCTAGTGTGCATGGGGTGGATGGCAGAGCAGCAAGAAGCCCCTCCCCATTCCGAACCTGGACCGGCGATGAAGACTTACCTTGTTTTCTTTTGTGAGTTTAGTGTGTTGATATATATGATATTTTGAGTTATGAATGGTTGTGATTTAGTGTCCTATTTTGAGCTTGTATGAACTCCAGTTGCCTTAGTCTGTTGTATTCCGGGCTTGTACTACGGGCTCAACTCTAGTAAGAGGATGCAATGCCAGCCGGTTCACTGGAGGTCTGTCGGGGCTCCTCGACTCTTGATTGTGCCATGCCCGCCTTTCACTCCTGTGCGTGTGTCAGAACCCGTTGACCTGGTCGTGTATTGCGGTCGCGGACTGGTGTCGCAGCCGAGACCAATCACCACACGAGCACATGTTACATTCTCTTATATACATATCATGATTTTCACCAAGACTGCAGTTTTGTTTAACTTATGTATGGATTATTCGCTATTGTTCAAATGGACTATTCCTCCCCTCGGACCACTATTTTGGCATATGTAGCTAAAGGCTCACTTAATTTTCGAATGCCCAGATAACATTAAACACAACATATTCCATAGTATATACAATTTGGAAGAGGAACCAAAGAATACTTCTCCATATCTCGATAAAACCACATGTTCCCAGTTAATTCGACCGGCTCAGTTGACAAAACAATGTTTTGGAGCTTCCTCTTTCAAATTGTATATACTATGGGATATGTGAATGAATGAGTTTAATGCAAAAGCCACAAATTAATGTGGAACATGCATAATAACATATATACACTATGTACGTTGGTATGAATAACATTGTCATTAGAATTTCATGTTCATACATAACCTAGTGATTCGAAAATTAAGTGGGCCTTTAACACCAAGCCATACATTATCTATATAATAACCAGCTATCAGAGTGGACCTTTAATACCAAGCCATACATTATCTCTATAATAACCAGCTATCAGAGTAGGCCTTTAACACCACGCCATACATTATCTATATAATAACCAGCTATCAGAGTGAGCGTTTAACACCAAGTCATACATTATATATATGATAACCAGCTATCAGAGTGGGCCTTTAACACCAAGCCATACATTATCTATATAATAACCAGCTATCAGAGTGGGCCTTTAACACCAAGCCATACATTATATATATAATAACCAGCTATCAGAGTAGGCCTTTAACACCACGCCATACATAACTATATAATAACAGCTATCAGAGTGGACATTTAACACCAAGCAATACATTATCTATATAATAACCAGCTATCGGAGTGGGCATTTAACACCACGACATACATTATCTATATAATAACCAGCTATCAGAGTGGACCTTTAACACCAAGCCATACATTATCTATATAATAACCAGCTATCAGAGTGAGCATTTAACACCAAGCCATACATTATATATATAATAACCAGCTATCAGAGTGGGCCTTTAACACCAAGCCATACATTATATATATAATAACCAGCTATCAGAGTGGGCCTTTAACACCAAGCCATACATTATCTATATAATAACCAGCTATCAGAGTGGACCTTTAACACCAAGCCATACATTATATATATATAATAACCAGCTATCAGAGTGGGCCTTTAACACCAAGCCATACATTATCTATATAACAACCAGCTATCAGAGTGGGCCGTTAACACCAAGCCATACATTATCTATATAACAACCAGCTATCAGAGTGGGCCTTTAACACCAAGCCATACATTATATATATAATAACCAGCTATCAGAGTGGGCCTTTAACACCAAGCCATACATTATCTATATAATAACCAGCTATCAGAGTGGGCCTTTAACACCAAGCCATACATTATATATATAATAACCAGCTATCAGAGTGGACCTTTAATACCAAGCCATACATTATATATATAATAACCAGCTATCAGAGTGAGCGTTTAACACCAAGTCATACATTATCTATATAATAACCAGCTATCAGCTAGAGTGGGCCTTTAACACCAAGCCATACATTATCTATATAACAACCAGCTATCAGAGTGGGCCTTTAACACCAAGCCATACATTATCTATATAACAACCAGCTATCAGAGTGGACCTTTAACACCAAGCCATACATTATCTATATAACAACCAGCTATCAGAGTGGGCCTTTAACACCAAGCCATACATTATCTATATAATAACCAGCTATCAGAGAGGGTGAAGTAATTTTTATTCCGCAGCTCGGCTCATATCTGGAATTGGTATGACTGTAAAAAAAAAACCGGTAAGTTCACTGATGCGCTGTAGATGAGACTTCAATCAGGCATTTGTAGCGGAGATATTAAGACTGTATAGTTTATATAATAGCGTTACTCTCGTGTGGAATAATATCCTATGTTCCGCTTTTTATATCGTGGTATAACCAGCTATCATGCATGCAGGTAAGATGGTGGTGATATAACCAGCTATCATGCATGCAGGTAAGATGGTGGTGATATAACCAGCTATCATGCATGCAGGTAAGATGATGGTGATATAACCAGCTATCATGCATGCAGGTAAGATGATGGTGATATAACCAGCTATCATGCATGCAGGTAAGATGATGGTGATATAACCAGCTATCATGCATGCAGGTAAGATGATGGTGATATAACCAGCTATCATGCATGCAGGTAAGATGATGGTGATATAACCAGCTATCATGCATGCAGGTAAGATGATGGTGATATAACCAGCTATCATGCATGCAGGTAAGATGATGGTGATATAACCAGCTATCATGCATGCAGGTAAGATGATGGTGATATAACCAGCTATCATGTATGCAGGTAAGATGATGGTGATATAACCAGCTATCATGCATGCAGGTAAGATGATGGTGATATAACCAGCTATCATGCATGCAGGTAAGATGATGGTGATATAACCAGCTATCGTGTATGCAGGTAAGATGATGGTGATATAACCAGCTATCATGCATGCAGGTAAGATGATGGTGATATAACCAGCTATCATGCATGCAGGTAAGATGATGGTGGTATAACCAGCTATCATGCATGCAGGTAAGATGATGGTGATATAACCAGCTATCATGCATGCAGCGAAGGTGATGGTAATTGATTCCGGGACCTCGACTTAACGGTAATTTGTCTATTTACTATTTACTAACACCAAGAAGGCATAATATGTACAAAGATATTACAATGTAGTTTCTAATAGCGTTACTCCCGTGTCGGATGCCATCCTATATGTGACCCGCCATATCAAATCCAGTCGTAAGTCGGGATTGTTTTACCCTGTGCCAATGCATTCTCTTATATATGCGAGTCGACAGCGCATATATAAGAGAATTCATTGGCCTAACAATTTTTTACAATTTTAATATTTTTTTCTTGTATTCTTTAACAATTTTATAATTTCACCCATACAGAGCCAGACAAACATGAGCAGACGACACTCTTCTATATTATGCTTCTATATATGTGTGGGGCTCCTTGCAGGGTAATGGATGTTTTTTATTTTATGTCCTAAAAATTGTCAGAAACATTTATTTAAAAAAAATGATAAAATATTGTTAGGCCAATGCATTCTCTTATATATGCGAGGCGACCTATGGTCGACTCGCATATATAAGAGAATGCATTGGCACTGGATAAAATAATCCCGACTTACGACTGGATATGATATGGCAGGTCACATATACATTCCGCTTTGACATCGAGATATAACCAGCTACCATGCAGAGATCGTGATATAACCAGCTACCATGCAGAGATCGTGATATAACCAGCTACCATGCAGAGATCGTGATATAACCAGCTACCATGCAGAGATCGTGATATAACCAGCTACCATGCAGAGATCGTGATATAACCAGCTACCATGCAGAGATCGTGATATAACCAGCTACCATGCAGAGATTGTGATGGAAATTGATTCTGGGACCTTGACTTACCGGGAAGTCAATAAATATTTACTATATTTCTTAAATTCTAGAATACATATATAAGACTGTATTTTCTGTTGACATAACCAACTACTCTATCGTGCCACGATGGCATGACATAACCAGCTACCGAGTTTGCTAATGTCCAGAAGCTCGTCCATTAACCCTGACATTATAACCAGCTACCAGAGAACGTGGTGGACATTTATTCAGGTGCTGGGCTTACCAGGAATGTGTATGGCTGCATTTGATGTCACCTATAGGTTACAATCAACTAATTATTTCTCATAGGCGACAGCCATGCCCACGATCCATTACGGTACTGAGCCAAACTTGAAATATTTTGGCGTTTAGAACTCCACATCGGACATAAGTTGTCAAAAAAGAAAGGTGCCTTATACCATATTTATTCCTGGAAATAACTTGGCATTTCCACAACTATCACCGTTTGTGCAAAAAATTTCAGTATAGAAAAATACCCCACCCCTACCCAATTTGGCAACCAACATAGACGCTTGAAGAACTATCCCACACAAATGGCCAACGAATTAAGTAGCCTATGAATTTCTTTTTTCTTTCACATTAAACAACCGAAGATATTATACACCATTCAGCTGCTGGTATTGTTTATGCTGACTCGAGTTTCCCTACACAAATGCAAAGGGGCATAATTTCAATTATTTGCTGCTTATAACCAATAAATTCAGTGGTGTCCGTTAGTTGAGATTTCAAGCAGGAATTTGTAGCAGAGATATTGCACTGTAGTTTCTAATAACTTTACTCTGGTATATACTGATATCCTATTTCGCTTATCTTGATATAACCAGCCATCAGAGAGGGTGACGGAAATTGATTCTGTCGGAGTTCGGCTCATTCCAGGAATTGTTATAGAACATAAAGTAGAGAAGTTGTCTCGATAACATCCAATCGATATAGGTCTGGGGTCTTTAATGTCGATTCTGATCGGAACATGCCCGGCAGACACGTATATAGATAGAATCCCGATCAAACCTACAAATAGTGTGTCTGTCATTTGCAGAATGAGGTCCTCAGAGGGTGAATTTAGTGACGCTACCACGCACAGTGGGCTAGCATCACCAAATTCACCCTCTGTGAACCTCATTCTTCTTAGACATCAACTGCTATGGGAGACCGGGGATCAGATTGAAGCTCCCCAGTTAAAGTTGGTCATGTTCACCCATCAGTCAAATCGATTATGCATATTATCTTCTGCAAATTAGGGGATATAGCAACTGAACAGAAGGGAAAAAGTAACTAAAACCAAGTTAATTCGAGACTATATACTTCCCACAAGATAAGGCCTAAGCAGTATGAGGTCCCCATGTGCGGGATAGCGTCACTAAATTCACCCTCTATGGACCTCATTCTGCAAATGACAGACACACTATTTGCAGGCTTGATCCCGATGTATCACTCTTATCAGAACTTTCGGTGCGAATACATAACATCCGGTTATGCGAAGATTTATATGATAAATTGCGTACGCGGAGTTTTGTTTGTCTAATATAAAGAACATAAACGCTATATTTTATATCAAAGTGTACTAATAATGGGGACACACAAACAATATCTGAATCGCCTATAATGGAAGGTGGTGCATAAATATTTCCATATGCTTTCATACCATATCAATATAAAAATGCTTTATTATCTTGATGCTTCGGAATGGGGGGGGGCTTTGCCTCTTGTTGAGGTGGCGTGCACCCTATATACAGTAGGCACACACCTGTACCGTGTTTGTGCTGCTAGGAATCTACTCACAAACCCTACTACGCTCTTCAGTGGCATTACAGCATACTTAAAGTGGGTTGTAGGAGAGGGCTGATAGCCCTTTCAAATTTTCCAGGGTATCATCCCAAACTCCAAACATGAGTGGGAATTAAGATATTATATATATATATATAACTAATTATCCGCATAGTATAACATATAACTTTTTACAAGGTGTTTGTGTTGGGTAGTATTTTGGCTCGGATTGTCAGTGGCTTCAAATCATTGTTAACGGAGTTATGGATCTACAATGGAGAGTAACTTCTGTACTGTGCAGATAGCTTATATATACTGTCAATTAGGCTCAAAACAGGAGAAAACTCTTACCACCCTTTTGAAAGAAATATGTTTGTTTAACCTTTGTTTATTTGTTTAATGGCAATTTCTTAATTTATTTACCAGCATCGGCATGCTTAAATGACTCTTCAGCGTAGCATTTCAATCGGAGGGTTGACTCACATGTAATGTTCACCAACTTGAAGGACAGTGAAAGAAAGAAGTGATTTATTCCACTGAGCCCGTGCCACATACCTTTAAATATATGCGACGAGCCAAGCATTCCTAACATAGTACCCTAAAGCTTAAAGCGATAGAACACATTGCTTCTCCAGTGAAAACACCGTTAAATATATATATTTTAAACCTTATGTGATTTTGATGTGGCATGTAGGCTTTATTACGAACTAATATTCGTGTTCCATATATGAACTCTAGATGATCGGATCGGGTGATATCGTACTTCGCCAAGTTGAGGCACCAGCCAGACAATCAGATGCCAGTGTATACACTAATAAGAAATTATTTCTTACCTTTTTCTAAATCATGAGAAATTAATTTTCTGGGATTTAAGAAATTGTTTCTTACCACTAAGAAATCACGATAAAAGTAATGGATAATTTCTTAGAAAATTGTAAGAAAAATATTCTCATACATTTAATTATAATTATAATTTCTCTAAGAAATTAATTTTCTAAATATTAGTAATTTGATGTAAGAACATTTTCTAGTTTTAGTCCCAAGATAATATTTCTTTTTTAAAGTTTTTTTCCCTCAAAAATCAGGGTAGGGGGGGGGGTGAAAAAGCCACCAACAAGCAGCAATTTTTTCCGCAACTAAAAAAAAAAAAATTCCTGCTTGTTTTTTTAGTATTTTCGCAATGAGTTGGGCTTCAAAACCACTTTGAATGAGAGAAATAATGTAATTCTAACTGGTAAACTGACTGCAGACAGTTATTGTGTTGTATTTTGTTGCAAATTTTGAAATCCAAGATGGCCGCTGGCAGCCATGTTTTTTTGGCCGAATGACCCCACTAAAAACGTACTGGATGAATTTCGTACCTCAGATCCTCTCATAGCGCCCTAGAGACCTTTTGCAAAATCAGGAATACGATAATTGCGGATATGGAAATATCCTGCCAGTATACGGTCACAATTCGATCTTTACGCAAGGGGTTCTCATGTCAGTCATGTGATACGAAATATACCCCACACAGTTTTATTATGTTCAGTTGTGTCAAGAATGTGCCACCGGTCCTGCTTGGGGCCGCTATAACATTATCTGTGTGGTGTATTACACACGGATAAGAACATGGGATCTGAAAGAGACACACATTACTTTTTCCATGAATATATATGTACTTTTTGTTAACAGCATCAGTTTGCCCTAACAACATCATAGCAACTCAACAGGACCCAACCGCATCATAGCACATTAGCAGGACCACTTGAGCAGGGGCGCAAATGTGTATATATAATTATGTCCACACGAACTCTTGAGGTAAGATACTTTAGTGATCGATAACATAATTTAATTGCATACATCAATAACATTACAGTGTCCTTCGTTTGAAGACAGTGTCTATACATACAACATGTGTAGATATAGGTCCCCACGAACTCTTGAGGTATAAGATACTTTTGGGATCGATAACAGAATTTAATTACATATATCAATAACCTTCTTACTGCGATGGAAGAATAACAGAACCATGAGTTAGGGTACGTTCATACGCTGGCAAGTTTGCACAGTATGGTTTGCAGGCATTTTGTCGTAGAAAACCACATGGTGCCATAATATGAACGGAAACAAACACATAAAGTGCGTCTGTGCCACAGCTAACTACGTGCGAAGTAAAATCTCTGTAGTTCCACTAGTAATGATGCTACCGGAATTTGCCTGTAAATATCATGCAATTATCTTGCAAGTTGCAAGAATAAATCATACAGGTATTTGAAGGAAAATTCCAGTAGCACTGTTACAAGTGGAACTAGATAAATGTTACTTCGCATGTATTTCGCTTTGGTAAAGATGCGTGTTATATGCACGTTCCGTTCATATTCTGGCACCATGTGATTTTCTATGACGAAATTCCCGCAAAAACATACCGTGCAAACTTACCAGTGTATGAACATACGGTATACCATTAGGCGCGAAATCGATTATATGTTTCATCGGTATATTCAAAAGGAGCACACCCGTTATCACCGAAGGGTTCATTGTCGCCACATTTTGGTGTGTTGGGTAATATACCAAGCTTTGGGAATAGTTTTTTTGGGTACCCAGCTTAACCTTTGTGGGTTTATGTTATATATGTTATCGTAAATCATGAAGTTATATCGCCGAGATAAAACAATTATTAGTCAGAAATATCAATTTTAAAGATGATTATACACATTCGGCATTTGATAGCATGCGATATTTCTTCAAGATGTATGTGCTCAAAACAATGCAAAAGTCAAAATTAGTACCCAAAACACCTTTTCCTAAAGCTGGGTACCCAACGCACCAAAATATGGCGACATTGACCACCTCAGACACATTATCGTCAGAATAGACAGTTGCAGAAATGTCAAGGTACTCAATCCGATTCGATTGTCCCCATATGATCAGATTCCAACAATAAATTGTTTTTAAATGCCGCTTCAGTTATCATAATCGATTAAATGCCCAAAAATAATGCTAACCACAGTCAACTCTATAGTATACAATTTCCCGAAATGTGTTATTTATCAACATTTTGTTCAACGAAATTTGGCGAGTTTGTCAAATAAATAACACCCAAAATCACTTGATTTTAGTTATCCATCTTCATCAGCAATTTAATGCGAGACCGTCGGCTCGTCGTCTTTTTGTCAGGCCGGCAAAAAGTACCAGTAGTGAAAAATAATATATTTTAAAAATCGATATCTGATCACTCTGAGCTTTGATGGGTGGGTTCCTAGACTCTAATCATATATTTTTTACCCCCGAAGCCAAAGAAATAGATCGTGTTCGCAGTGTATTTTATTATGACTTCATTTGTCTTTCTGGGACCTATATTGTGGTTGTATTCCATATATAAAGGGCTACTCCAGAACTTTGACTTGTAGCACTAAAAACAGAGCGGGGCTGGATGGATCCAAGATGGCCGCGACTCAGTGACAAGGCGTATTTACACCCCATTTACGTATGGTCAATATGGTGTGACCTTGACATTGAATTAACTTTTCTTTAGATTATGCGATGTCTACAATCTACACCTGTTACCATGTATGAACTGAGCTACCTCTCATAATCATGCATCATCGGATAATTCACAGCACATTACTGAATTTACTGACGACATAAAACGAATATAGACTAATTACTGGTGAGTCGAGCTCCATAATCAATTTCCGCCACGCTCTCTGATAGCTGGTTGTATGAACTTGTATCACGATACAGGAAATAGGAAACGCGTCTATACGTAATGAGAAAACAACTATATATCTGTGTTTTTGACACACGAAGTCAATTTAGGAACCTCTTCTCTTGGTTCCTGATATATAGACTAATGAAATGTATTTTAATAGCGGGTCACATTATAACGATTAATCCTTTACCCAACAAAACGGCCAAAACCGGCCAAATAAAGCTTCAACAGCCTAAAATATCTTCGGTCTGTCTCAATAGAACCATACAAATATGGATATCATTGGAACCGGCTCCTTGACCACATTGTGATAGTTACAGTTATGCCCTGTGCCAATGCATTCTCTTATATATGCGAGTCGACCATAGGTCGCCTCGCATATATAAGAGAATGCATTGGCCTAAAAAAACATTCTTTAACAATTTTATAATGTTTAATGTGTTAAGCCTGTGCATTCTCTTATATATGCGAGGCGACCTATGGTCGACTCGCATATATAAGAGAATGCATTGGCACAGGGCCGTTCTGTTGGATAAAGGGTTAATGCAATATGACCTATGGAAACAACGCCATATATATGAGGAAATATCTCTTGTACGAGAATCTGCTTCTAAAGCATTAACATCATATACGTCTACCAGGCTATACCGTTCATGTATATTAGAAGCCGATCATTAGCTGGAAATTTAAATCTCACCCACAGCACACCACTGAACTGACAGCACAAAACTCAGACCATTATACTTGGTAAGCTAGCTCCAGAATAATTTTTCCGTCACCCTCTCTGATAAAGTTGGTTATATCAAGATAAACGAAATAGGATAGCAGTATATACGATAGGAACGATAGTAGAAACTACATCCAGCGCAATATATCTGCTAAAAAATCCTACTTGAAGTCTCATCTATACAGGATATCACTGCACTCCTTGTCCCATGGGGGTTCCAAAACACTGAGGTATCCAGGGCGGAACATGTGGAAAATATATTTTTTTGACCTTTTTGGTGTTTTTGACCTGCAAATTTCAGTATAATCAGGAAAACCAATAAAATAAGACAAATGTTGAATAAAATATACTTGCATATCAGATATTTATTCTATCTGGGTTGCTTAACATTTATGATGTGCAAAAAGTTATATTATCCAACCAATTTCGTGAAAAATTCACGAAAATGCCAAAAAAATGCATAAATTGCAGTGCTTTTTCAAAAAAGTTTTCCAGAAGATTTCCTATAAAATTTTCATTTTTCGGTATAAAGCTCTCAGTGGTGCATCAAAATTTTCAGCATTATATACCTGATTTAATGATATCAACATCACAAGCAATGATTTCCAAAACAGCCGAGATATTTCCAAAAACTTAACCCACCCCCCCCCTTAAAACTGATTTTCTATCTGAAAATACCTGTCAAGTCAGAATAGCCCGTTTTCGTTCCGTTTTGTTAACCAATTCAGAGTGTTATCATATATCATGGAATTAGCATGTATCTGAGGATGTTTATGTTATGGTAGAGTCTATTTTTGTTAAATTTTGATTTTTTGGGGGTAAATTATCTAAATTTTGATTATTTTTAAGTGAAAAATTTCGGAAAATTTCCCATGACTTTGTTAGTTTTATGGATACAGCTGCACAACATGCACCACGATAAGCATGAATTCTTCCCCAATATCAGACATGAAATGCTATAATCATGTACCAGACCAGAATTGAGAAATAAAGTAAAACTTAACCCTACCCCAAGATAGTGTTCTCAATGCTTTCAATTTTATGCTATACTAAACTCGAAAGGTCACTCATATTAGTTGATAGAATTCATATCATAAATTGCAATAGTTCTGCCCACGGATTATTTAATCTCATCTTCCCTGTCACTGTCAATTTCATCAAATGTGATTGTATCAGTCAATAGAATTTCTGTGCAACATCTTACGAGAAGAATGGTTCTAACAACTCAGGCTGCCTATCGGCCGTCCATCCATGAAGTGCTGCACTGGGAGTGATTGATTTGACAACGGTTGCAAGTATCCACTGTTTTGCTATCATGTTGGCTCGTTTTGAGTGTAGAATTAAAGATTCCTCACAAGGTGGAATTGCAGAAAGATCAATTACCTGTTGCTGATTCTCGAACTTCTTCTGGAACTTTACCCACCTAGCTTAATTCACTTTTCTCGAATGTGGACCATACATGTATAAGGCACATGTTAACTCCTCGATTGTATTAAGCGTGTCACTGTCCAAAACCCAATTCATTCCTAAATAAGCCATGACTTCCAAATATCTTGATGGTCTTTCCAGCAACTTCCAGTAGTGTTTTTTTTTCCTTTTTGGAACAACGATGAAAGGTAATTATTACCTGTGATACAGGCTGGAGGTCAATATGGCAACAAGGGAGTTACAGTGTGGTCATAGTTGAGGTGAATATGTATAAAGGGAGTTATTTTATGGTCATGAATGATGTGAATAGGTGTACATGATTAGCTATATGGTAATGAATGGCGTGGCTATGGTGAGATGTATATGTATGCAAGGAGTGAGAGTATGGTAATGTGTGAGGTGAATATATATACAGGGAGTGACTGTATGGTTGTATGGTCATGATTACCCAGTACATGTGTACACAATGTGGCTCAATGGGCATTGCTGTGGTTTACATGTATGTAAATAACGAGAGTACCTACATGGTCATGTGTGTGTTTATGTATATATGGAGTGACTATGTTCATGGGTGAGATGTACAGATGTACCTTGTGTGGCTGTATTGTCATAGATAGGTGTATATGTATACATGTGTTGTCTGTATGATCATTGGTGGGTTGAATGGATAAATAGATGTGCAGCTCTATGTAATGCGTATAGGTGTACATGGAATGGCAGTAGTCATAATGTGTATATGTATACCTGATGTATGCTGAACGGTCATTGACGAGTGTGTGGATGGTCATGTGTGGACGTATATGCATATATCGAGTGGCTATATGACTATTGGCGTGGCAAATATATATACAGTGAGTGACTATGGGCAATAGTGAGGTGAATATATTTTCAGGGAGTGACTGTATGGCCAATGGTGAGGTGAACAGGTATACAAGGAGTGACTGTATGACCATGAATGTGGTGAATAGGTATACAGAGAGTGACTATATGGTCATGGGTAAGGTTTGGGAGTATACCTGCATTGTTGTATGGTCATGCGTAGGGTGTACAAGAGTGGCTGTATGGTTAAGGAGAGATATGTGTATAAAGCGAGTGGTTATATCGCCATTAGTGAGGTGCATATGTTTACCTGGAGTGATTATATGGTCATGGTTGGGGGTACATGTATATGTATATCTTGCATGGCTATTTTGCCATGGGTTTGGTGAACATGTATACAGTGAGTGACGTATGACCAATGGTGAGGTGAATTTGTATACAATGAATGACTGTATGATGATGAATGTAGGTACACAGGGGGTGACTATATGGTCATGGGTCAAGTGTATGAGTATACCTAGTGTGCCTGCATGATGACCCATGGCTGTATGGGCATGTGTGGGGCGTACATGTATACACAAGTGTGGATGTATATGGTCATGGGTGAGGGGTACGTACATGTATATCAAGCGAGTGGCTATATGGCCAATGGTGAGATACATTGCATATGTATACATGGAGTGACTCTATGGTCATGGATGGGGTGTATATGGCGAATAGGTATACGGGGATTGACCTTATGGCCAATGGTGAGATGAATAGGTATACAAGGATTGACTTATGGTCATGAAAGTGGTGAATAGGTATACAGGGAGTGACTATATTGTCATGGGTCAGGTGTGTGTGTACAGAGTGAGTGACTATCTTGTCATTTGTGTGGTGTTTATGTGTATATATAGAGTGACTATGTTACTGGGTTGGTTATACATGTGTACCTTGGGTTGTTATTGCTTTCCACAATAACTCAACGACATATTAATCGATAGAGAGGTCATGTCAGAGAGTTCTCCATCTTTATGCCGTTTATGCACGTTGGAGAAAACGTTAAATGATTTCCCCCTGATAATAGTTAATCAATTTTGATGCTAATGGGTAGGTGATTCAAGTCAAATGTAGAGAATAATGCACTTATTGGGTTCCATTCCTTCACGGGTAATGATACCTTCCAAAAAGGAGAAAAAAAACCTTGTCTGGAAGTTGCTGGAAAGACGATCAAAATATATGGAAGTCATGGCATATTTAGGAACGAATTGGGTTTTGAACAGTGACACGCATCTGCCTTATATGTTCAACGTTCGAGAAAAGTGAATCAAGTTAGGCGGATAATGTTCCCACATAAGTTCGAGAATCAGCAGAAGCTACCTGATCTTTCTGCACTTCCACCATGTGAGGAATCTTTAATTCTACACTCAAAACGAGCCAACATGATAGCAAAACAGTGGAGACTTGCAACCGTTGCCAAATCAACCACTCCCGGTGTAGCACTTCATGGATGGACCGCCAATAGGCAGCCTGAGTTGTTTGAACCATTCTTCTCAAAAGATGTTGCACAGAAATTCTATTAACTGATACAATCACATTTGATGAAATTGACAACGAAGATGAGATTGAATAATCCGTGGGCAGAACTATTGCAATTTATGATATGAATTCTATCCACTTAAGTGTGAACAACCTTTCGAGTTTAGTATAGCACAAAATTGAGAGCATTGAGAACACTATCTTGTATGGTTAAGTTTTACTTTATTTCTTAATTCTGGTCTGGTGCATGATTATAGCATTCCATGTCTGATATTGGGGAAGAATTCATGCTTATGTGCAGCTGTATCCATAAAACTGACAGTCATGGGAATTTTTCAGAAATTTTTCACTTAAAAATCATCAAAATTTGAGCTAATTTACCCCCAAAAAATAAAATATTTAAACAAAAATAAACTCTACCATAACATAAACATCATCAGATGCATGCTAATTCCATGATATATGATAAGACTCTGAATTGGTTAACAAAACGGAACGAAAACGGGCTATTCTGACTTGACAGGTATTTTCAGATAGAAAATCAGTTTTAGGGGGGGTGGGTTAAGTTTTTGGAAATATCTCGGCTTTTTGGATATCATTGCTTGTGATGTTGATATTGTTAAATCAGGTATATAATGCTGAAAAATTTGATGCACCACTGAGCTTTATACCGAAAAATGAAAAATTTATAGGAAATCTTCTGGAAAACTTTTGTGAAAAAGCACTGCAATTTATGCATTTTTTTGGCATTTTCGTGAATTTATCACAAAATTTGTTGGATAACATAACTATTTGCACATCATAAATGTTAAGCAATCCAGGTAGAATAAATATCTGATATTCAAGTATATTTTATTTAACATTTGTCTTATTTTATTGGTTTTCCTGATTATACTGAAATTTGCAGGTCAAAAACACCAAAAAGGTCAAAAAAATATATTTTCCACATGTTCCGCCCTGGATACCTCAGTGTTTTGGAACCCCCATGAGACAAGGATAATTGGAGATAGCGTCAAAATTTCTACCCTTTCGTGTGACACTACCCTCATCTGGGGGCCGGTCTACGGCACCTGCATAAATTTCCTACCCTCTCTGCATGATAGCTGGTTATACCCGGATAAGCGAAATAGGATATCAGTATTTCCGATAGTAACGCTATAAGCAACTACAGTGTAATATATCAAATACAAAATTCCTACTTGAAGTCTCATCTTCAGCACAGTCTGCACATCACTGAAGTTACTGTCGTGATAGTACAGTGACGACATAAAATCGCATTTATATAGCGCACTTATATAGACCAATTCCTGGTAAGCCGAGTTCCTACATTTTATATAGACCAGTTCCTGGTAAGCCGAGTTCCTATAGAATCACTTTCCACCACGCTCTCTGATTGCAAACTCCATGCAGGGTTTACCTCCCTTGATGAGTCGTTTCGACCGCTGCTACCACATTTGGTGGACTTCCGCGATATTAAAATATATACTAAGCGAACAGAGCAACATTATGCTCTTTGTTAAGCGCACAAAATATCGAACACCATTTGTATAAATTTTGGACCTTATGTTTGAAAATCCCACTAAAACCGAAGAACTATTTTTCAAAACGGTGTGATTGGGTTCTCCGATTATTTTATCACCACAAAAGTATAAACGCACGTCACAACTCGAACGGCAAGTGGAATCGGGGAGCTAAATGTGTTCCAGAGTCGGGGAGCGAGTGCACCGTGGAATGCTAAAGGTGAAGGTAACTGAAGAATGACCTTCCCCTGATATATATACGACACGTTATTAAAGGATGACATCGTGTTTATTTGATTTGTACATCATATCTGAATAACTTAAACTGGTGAATTAATGGGGGAATGGAATTTTGCTGTAGTGTAGTTCTGGGTTTTTCCAGATAAAATTTGGCCGTGGGGTATAGACCTGTCGTACACTTGGGGATTTATTTTAAAAAGTAAACACATGACCTATGATTTTTCTTGCATTTTCCTGATCAACTGGTGTCAATCTAGCTGGGTAAACATCACTGGGGTAGCCTGCAGGCTTCAGTTCAGTGCATTTGGCCAAAACGTTAACACTGCGCCTATGGGAAACCATTTAGTTCAGTGATTCCTATAAGAAAAAATTTGAATTTACGAAATTTCACGTTTCGCCACGATAAGTTGTTAATTTCATATTTTGTTATATTCAAATGATAACGGCGACATGTTCCACATATTTAAAGAAGAAACTCATGGATCCGACTGTAGATAGTAAAGTAGTAAAGAAAGTGATACATCTGGGGGACACTCCAAGGCCACAGCTGTTCCGTATTCTGGTGGAATATATATATATATTTGTTTCCTCTTCCAAATGGTATATAAATATGGGATATGTTGTGTATAATGTAATCTGGTCATTCGAAAATTAAGTGGGCCTTTAAATATACCTAAACCATCAAGGAATGTAACTTTATTAACTAGTTAATCGTAACCAGTATATGAGCTAATCAGTTGTTTACCACGGCAAATGGAATTGACCGGGATCACATTATAGAATAAAAACATCAACAAGAAGACCCCAAAAAATAGTGCCTTCACTCCACAGGAAATTAGTCTGGGTATATACAATCAACACGAAGAACCCGCTATACATGTGATAAGGAAGACGATTGGGGTCATAAAAATCGAAGACAACGGCGAAGGTCTGAGAAGTGATAATCTGCTTATAGAGACTGAAATTAGACGCGACGTCAAGGTTAAAAAACAAAGCAAATATAGACGGCAGCGTATACTCAGACCACGAGCTGTAAACATGAGCCCCAATCTACACTATACAGCTGTAGAAATTAACATTGTATTAAACAAATTCGATCTACAGCTACCAACCCGTGTTTTCGGATAATGGAGCCCTAATTAATCATTCGCATATGGTATACACTGTTAGAAAATACTGTCGGTTTTACAGTTTTGCGGTTTTTACCGTTATTTTATGTGCCCATGAAAATTGTCTAAGTTAAATATTTTCGTGATTCAAAGTCATGCCGTGTTCATAAGTATTGTCTATCACTTTATGCATTGAGGATTTACATTTCATCAAAACTATGATCGTAGTAGAAGAACTAAGATGTGTTTTTTTTCAGTTACGAATATTACTAGTTTCGACCATTCAAAAACAAATGAATCGTACTGCCTACCGGGATATCATATTGTCACCATGGGAACCTGGCTAATTGGTGTTGACCTATGAAAAATACCATTGGTCTGACGGACTCTGACCTTTATTAGATATACGGCCTTGATATTAATTAAACGGTGTTGAACCGTAAAACATACAATGGTCTGACAGTTACTGGTTACAGTCTGCCAGTTACTTAAACGGTTTTATACCGTGGAACATGCTACAGCCTGGTCGTATGTTTAACGGTCAAAGGTTGGCAGCAATGTTGCGCGGTCTCAGACAGTTAAAGCGACGGGCTTTTGTTCTAACAGTGTATATTGGACCTCACTATAGTATAGCGGAGACTGGAATCTCCAGTGGAAATATGATATCCCTCAAACTGCCATTCTATAATTAAATATATATATAAGTATAGCATCGCGTCCTCATTTTATAACTATTGTTAACACGCATAATTATTAAGAATCATACTGGGTCATAATATCAACAGGCCCGTCATTTCCGCTTCCGCACGGAAATAATCTCTCCCATAAATATAGACACCATATTCGCGTATACGGTTACAATACTCGGCCCTGCGTACATGGTAATTAGGCGATAACATTGACTGGTTATTATTATATAGCGCAATTTGGTAGAATGCGGAGGTTTACAACAGATAAATAAATACTACATTAAATATCAATAAATAGTGATAGTTCAAGTTCATCCAGAGATAAAAGTGGTTCAATTATATGAAAATCACTGATACTACCCCTATATATATGTAATAAATAAACCACTACCCCTATATATGTAATAAATAAACCACAATTAGATAAAATAAAGTATGGACTGATGGCCTCCCGTCCCACATACTATAAAGTTATTATACAATGTTGTGTACAGTATGTTTTTTCTTGTACGAGTCCACGTTGTGGTGATAGGTCATATTGGACGAAATATGCAGTGTCAAGTCCAATATGGCTTTTCACCACAACCTGGACGAGTTCAAGAAAGACACTTACTGAACTTAGATTTGTACATCACAAAAAGTAAATGAGTATAAAGGGCCGCACATCTTTATCTTTACAGCAGCAGAGAAGCAAAGTTTTATTGAAATTAAAATATTTTGATACCTGAAAATGCTAATATTAACTAAGAAATATATTATCTGTCTTGTTTTGTTTAAAGGTACTCAATCCGATTAAGCGGCCCTCAATTACTATTTATTTGGCTTCGGGGGTAAAAAAAAAATATTTGATTCGAGTCGAGGAACCCACCCATCAAAACTCAGAGTGATCAGATATCGATTTTTCAAATGTATTATTTTTCACTACTATAGTGGCCCAGTAAAAGTCGATGCGAAGTGTGTCTCGGACCAAATTGCGCATGAAGATGGATAACTCTAAAATAAAGTGGCTTTTTTGTGTCAGATATTTGACAAACCGGCAAAATTTCGTTGAACAAAATGTTGTTAAATAACAGGATTTAGGCAATTTTATACTATAGTTGAATGTGGTTAGCATTATTTTTGGGCAATTAATCGATTCTGATAACTGAAGCGGCATTTCAAAAAAAATGTTGTTGTTGGAATCTGATGATATGGGGACCACCTAATCGGATTGAGTACCTTTAATGTTATATAAACTTCCCTGTCAGAACATCAGTAAGTTCCAATGCTTTGAACGGGTGGAGTATGTTCTCTACGGGGTTAGCCAGAGTAGAGACTCATGGAAATATCTAGTTATTTCCATGCGGAAATTATCCGATCCTTTGATATTGAGACCAATTCCCGGCAAGGCGAGCACCAGCGGAATTAATTTCCGTCATCCTCTCAGATCACATAAAGGAAATAAATTCCGAGTCTATATACGATGCTACCATGCACTATCTACTACTTTCCATACGAAGTCAAATTAGGAAGCTCTTCTGTTGTCTCCTGATAGATTCTTTAACATATTCGCATAGTTAATAACCCTTTCTATTCTAAAGCATCATTGATGGGTATAGTTATCCCATAGGAAATGTTCAGATAATAAGTTTAACCCTTTCTATACTAAAGCATCATTGATGAGTAGTTATCCCATATGAAATGTTCAGATAACAAGTTTAATCTTTTCTATACCAAAGCAACATTGATGAGTTGTTATCCCATAGGAAATGTTCAGATAATAAGTTAAACCCTTTCTATACTAAAGTATTATTGATGTGTAGTTATCTCATAGCAAATGTTCAGATAATAAGTTAACCCTTTCTATACTAAAGCATCATTGATGAATAGTTATCCCATATGAAATGTTCAGATAATAAGTTAATCCTTTCTATACTAAAGCATCATTGATGAGTAGTTATCCCATATGAAATGTTCAGATAATAAGTTTAACCCTTTCTATATTAAATACTCATTGATGAATAGTTATCCCATATGAAATGTTCAGATAATAAGTTAATCCTTTCTATATTAAATACTCATTGATGAGTAGTTATCCCATATGAAATGTTCAGATAATAAGTTAATCCTTTCTATATTAAATACTCATTGATGAATAGTTATCCCATATGAAATGTTCAGATAATAAGTTAATCCTTTCTATATTAAATACTCATTGATGAATAGTTATCCCATATGAAATGTTCAGATAATAAGTTAATCCTTTCTATATTAAATACTCATTGATGAATAGTTATCCCATATGAAATGTTCAGATAATAAGTTAAACACTTTCTATACTAAAGTATCATTGATGAGTAGTTATCCCATAGGAAATGTTCAGGTAATAAGTTAAACACTTTCTATACTAAAGTACCATTGATGAGTAGTTATCCCATATGAAATATTCAGATAATAAGTTTAATCCTTTCTATACCAAAGCACCATTGATGAGTAGTTATCCCATAGGAAATGTTCAGATAACAAGTTTAATCCTTTCTATACCAAAGCACCATTGATGAGTAGTTATCCCATAAGAAATGTTCAGATAATAATTTAACCCTTTCTATACTAAAGCATCATTGATGAGTAGTTATCCCATATGAAGTGTTCAGATAACAAGTTTAATCCTTTCTATACCAAAGCACCATTGATGAGTTATCCCATAGGAAATGTTCAGATAATAAGTTTAACCCTTTCTATACTAAAGCACCATTGATGTGTAGTTATCCCATAGTAAATGTTCAGATAATAAGTTTAACCCTTTCTATACTAAAGCACCATTGATGTGTAGTTATCCCATAGGAAATGTTCAGATAATAAGTTTAATCCTTTCTATACCAGAGCACCATTGATGAGTAGTTATCTCATAGGAAATGTTCAGGTAATAAGATCAACAAACGGCCATCCATATAGGCCGTTCGTTGAACTTAACCCTTTACCCAACCAACCGGCCAAAACCGGCCAAATAAAGCTGCAACAGCCTAAATTATCTTGGGTCTGTCTCAATAAATCCATACAAATATGGATATCATTGGAACCGGCTCATTGACCACATTGTGATAGTTACAGTTATGCCCTGTGCCAATGCATTCTCTTATATATGCGAGTCGACCATAGGTCGCCTCGCATATATATGATAATGCATTGGCCTAAAAAAAATCTTTTTTTAACACTTTTTACCATTTTTTCTTACATTCTTTATCAATTTTATCATTTTTAATGTGTTAAGCCAATGCATTCTCTTATATATGCGAGGCGACCTATGGTCGACTCGCATATATAAGAGAATGCATTGGCACATGGCCGTTCTGTTGGGTAAAGGGTTAAAACACCACTCCTTTGTTTATCGCGTCCAATTTATAGGATGATGGATGGTTATTATCGAAATCGTACATTATTTTACATTATTTTAATAACGGACGCTCAATATCCAATTTAATGAACAATTATTTGACTTTGAACGATTTAATTTTCTATGATTTGCATGTATGAAACCATACTATGTGCATGTATCTTTTTTTTTCTTCAAACGCGAACATGTTAAATCGCGAGATATTTCATCACTACGCCATAACACATGGCACTTAGCAAAAGTAAGCTTTGTGTTGGCAAGTATTCAGATAAAATTCATGAAATACAAGAATTTTGGCAAGAATATTATAAGTTTGTGAATCAATTGGAATAATCCCATGCTAGACCAAGTCTTCTTGGACCGCAATTGTCATAATACACATAATTTAAACACAAGCCAAGACAACTTCATATAAAGTATATATAACATATATTTGTAACTCAACACTACATATTCTCAATTATTTGCGGAAAACTGCCGAACCATGTTACAGATCAGATTGCAAATGCTCGGGTTTTCAGCCTTCATGAGGAATATGAACTTTTCTTTTTCATCAAAGTTTACGAAAATTGGTTGGTGAAATCTTATTTCAGTGAAAAATCTTTTCCGCAAATAGTTATGTTTTTCACATTTCATTATAAAGTGTTCTTCCGTTTCAATTTCATTTGCTTAACATTTTTTTGACAAATGCGTTTCTCTTAAGGTATGTTTGGCTGAGCGTGGTGTCGACCAACCTCTACCTGCAACTTATGATTGCTTACACAAAGCTTACTGAAACACAATCTCGTATAAAAAATGTATGGTTCAATTTTATATTGTTCTTTGAAACAACGATAAGTTCAGGTTTATTCATTCCATTTTTCTTGTTGTCATCGAATATTTCGTTTTTGAACGTTAGAATACGAACGCATTTTAATTCTTCCCGGACTTTATTCAGATATTCCGGTGATAGGTTATTCTCCAAATCGCTTATATTTGGCACGTGAAGTACTTCTGCCAAAAACTGTGGAATTATATATTCCTCGTATGCATGTATATAAAACCAACTAATTCATCAAGTTATTAATATATATTAAGACATAATAAAACATTACAACGGAATTATATATTCCTCGCATATTTGGTACATATTTGTATAGTACACATTTATTACCAATTCACTTATTGTTTGTATTCCTGTAAAATCTATTTATGTTTTTTTTTCTAAACAGGTAGCTAAAAACACAACCCAGTGTGTGTTTTTCACTCTAACCCGTTGGGATAAATAGGCAATTTACAGAGGTTATTTTCGGAAATTGTATGAGGTTTTTAAAACAGGTTTGCGTTGACAGCATCAATGTGGTGATGTATTGTGGAATCGATATAAGCTGGACATCGATGCGGAACCCACTATGGAGCCTAACGTATAATGTTGTTTTTTTGCTAAACAGGTAGCTAAAACGCAATCCAGTGTGTTTGTCTTCTTTAACTCTAATTATGTGGGATAAATGGGTAATTTAAAGAAGTTATTTTCGGAAATCGTATGAGGTTTTTATAACAGGTTTGCGTTGGCAGCATCATTACGGTGAGACCAGCATTGTGGAATCAATATCAGCTGGACATAATGACCGAAGCAGAACCAACTATGGAGTCTAACGTACAATTTGATCGGATTCCGCTCGACAGCATTACCATAATGTAGTTATTCGTATCCACGGGCCAAACGAGGAGATCCTTCACACCAATTATACCCTTATCAGAGGGGGTGGTTACACGAGTCCGACACATTTATATCCCAATTAGAGGGGGTGGTTACACGAGTCCGACACATTTATATCCTAATTAGAGGGGGTTGTTACACGAGTCCGGTAAAATTATACCCTAATTAGAGGGGGTGGTTACACGAGTCCGGTACAATTATACCCTAATTAGAGAGGGTGGTTACACGAGTCCGGTACAATTATATCCTAATTAGAGAGGGTGGTTACACGAGTCCGGTACAATTATATCCTAATTAGAGAGGGTGGTTACACGAGTCCGACACATTTATATCCTAATTAGAGGGAGTTGTTACACGAGTCCGGTACAATTATACCCTAATTAGAGGGGGTGGTTACACGAGTCCGGTACAATTATACCCTAATTAGAGAGGGTGGTTACACGAGTCCGGTACAATTATATCCTAATTAGAGGGGGTTGTTACACGAGTCCGGTACAATTATACCCTAATTAGAGGGGGTGGTTACACGAGTCCGGTACAATTATACCCTAATTAGAGGGGGTGCTTACACGAGTCCGGCACATTATACCCTGATTAGAGGGGGTGGTTACACGAGTATAACCTAATTAGAGGGGGTGGTTACACGAGTCCGACACATTTATATCCTAATTAGAGAGGGTGGTTACACGAGTCCGGTACAATTATATCCTAATTAGAGAGGGTGGTTACACGAGTCCGGTACAATTATATCCTAATTAGAGGGGGTGGTTACACGAGTCCGACACATTTATATCCTAATTAGAGGGGGTTGTTACACGAGTCCGGTAAAATTATACCCTAATTAGAGGGGGTGGTTACACGAGTCCGGTACAATTATACCCTAATTAGAGAGGGTGGTTACACGAGTCCGGTACAATTATATCCTAATTAGAGAGGGTGGTTACACGAGTCCGGTACAATTATATCCTAATTAGAGAGGGTGGTTACACGAGTCCGACACATTTATATCCTAATTAGAGGGAGTTGTTACACGAGTCCGGTACAATTATACCCTAATTAGAGGGGGTGGTTACACGAGTCCGGTACAATTATACCCTAATTAGAGGGGGTGCTTACACGAGTCCGGCACATTATACCCTGATTAGAGGGGGTGGTTACACGAGTATAACCTAATTAGAGGGGGTGGTTACACGAGGCCGGCACATTTATACCCTAATTAGGGGGGTGATTACACGAGTCCGGCATACAGGTCCCAGACAAAACTTAGTCGTAAAAGTACCTAAGTATAATTCAAGGTTCTTAAAGTGATGTGAAACACGACGTTAATGTGCTCAGAATGGAACAGAAACTTATCATGCCAAAATTAGTTATTTTCATAAATTTTATATCTAACTAGAATGAAACTGAAATTGCACAGCAATTTCGATACTTCCATGTTCGCCAATGACGGAAATTGTGTCACCTGATAAATCGTCTGTTTTCAGGAGACACATATCAGTATGGTGATACTATAGCTCATAGTAATACTCGGCAACCACATATGATATCCACCAAATTCCATGAAACCTGCACCAAAACAATTTGAGATACATACCAACACGCCATTTCTCCCAAACCGGAAGTCAAATCCGTAACCCATACATATCATTGTAGAGCGCAGAGTTCGATGCACATAGTGTAAAAAATCCCAACTCAATATCTTAAGGGCTTCTGGATTTCGTATAAAGAGCGTTGTTTTATTCTTCGACCAGTAGCCAACTTTTAAACCAGAAGTGCGAACTCAATCTTTTTTCAGTATTTTAGAACACACGTAAATTCGCAAATAATGTAACAAGTCCGAACCCGATATATACAGCCGTCTCGGAGGAGATACGCTAAAAATAATAAAACACATAAAGAGTTTTGTTTTCAAAGGTCAAGGTCAGACGAAATTCCCTATTAGTGCATCGACTGCATATGCCCAATGCCCATGCAGATACGGAATTTCAAATCAATCGGCCAAGCCGTTTCGACGACAAAAGTAATCAAACATCGATTTTGCAATTATTCAAGGCATTTTAGGGGCACGAAAACCCCATAAAAACCAGGTTTTTAAACAGTCATAACTCTAGAAGTTTATGTCCGATTTTTAAAATTCGACTTGCATAGTCATCAGTGGCAATTACTTATGACGTCTTCCAAATTTCATCAAAATCTGCGCCAAAATAGTTTTGAGATACATACCCACACGCCCGTTCTCCCTAACCGGAAATGGCATCCATTAACTATATATATCGTTAGAGAGCGCAGAGTTTGCTGCACATGATACAAAAAGTCCCAACTCAATAGCTCAAGCCATTCTGGATTCCATATAAAGAGCGTTCTTTTAACCTTTGACCCGTAGCGAACTTTTAAACCGGAAGTGCGAACCCTATTATTTTTCGGTGGTTTATAGCACACATATATGCGCAAACAATGAAAAAAGTCCGAACTCGATATCTCAAGCCGTTTAGGCGGAGATTCGTTAACAACAATAAACCCGATAAAGAGCGTTGTTTCCAAAGGTCAAGGTCAGACGAAATTCCCTATTTGTGCATCGACTTCGTATACTTTATGTATCATTATAGAGCGCAGAGGTTGATGCATATTATGCAAAAAGTCCCAGCTCAATATATCAAGCCCTTCTGGAGTTTGTATAAGAGCATTATTTTATTATTCGACAAGTGGCGAACTTTTAGACCGGAAGTGCGACCCCTATCATTTTTCAGTATTTTAGAACACATATATATATGTGCAAATAATTAAAAAAGTCCGAACCCGATATCTCTAGCCGTTTTGGAGGAGATACGTCCACAACATTAAAACGTATAAAGAGCGTTGTTTCCACAGGTCAAGGTCACACAAAAATCCCTATTAGTGCATCGACAGAGTACTCTCAATATCTATGCAGGTACCAAATTTCAAACCAATTGGCCCAGCCGTTTCGACGTCAAAAGAAATCAAACCTCGATTTTGCAATTTTGCAAGTCATTTTAGGGGCACGAAAAACCCCATAAAATCAGTTTTTTTAAGCAGCCATAACTCTGAAAGTTTATGTCCGATTTTAAATATTCGAGTGGCATAGTAATCAGTGACAACAACTGATGATGTCTACCAAATTTCATTAAAATTGGCGTCAAAATAATTTTGAGATACATACCCAGTATTACCCACACGCCCGTTCTCCCAACCCGGAAGCGAAATCCGTAAACTTTCTATATCGTTATAGAGCGCAGAGGTTGATGCACATAATGCAAAAAAGTCCCAGCTCAATATCTCAAGCCCTTCTGGAGTTTGTACGAAGAGCGTTGTTTTATTATTCGACCAGTGGCGAACTTTTAAACTGGAAGTGCGACCCCTATCATTTTTCAGTATTTTAGAACACATATACATGTGCACATAATGAAAAAAGTCCGAATCCGATATCTCTAGCCATTTCGGAGGAGATACGTCCACAACATTAAAACAGATAAAGAGCGTTGTTTCCAAAGGTCAAGGTCACACAAAAATCCCTATTAGTGCATTGACTGCGTATACTCAATGACTATGCAGGTACCAATCGGCCGAGCCGTTTCGACGATATAAGAAATCAAACATCGATTTTGCAAGTCATTTTAGTGGCGCGAAAAAAAACCCAAAATCAACAAAGTGGCGATAACTCCGAATGTCAAGGTCGGACGAATTCTCAATGGGCCATTTTCAGAGAACTTCCAAAGTTATATACTGGAACCGAAAACATCATGTGAATCGGTCCAGCCGTTCCTAAGATATAAGCATGTTATCGGAATAATAATAATAAAAAAAGAATAATAAAAGCCAGAAGAATTACAATATACTTCCATGTTAACACATGGAAGTATAATTAAGCAGAACACAGCGTCATATATAAACGTATTACACAATGAGTATTTTGGCGGAATCCATGCCGTTTGTATATCACTCAATAATACGTCCCGAGTACAGTAGTAAATATTTACATGCGTGCGTAGTTAAAGGCCCGCTTAATTTTAGAACCACAGATAACATATATAAAATATATGGCATATTATAAACCTTTTGAAAGAGTAAGCTCTAAACACTGTATTATCAACTTATCCGGTGTAATAAACTGTGAACATGTTGTTTTTCTTAAGTTAACGACGTGGTTTTGTGCTTAAGTTTCTTGGATTGTGGTGCAAAGTGTATTTTTTTCAATGGAGGGGGAATAACTATATCATAAATATAGAGTTATTTCCCTTCCATTGAACCATACATTTTTAGTTTGAATTATGTTGCATTCTGGAAGCAATAACGGGGGAAATATTTCCATGATTTCAGCTGTTTTCTATGGGCATCTTCTGAGACAGAGACGTTTCAAATCGTGATGAATTATAGTATTTTAATAATATTTTATGGAATAGATTGTTGTTAAAACCGTATATCAAGGCACTATGAAAAAATAATCGTTGACTGGAAAATTAAGTGGGCCTTAAAACTGTTTGTTCTCTTGTTTGTGGAATTATTGATGATCTTTAATGAGTCGCAATTCTAAACGAAAGTTATTAACCGAGTGCATTAAATTCGATTCTAACCGATCTTTAGCGAGGCTCGTATCGACTTTAGTGGACGAGGATAATAAATTTCGTACATAATTGCGACGAATTTCAGATCCATTTTTATCAGATAATCACATTTTAGCAAGGAAAAACTATCTCCTAATGGCTGGGGTTAAAAATAAAATAATATTGATTGCCTTATCACAAACAAAGAGGAAGTAAAAACCCTTCAAGAACAAATATTGTTCCATTTTAAATGAGTCTTTTCACGTTGACAAACTTGTTCAACCACACTTATCGCCCATGTTTATCTCCCAGTCAACACTAAATAACTCAACACAAAGTCAACACTAAATAACTCAACACAAAGTCAACACTAAATAACTCAACACAAAGTCAACACTAAATAACTCAACACAAATTGAATATGATAATTATATTCTAATTAACATAATAATAAAGTTCCGACATTGACAGCTACGTCATTGCCCGTGTCGATAATACACGTGTGTCTTACTAATAAATATGAGGCCGGTTTTATGGGCTAATTATGTGATAAATAGTGTTTAGAAACCAACTTTTCGGCTTCATTCGTTGAAATAAGTGCACAATATGTCTTTACGTCATCAAATAGAGAATATTCACATGTTACCAACATGTGACCACGAATGAAACAATAGAGAATAATAATAAAAAATCCTTATAATGGAGGGACCATCGTAATCATGGAATAATTTCCCCATTCATTCATTCATTCATTCATTCATTTATTTATTTATTCATTCATTTATTAATTAATTAATTCATTTATTCATTGAAAGAAGTCCACACTATGTCTTTATCTCATCAAATAGAGAATTTTCACATGTCACCACAACGTAGCCATCATGTCACCATCATGCAATCGTCATGTCACCATCATGACACCATCATGTCCATGTCACCATCATGTAACCGTCATGTCACCATCATGTAACCGTCATGTCACCATCATGTCACCGTCATGTCACCGTCATGTCACCATCATGTAACCATCATGTCCATGTGACCATCATGTATTGGTCGGTGAAGACTCTGGCCTGCCTCATTACCGCCATACCGGACAGAGCCATGTTCTGCCCTTTTGATTTTTGGCGCTGGATATCAGAACGTTGCATGGACACATCATCACTACCACTATATATATAGATTGATCCATGAACACAATGATGGTTTAACCCTTTACCCAACAGAAGGGCCCTGTGCCAATGCATTCTCTTATATATGCGAGTCGACCATAGGTCGCCTCGCATATATAAGAGAATGCATTGGCTTAACACATTAAAAATTATAAAATTGTTAAAGAATGTAAGAAAAAATGGTAAAAAGTGTTAAAAAAAGTTTTTGTTTAGGCCAATGCATTCTCTTATATATGCGAGGCGACCTATGGTCGACTCGCATATATAAGAGAATGCATTGGCACAGGGCATAACTGTAACTATCACAATGTGGTCAAGGAGCCGGTTCCAATGATATCCACATTTGTATGGTTCTATTGAGACAGACCGAAGATACTTTAGGCTGTTGAAGCTTTATTTGGCCGGTTTTGGCCGTTTTGTTGGGTAAAGGGTTAACGCAGGTCTAACGTATACTTTTACCGGATTCAGTTTGATAGTATTACCATACATAATACGTATATTCGCGGACAAAACGATGAGGTAGCTCACACTAATTATACCCTAATTGGAGGGGGTTGTTACGCATGAGTCCAGTAGTGTGTCCACGTTCACCAACATTTGACCATGAATGCAATAATAGAGAAAAATAAACTATAATGCTTATTATGTAGAGGCCATCGTAATATAATATAATATCACAGGTAAATAGTTGTAAGCTGATATGGTTATATATTGTAAGCAAATCTCAATTCTGTTCAATTCTTAGTTAAAAAGGGGCCATAACTCTGGTGTAAAAAACAGGATCTGACCCATATTCAAAATTGATCTGTATTTTGAGTTGATAAACTCACATACCAAATTTGGTTCCAATCAGATGAACACTGGTATATTTATCGAAGCATGCATGAATTCTATGTCAAAGGGCCATAACTCCATTAAAAAAAATCTGATCAAACCCATATTCGAACTCGAACTGTATTTTAGGTGAAGAAACTGACATACCAAATTTGGTTCTGATCAGAAAATTTTATTTTTAGTTATCATAGAATTCGTGAATTCTAAGTCGAAAAAAGGCCATAACTCCGATAAAACCCATATTCGAACTCGATCTGTATTTTGGGCCGGGAAACTCACTGTGACATATCAAATTTGGTTCCAATCAGATAGAAAATATTTCAGTTATCGCACCATGCGTAAAGTGTCTACAGACAGACAGACAGACTAACGGCGAGTGGTCAATCCGGACAACGACACTATGTTTACCATACTATGGTATGGGTAAACATAAAAATAAAAATAAAACCCTCATCGATTCTCAAAAAAAATGGCCTGAGAATCCAATTTATTTTTTGTGTGCCTTAATTCACAATTTTTATTTCATAACAAAGCATATTCAACGCTCTAAAATAACGACAACACTGAACTGACATGTTTATCTGAACAAAGTACATCACTACAGTCCAATGAGTCTATATTTTTGCCGCGAGAAACGACAACATATTAACATTATCTGGCTTCAGACAAGAACGCATCGGTGCAACAATCTGTCCTGACTTACATAATAACCGCTCAGAAGGCACACTTGTGACACATTTTTCACAGAGATATGTTGGCGCGAATTCGGACAATGTTTAATATTTTGCATTTCGTAATTGTATGGATGGGAATCATGGTCTAATTATTTCTTTGTGTGCAATAATTTGAGCTGCATATGAGACGACTATAAACACACACCTATCATTATACAACGCGTTGACACTCCCTTTGTTATGAATACTTTTAGCACTTTCTTCAGTTTTGCTCTGGGCGTCTTGTCGTGCTGGTTAACTTTACGTATCGCTGGTTCTCGTTTCGTCTCGCTGGTTCTCTTTCATTACATACAAGCACGCGTTATTTCTTCAGAATATATTAAATTCGTTGACGTTTGCTGTCGTAAAACCGACTAAAAGAAGAAAATATAGCGTGCCGCGATATACCGACTATTCAAGTAACCCAATACCGACTACACGGTATTAAAAATAAAACCGCGGTATATATGACTAAATACCGAAAAACCGTGAAGTCCTACCGCCATACATGACATAGTCTTGTTCTCGCCTGTAAATAGTGTATTTGTCATTTGCATAATTAGGTCCCCAGAGGGTGAATTTAATGACAGCGGGATAGTGTCATCAAAAATTAACCCTTTGGGAACATCAGTTGACTTAGGCCTCGACTGCCATGCATGGGGACCTACATATAGGATCAGATTGAAGTTTCTCAATTGAAGTTGTATTGGTGATGTTCACTCATTAGTCACCTCGACTATGCATGTATTTTATCTTCTGCAAATTAGGGGATATAGAAACTTTCCAGAGGGAAAAAGTAGCTAAAAACAATGTTAAATTGATATTATACATGTAGATACTTCTCAGAAGATGAGACCTAAGCATAATGAGGTCCACAGAGGGTAAATTTGGTGATGCTAGACCACTGTGCGGGATAGCATCACTAAATTCACCCTATGGGGACCTCATTCTGCAAATGACAAACACACCACACTATTTGTATATTTCTGACATTTTGCAGAAATGGATATATTGCATGGACATATATGACCACTATCACTATAGATGTAGGTTGGTCCATAATATAAATAATGTTGGTCTGTAACGTATAATTTCACCGGATTCCGTTCGATAATATTACCATAATGCGTGTCCCCGAGGACCAAACGAGGAGTCGAGCGCCCAATTATACGCTAATTGGAGAGGGTAGTTAAACATGAGTCCGGGAGCGTTTCCACGTTCCTTTGATGCGGGACGTGTCAATATGGGGGAAGTGGGGTGCCTCATTATACGGCCGGCCTCATGGACACGATACCGAACAGTCTCATTCTGCCAATTTGTTCGCTGGTCTGCGATGGTTTCATGGAGACATTATCAATATAACTACAGAGTTATTATATATTGATTCATATATCAAATTAGATGGTCTATATATGACGTATAATTTCACCGGATTCCGTTCGATAGTATTATATTTCTAGATGTAAGCTGACCCATATATCAAATTAGATGATCTATGCTGATATATGGCGTATAATTTTACCGGATTCCATTCGATAGTATTATATTACTATACATGTAGGCTGACCCATATATCAAAATTGATAATCTATGACGTATAATATTACCGGATTCCGTTCGATAGTATTATATTACTATATGTAGGTTGATCCATATATCAAAATTGAATGTCTATGACGTATAATATTACCGGATTCCGTTCGATAGTTTTACCATAATGCGTATTAGCGAACAAACCGAGGATGTAGCTCATCCTAATTATACCTTAAAGATGCATAATCCGAATTAACGCTCGCAAAGTACTATTTCCTTGGCTTCGGGGGTAAAACATAGTTGAGTCGAGTCAAGGAACCCACCCATCAAAGATCAGAGTGATCAGATATCGATTTTTGATAACACTAAATCAAGTGGCTTTGACAAACCGGCAAAATTTCGTTGAACAAAATGTTGATAAATAACAGGTTTTGGGCAATTTTATACTATAGTTGGCTGTCGTTAGCATTGTTTTTGGGCAATTAATCGACTGATAGCTGAAGAGGCATTTCAAAAAATGTTGTTGTTGTTGTTGGAATCTGATGACATGGGGACCATCGAATCGGAGTGAGTAGCTTTAATTG
Source organism: Siphonodentalium dalli (assembly GCA_032622095.1). Classification (NCBI taxonomy): domain Eukaryota; kingdom Metazoa; phylum Mollusca; class Scaphopoda; order Gadilida; family Siphonodentaliidae; genus Siphonodentalium; species Siphonodentalium dalli. The sequence continues at coordinate 194,723,190 of CP136069.1, forward strand.
GAAGGAGCGGTTACACCTGACGTCAGTAGCGTTTCCACGTCCCTTTGACCGGGGATCTGGGGGTGGGCTGTTATGTGCATGCATGTTTAATAAACATGTATATGAACGATACTAAACATGTTACGTTGGAATATAACATAAATGTTAAAGGCCCACTTAATTTTCGAACCCCCAGATCACATTATATAAAATAGATACCATTTGTGACCCGCCATATCAAATCCAGTCGTAAGTCGGGATTTTTTTACCCTGTGCCAATGCATTCTCTTATATATGCGAGTCGACCATAGGTCGCCTCGCATATATAAGAGAATGCATTGGCCTAACAATTTTTTACAATTTTAATAATTTTTTCTTGTATTCTTTAACAATTTTATAATTTCACCCATACAGAGCCCCAGACAAACATGAGCAGACGACACTCTTCTATATGCTTCTATATATGTGTGGGGCTCCCAGCAGGGTAATGGATGTTTTTTATTTTATGTCCTAAAAATTGTAAGAAACATTTATTTAAAAAAAATGATAAAAAATTGTTAGGCCAATGCATTCTCTTATATATGCGAGGCGACCTATGGTCGACTCGCATATATAAGAGAATGCATTGGCACAGGGTAAAAAAAATCCCGACTTACGACTGGATTTGATATGGCGGGTCACATTTGAAAGATGAAGCTCGAAAACTTATCCGGCCTGTCCTATGTGCCCTCACTTCACAAAAATGGACATTAGCTATCTGATATGTATATCGCCGTGTTGGAGACACTTACAGTTACAGGAACGAGGTACCTCCGTCTCATCAAAGAGGATTCTCAAATTAGGCATACTGAAAGGTGCTGGGTTTAACGACAAGCTAAACAAACTGTAAGGACAATCGGGATTTTGGCGAGAAAACGTACCGTGCTTATCTAGAACGTCGCTTGACGTCAACAAGTAAACGTTGTTTGAATCAACGTTGTGACTTTTATATACATAATTGTGTTGAAGCAGCATCAGCAGCAAGAATGTAACTTTTATGATGAATTAAATTCCACCGACGAAGGCCATGTTCCAAGAGATCGTTGTCATTTATATAGAGAGAATTACGTAAAATAATCAACGAGATGAAAGAGGCGTTGGTAAGAAACGAGTGCGCATTAATTAGCGCACGAGTTTCTTACATAAACGTCTCTCGCATCGAGTGAATTATTTAACATAATTCTCGGAACTAATTGATTACTCTATTTATTACACATCTGCATCAATTTGGTTCGCCAAATATGATTAAAACACCGGGAATTAATGCATGAAAGTCTCGATGTTGAGAAAGATCAACCATCGAAAATTCAGTTTAGATCAGTATAGGGCGACATAACGTCAATGACGTCACGAGAAATGACATAATTCACTAGTGACATCACCATTTTTAATTAACGGCGTTTTCAATAAAAATCGCACATATGAGTGTAATAAATACTTGTAACCTACACTCCCTTAATCGGGACTACCATATTTCTTAGCTGAATAACTAACTATAACATATTACACAAATATGAATAAAACAACCACGCAAGTGAAATGCGGTCCATGGATTCACGTGATACACATGCGTCACGTGGTGTCATGTTAATAAGCCAAAGAGTTTGACAACATCACGATAAGCGACATTTCCCCTCTACGAAGGCACCATTTTGTTGCACAAAACAGTTCTCATTTCTAATTACGCGTTCAAATACAGCATCATGCACCATACTAACTGAGCCACAGGGTGTTTTTAATGAATTATCTGCAAGAAAAGAACCGCTCGAATTCGGCGAGAAAATATGATATGCATGGGATCCATATAAATACCGTTTGATATGCATGGGATCCATATAAATACCGTTTCAACTAGTATTGATTTCACCCAATACGCTAGGATACTTCGTGCGAAAACTATTTAATTTGAAGAAGACTGTAATTAAATCATCCGAATATAAATCGTGTTTCTCCGGAGTAACGAAATCATCCGAACATAAGTCGTGTTTCTCCGGAGTAACGAAATCATCCGAATATAAATCGTCTTTCTCTGAAGTTAACGCGGTCATTTCGCTGTGGAAAAGAACCATATATTGGAATGGGAATGAACATGGCACGGAGTTACAACTGTTTTAAATGATTTGTTCAAAACAGTCATCTGTGCAATACATATTGTACATATAGGTGTATGACGTGTACAGTGTGTCTGTCATTTGCAGAATGAGGCCCCCAGTGTGAATATAGTGACGCTACCCCGCATATAATATGTCAATGAATTCAGACATTATAAGGAATAATGATAGATAAATCAGCTTCCTCACAATAAAAATATTCACATGGCTTCAAATTATACATGTATTATATACAAGCCTTGAAATGGTGTGACTGTCATTTGCAGAATGAGGTCCCACACAGCGGGCTAGCATCACTAAATTCACCCTCTGATGACATCATTCTGCTTAGGCCGCATTTTCTGGGAAGTAGCTATAAGTTTCAAATTAACATTTTTTTCATTTACTTTTTTCCTGCTGTTCAGTTTCTTTATCCCCTACTTTTGCAGAAGATAAAATGCATAATCGAGGTAACTAATGGGTGAACATCACCAACTTCAACTGGGGAACTTCAAACTGATCCTATAGGTCTCACATATAGCAGTTGAGGCCTAAGCAGAATGAGGTTCCCAGAGGGTGAATTTGATGACACTAGCCCGATGTGTGGAATAGAGTCACTAAATTAACCCTCTGTGGACCTCATTCTGCAAATGACAGACACACTATTTCAAGGTTCGCGTGTGTGCTTGGAAGGGAGCTACTATAGGGACTTTGAAATTAAATTAATTGCTCGCTATTCGTGTGGACGTGTGCATGGTGGAACACTCATGCATATTGCGAAAAGTGGTGAAAATAAATAAGACATCGTTTGAAATGTCCAAGTTAATTATATAACACTCCCGTATGGAGCCTCACACTGATCCAAACATACGTCACCAGTGCATTGTTCCGCCTGTTTTGGGCACCACAAAGGGTCAAGGGTGGGGTGAAAATGAAGTTTCGCAGAGTTGAAGATTATGGTCCACAAGGGAATGGGCAGGCATGCGAGAATAATATGCCGGGCATTTGCAGAATGAGGTCCCTAGAGATTGATTTTAGCACAGCGGGCTATCGTCACCAAATTCATCTTCTGGGGACCTGATTATGAATTAAGGGGGTTTTGTTTATAGTGATCAAATTACAGATCTTTTAATTGCGCTTAAGCACAATTGCTGCCCACATAATATGAAATAAATAAGCGCAATTAATTTCACATAAGCGCAATTAATGGCACTTAAACTCAATTAAATTGCGTTTTAGTCAAATTATTTAATAAATGTGAAAACGGCCTCCCATATTCTATTGCCTTTCCATGTTCTGTTCCTGATACTTCTGTTGTTTCGTTTCATACATTTCTTCCAATTTCAAACATAGAGTAATCGTATTCTGTAGTAGTGTATTCGTATTATATATGTAATCAAGGATGGTAGGAACCAAAGTATTATATATGTAATCAAGGATGGTAGGAACCAAAGTATTATATATGTAATCAAGGATGGTAGGAACCAAAGTATTATATATGTAATCAAGGATGGTAGGAACCAAAGTATTATATATGTAATCAAGGATGGTAGGAACCAAAGTATTATATATGTAATCAAGGATGGTAGGAACCAAAGTATTATATATGTAATCAAGGATGGTAGGAACCAAAGTATTATATATGTAATCAAGGATGGTAGGACCCAAAGTATTATATATGTAATCAAGAATGGTAGGAACCAAAGTATTATATATGTAATCAAGGATGGTAGGACCCAAAGTATTATATATGTAATCAAGAATGGTAGGAACCAAAGTATTATATATGTAATCAAGGATGGTAGGAACCAAAGTATTATATATGTAATCAAGGATGGTAGGAACCAAAGTATTATATATGTAATCAAGGATGGTAGGAGCCAAAGTATTGTATTTGTAATAAAGTATTTTGTGAAAATTGTAGAGTATTTTCAATTACTTTTTAGAAAGTTTAGTTTTGTTTAGAAAGTTGAGATGAAACCTATCAAAACAATAGCATAAATTTGAAGGGGAATTTTGATACAAATGAGTCTATGTTGCATTGCTGATAGCAAAGACAAACATGAACAAATGGCTCGACAAATAGATCAATAATCAGTTAACATATTTATGAGCAGCCACAACTCATGTGAAAACAATTATATTCGTATTACATCATATCATCTTTATCAGAATTGTATCAGTCCAGATATAACTGACACCCCAATAAGTTACTCTAGCATTATATAGTATTTATATAACATTCATCACTGTATATTTACATACTAAGTGTTGTCATCACTAAATCCACCATTCTGATTGGTCGGCGCCCACGTGGCTAGTTGCAGTTATTTCTCGGTGAATGCGCAACAGATAATAACTGCAAGGTCATAACAACATCGATACGTCATTTGGGTTTGGAAAGACGAACGCGTAATGTTTTGTGCGCATTTGGATTCGCGCAGGATTGACTTAATAAATCATCGGGTTTCAATTGTTCCTGTTAACTTTTGCCAAGGGTGCTATGGGTTATTTTGGGCTGGTTTTGTCACGATACACTTTTCGATTTAAATACATTTACAAAAGTGGCTTTTTCGCTAAATGTATATAAATATAAGGATTAACTGTCATGTGGACTGTTTTTATGGAGATGTAACCGTGAGGTAAGTGGTCATAACTTGTATGTAAAACCCTTCGGGTTTTACACAAGTTATGACCACTTACCTCACGGTTACATCTCCATAAAAACAGTCCACATGACAGTTAATCTTTATGTGAATTAACATTTGGTTATTAAGAGGCTCCCAAGTGCTGGTAACCAACTCCCAAGTACATGGTATCCGACTCCCGAGTACATGGTAACCAACTCCCAAATACACGATAACCAACTCCCAAGTATATGGTATCCGACTCCCAAGTACATGCATGGTAACCGACTCCCAAGTATATGGTAACCGACTCTTGAGTACATGGTAATCGACTCCCAAGTACATGGTAACCTATTCCCAAGTACATGGTAAGCGACTCCCAAGTACATGGTAACCTACTCCCAAATACACGATAACCAACTCCCAAGTACATGGTATCCGACTCCCAAGTACATGCATGGTAACCGACTCCCAAGTATATGGTAACCGACTCTTGAGTACATGGTAATCGACTCCCAAGTACATGGTAACCTATTCCCAAGTACATGGAAACCGACTCCCAAGTACATGGTAACCGACTCCCAAGTACATGGTAATCGACTCCCAAGTACATGGTAAGAGACTCCCAAGTACATGGTAACTAACTCCCAAGTACATGGTATCCGACTCCCAAGTACATGGTATCCGACTCCCAAGTACATGGTAACCAACTCCCAAGTACATAGTAACCGACTCCCAAGTACATGGTAACCGACTCCCAAGTACATGGTAACCGACTCCCAAGTACATGGTAACCAATTCCCAAGTACATGGTATCCGACTCCCAAGTACATGGTAACCGACTCCCAAGTACATGGTAACCGACTCCCAAGTACATGGTTACCGACTCCCAAGTACATGGTAACCGACTCGCGAGTAAACGGTAACCGATTCTCAAGTACACGTTAACAGATTCTAAAGTACATGGTAACCAACTCAAACGTAAATACGACAATTTACTTCCGACATTGAGGCGAAATATTCGAACAGTAATCGCCCAAAATAGCTGAATATACATGCGTAAATAATTGATATGTTTCAGTCTCGGAAATGGATTTATATTGCCTTGACTGGGTACCGTGTGTCAGATCGATAGAGAGTAATTGTTGCTGCCAAAGAGATCGGAAACGAAATGACACCATGTCGCGACGTCAAGGTATCTAACAAATATTTTTTGCAACAACTGAGACATCAAGTAACATCACTGGCATAGTCGATTATTTCTTAAACAACAGCAATTTGAAATGTTATATCGACAAGAACCTATCCTTATTCGTATGCAATTAACCGACATTTAGTGCAAAATATGTCGATTTAGTCCAAGATTCCCAATTTTTAGTTACAAGTTTCGGCTGAAAATGCCATCAGGTGGAAATGCATGATTCAACCATGGGGTGTTAGGGTGGAATTTCTCAACAAGTCGAAAAGTTAGATATATCAATTGGAAAATTTAAACTCATATGGTGTGCAAATTAACTTTTCGAGAGCTGGGGATTTTGGACATCAATTTCAAGGTTATCACCCCAACAAACTTCCCATATAGCCACTTGTCTGTATCACATATAAAAAGCTCTAAATATATATCTCAGAGAATGGAAAACCTGTTTAATCCTTTCCGTACCAAATACTCATTGACGAGTAGTTAGTTACATTAGGAAATGTTCAGACTTATTATCTGAGCATTTCTCACCAATCACCATGAATCATTAAGCACATGTGTTATCTTTTCGTATGTCTGTCGTCTGCTTTTATTGCCGGAACACCCCTCCAGATGAATAATAGACCATTCCAATCTGTATTTTTATAACTGTGTGTGAGAATCCATTAGAATAGAAAGGGTTAAACTATATACCGTATGTATGATGTATACTATTTTACGAATTATTATAACAGTTCAAACTGCAAGACAGAGTTTAGTCCCCTGTTATGCTGGACATACCACTGCCACCACGTACACATTATGCGAGGACATCACTCATTTCATATTAAAGACTTTTGTCGGTTACAATTCATTCTACAGTAATGCCCAAAGTATATGACCCTTTAACCACAGCAGAATTATGGGAAAATTTTCAGGATTTAGTCGGAAATATGGCTTGTTGCCATTCATCGGAAAGCTTTCCGATGGATGTCGCAACACCCCTGTTCTCTGTTGTAGTGCGCGATATGTTGTACTCTAGATTTAACGAATGTACGAATGTTAGTCAACAAAGTATCTTGGTTTATCGGTCAGTGCAACTGCATGTTATAAGTATACAACAGCATGGCTTGACGTGATTTCGCATAGCTATTATCCGCACAGAACCTAGTAGTAAATAAAGCTCCGACGCTGCCAACACTTCAATACTGTCAATGCAAACTCAAGGACAGTGGCCGGTAAACCACGTATATATAGTATATATACCAAGTAAATATAGCTTTATGGCTTAGTAGACAAAAATAATGTTAATCCTTATGAAGGTTATTATATGTGACCCGCCATATCAAATCCAGTCGTAAGTCGGATTTTTTTAACCCTGTGCCAATGCATTCTCTTATATATGCGAGTCGACCATAGGTCGCCTCGCATATATAAGAGAATGCATTGGCCTAACAATTACTGACAATTTTAATAATTTTTTCTTGTATTCTTTAGCAATTTTATAATTTCACCCATACAGAGCCCCAGACACTCTTCTATATGCTTCTATATATGTGTGGGGCTCCCTGCAGGGTAATGGATGTTTTTTATTTTATGTCCTAAAAATTGTCAGAAACATTTATTTAAAAAAAATGATAAAAAATTGTTAGGCCAATGCATTCTCTTATATATGCGAGGCGAACTATGGTCGACTCGCATATATAAGAGAATGCATTGGCACAGGGTAAAAAAAATCCTGACTTACGACTGGATTTGATATGACGGGTCACATATGTGTACTAGGGGGACAGAGGACAAATATGGCATGCAGGCACCTCGTGTGAAGAATTAGTATCAGATGACAATAAACACTCTAATTAGTTCCTCTTTGAAGGTACTCAATCCGATCAGACGCTCCTAAATTACCATTTCTTTGGCTTCGGGGGTGAAAAATATTTGATTCGAGTCGAGGAACCCACCCATCAAAGCTAAGAGTGATCAGATATCGATTTTTGAAGTTTGTTATTTTTCGAGATGCGTAATAATATGTGGCATAAAAACACGTGGTCAAACGGACAAAATTGCGGATGAAGATGGATAACTATAAAATCAAGTGGTAATACGGTCATATTTCGTGATACCTTAGTGATAATACGGCCATATTTTGTTGAACAAAATGTTGATAAATAACAAGTTTTGGGAAATTTGATACCATAGTTGACAGTGGTTAGCATTATTTTGTTGCAATGAATCGATTCTGGTAACTAAAGCGTATTTTGAAGAAATGATGTTGTTGTTGTTGTATATTGATGGTATGGGTACCGTCTGATCGGATTGAGTACCTTTAAGTCATTTGAGGACAACGGCACCTATTACGTGACATTCCCCGTGTCATGTTACCTCTGTGCAAAACTATTTCCCCCTATATATATTCTGAGCTGATAATAATAAGCGCTCTTTATTAATCATGCAATTTATCCCTCTTTGGGTCAAATGCGCATATCCCATGACATTCGGAAATATGGCTTGTTGCCATTCATCGGAAAGCTCTCGGCGAGAGCTTTCCGATGAATGGCAACAAGCCATATTTCCGACTAAATCCTGAAAAATTACCCATAATTCTGCTGTGGTTAAGTGGTCAATTACTTTGGGCATTACTGTATAATAAGGTATATGTAACTATACCAGAAATCAAAACGCCGAAAGTGAAAAATAATATGCAAAATATAATGAAAAGAGCGTTTATTTTCGCAATTGACCAATTTTCATGAAATGTCAGTCGTGGCTACATACACAATGACACAACACACCATATATTGGCAGATTTTGGTGCAGAAAAAAAATATACCGGTACGACGCATTTGTAACCAGTTACTGGGTTACGCATGACTTTAATACACAAGCTTCCTAAATCACGCCGCTACCGTTCAATTCCATACTAGTATAATTTACACAGAGTGTGTTGTTGGTTTGGAGGGGAGTTCACAACTGCATGCATGGAAAGTAGAAGACCAACTACTGAGGAATTGCGTTGACCTAAGGTTTAGATTTGTATGTATTGTCACCTAGCTAATTGTCCCGAGTTAATTGGACGGGTGATAACTCTGTGTAGAACGTACTTTGACGAAATACCATATTTGTATAAATGAACGAATTTACAACACCATGCACAAGTGACCAACTTTGGTAAGACATAAGTTCAAATCTCCTATTGGTTGGGTGTTTTGAAAAGCACACTTAAAAGCACATCTCCTTTATTTCGTCAATAATACTAGCCTCATTTATTACCACGCGTGGCACGTCTTACTGCGATTGAGTATCAATCGCTATATAATCGTCAACCCTGATTTAGTATCTTTCGATATACCGGTAGCACTTTTTCATCTATTAAAATTGTTGCCCAGTATATGAGGTGTGTTAAGACACCTCAAACCCCATGTCACAACGTGCCTGGATACCATTATATACGGTACTTACGCAAGAGGATAAAACAAATATGTGTAATCCGGTGGAGAACAGAGTCCACACAAGTTTCACAGCGCCTGAAAGAATAAAACGTAATTCCTCACAGACTATAATAGACTTCGCGAAGACACTGCCGCTCCGACAAGAACTGTGACGCAGCCAGTCGATTTTATGTCTCCATCGTCGATATTAGGTGCGAAGTTTGCCTGTCATTACCAATCGCAATTTAACTAGCTTCTGTGGACGATGCAGTTGGAGAAAACAACATTATTTGCATCGGCTTCGCGCTGCACTAAATGTTATCAACGTCGTGTGCTGTGTGCAAATTATTAACTTTATCACGGCGCGCGGCGTAGACGGAATGAGTCTCGTGCCCTCGGTGGTCGCAGATATATTGAATAAAGAAACGATCACAGATCGAAGCGTAGAAGTCGGACGGTTGTGTCGAGAAAATAAATTTAATCAAATACACAAAGTGTGTGGGATAATTGCGTTGGAAATACTTATGCGAACGCAATACGGTTTGATCGCTGGGGTCAAGCTGGGGTCAAGCGAATGTTGGCATCGGAATAATAGTACGTGACTTATCACGGAATCTGGCGTTTGACTCCTTCAGAGATGTGACTGTGACTAAAGGGTCTCCGTAGGAGTCACATCCCCTTAACCCTATACCCAACAAACCGGCCAAATAAAGCTTCAACAGCCTAAAATATCTTCGGTCTGTCTCAATAGAACCATACAAATATGGATATCATTGGAACCGGCTCCTTGACCACATTCTGATGGTTACAGTTATGCCCTGTGCCAATGCATTCTCTTATATATGCGAGTCGACCATAGGTCGCCTCGCATATATAAGAGAATGCATTGGCTTAAAAAAAATCTTTTTTAAACACTTTTTACCATTTTGTCTTACATTCTTTAACAATTTTATAATTTTTAATGTGTTAAGCCAATGCATTCTCTTATATATGCGAGGCGACCTATGGTCGACTCGCATATATAATAGAATGCATTGGCACAGGGCCCTTCTGTTGGGTAAAGGGTTAAACCAGGCAAAAAATTTCAAAGTCCGGTAAATTCAATTTCCACCACCTCCCCCTCCTGTTGGGACACGAGTGGGGTAACGTAAATATTTAATTTTCCTCAGTTTTACATTCGTTACTTCAATGACGCCCTAAAATTTATTAGGTCAAGCAAACCAACTAGCATTCATGAAGTGCACAAACCGGAGTGCAGCTTAGAGCGAGATAGTTCGTTGGTGTTTTTATAGTTATCGTAACCTGGCAGTGTACTGAAGGTTTTTATAGCGCCCGCTCTCCCGCGGCGAAGCCGTGGAAGCGAAGCGACCAGGGTATACGTATGCGAATATGAGATATATACTAATCGACTTTTTCGGCCCAATCTAAAAATAAATTGAAATCACCTAAAATAGGATAATTTATTCATAACTGAAGGGTCAGCCAGGGTCAGCGGAGTCCAAAATTCTATTGTTGGCAACGGCCGCCATTTTGTATTGATTAATGCTACCTCGAAATGTGTAATTGGGCAAAATGCTCCAGGGCAAAAATTAAAAACTTTGATCTAGCAACTGTTAGCTATACTTCATCATATGTAGGAACATCATGCTCCTAAAGCCAAATATATTTTCAAAAAGTGAATGTAAATTGAACAAAAGCTCTGGTTAAATTTTTTTTAAATTGCATGAAAAAGTTTTGTTTACATATTTCATAAAATTATTAAAAATATTTACCCCGAAAGAGGAATCTAGCGATCTTGCTGGTCGTTTACATATTATCTTAAATTTTCTAACGGTACTTCCGCCTAAAAGATTGATGAAATATTCTCAAAGTTCAAGGCCGACAAACGGAAACTTTAAGTTCCGATTGAAAGATCGCAGAGTCATTTTAAGATTGCTTCTTGGAAAACCAGTAAAGGCGTCATGACATCAAGACGTACATCATGACGTCACTACCTACATCGGCGCAAAATTCCAGACAGGACTGCGTCGATGGCCAGACAGCTGAGACTCGTATTACATGGCAGGCTAAATATCCACATTTACGTTATCTATGTGATTATTTACATACATTGTATATATCATTTTCTTGTGTCCCATTTTAAGGGTGGATACACACATGCATGTAATTTCTGTATGTTAAATACATGTATTTTACATGGCCACACCAATAATTGACAACATTAATCACCTGCGCGCGAGCGGTTCATTGTTAACAGGCCAGACAAGAGGGTGAGTAGTGCTATATAAGCGAAGTAAAATTGTCTTCTATCAGTACATTTAAGGCCAGTCCAAAACATGTCTTCTCTTACGGATGCGGGCATTTTATTAATGCACGAACACCAGAAGCCATACTTCTGGCATATACAGGCTTGATGTAGAACATTTTCGACCATGATGCTTGTTTGGGTGGGGTCTCGAACGCTTCAAATCGCTAAGGGACTTAGTTGAATGTATCGGTCGGAATAATCTGGGCAAGAAGGTACAATATGATATGTTTTACTTAAATAGCTCAGAGTTAGCCACCCCCGCCTGGTAGCTTTCGGGGTCATATATAGCCCATGCATGCGTCGGAGAAATCCTGATCCACCGCTGCTATAAATAAGAGAGGACTGGTAATTATTCAAATAGAAAGTCTACCATATGGGTTATCCCACGAACAATTATTTTAAGTGGCCTGGCGACTTGGTCCAATATAACGGTTTATCTACATTCCGACTTAATTGGAACTAGAACTCAGTGCGTTCAACACGTAGGCAATGATTGGGTTGTCAGTGGACACATAATTATTACATCGTCTGTATGATCCATGTAAAACGCCAAATACACGATAATTACAGAGATTACATGCATGTGTGTATCCACCCTTAGGGTTTATCATCAAATCCTTCTATAAAGATAACAATTCAGCCGATAATCCCATGAACAGTAACAAGCGGGCACAAATTACGTTTACGTACATGATCATAGAAAACTTAATTCGCGAAATCTGAAAGTTTTCATAACGGTAACGCGCATGAGATCCGTATACCTATGAAGCTGTATTATTGTGTTCTATATATAGTTCACGTTACCTGAGAATAGTATCAGAACACGCGCTTAACGTAACGTAAAGTGGCGCTCTCTTAAAAGAAAGGCGCAATAAAAACGATTTTCCTATTAGTCAGATTGTCTATCTTAACCAATCAGATTTGACGTTGCATAGACATGGTTGTTGCTAAGCCTTGTAGTTCAAATACAGAACTCACCACCTCGGCGTTAGTATTTCCACAAATTACCTATTATCACACAACAAAAGGATGAGATGAAAACTATATACATAGAAGGTGAGTGATCTAAATAAAAAATTGTACTTCATATATTGTTTCGGACCGAAAAATGTCACCAAAACACTTCTTTTACTGTGATTTGAGACTTCCGTTGTTTGAGTCTGACTTGGTCAAGTTTGTGTTTGAAACTGACAGTTTCAAACTCTGAGTCTTTGTTATTGCCGTTCATGTTTCAATGAATGATTAACTGAAAGTTAACTTAGCAAAATAACTAGATCATAGGTGCCATCAACTGAATGAATTTAATCGCAAAAATGCGTCTAATTTATCAATTCTCAGCAGTCTCTGTTCCAACTCCAAAGCTTAACAACAGTTGTCATTAGCGAAGACCGGAACAAAAAATAAAAACACATTTCTGGTTATTCCAACAAGGTGAAGGACAAGGTCGGGACAATTCTCAAAACAAAAATTAAAATCCTTGAAATTGGAATGAAATTAGGCTTCATCTTGGACGTGAGAAATGATTCTGACTTCGTCTTTTCAACGTGGATTTAGCGGGCGTTAGTTCAAAATTATCTGATTCTAATTAATCTTTAATGGCCAGATTTCCGGTGAATACCGTGAATCGTGATCACATTGTCACATTGTGATCACAACGTGAATTCAAGGATTGGATTGTACTATTTGTATATACATTCCGCTTTGTTTATTTTGAATGTGAATACTACTAGTGCTAGTTTTGTGAAAGTAACATACATAGGATACATAAATACAGGGATATACACGCTTGTCCCAAACGACATATCAACACAAGTAAGACTAAGACTTAGAAGAAGTAAGATGGATGCTGATTGTTTATGTCTAGATCATGCCATGATTCATGAATATCTACTAAAGCTAGAACGCCGTAGAGATCATATTCCACCTTTACAATTCCCAGGAAGTTTTTTTAAGTTTTGACAGGGAACCTTATAAAGTAACGCGGGGATTGTACTTCTTTGTTCATACCTGTTGCTTAATGATTTATTCATCTGTAAGTGAAGTTCCCAGCTCGAGATTATATTATTTACGTGACTTTTGAGACCCGATTCCGCGATAAATATTTATTTTATTCCCTGTCACGAAAATTATTGTCGTAAGGCCAAAGTAAAAAGATACTATGTTTCCGTACATCGACCGACCCTAAAAATAACCCGCCGACCATAAACTTTTTATTGATATTTTGAGAAAAGTCAAAATTTTCTAAAATTTACAGTTTTGTTACCACTAATGGTCATAAATATTGATGACCTTTAGTGTGAAAACACATGGTTTCTAACTTATCCCTGTGAAAAGTGACCATGAATTGACGGCTGTCTCAAAGGGCCCAGGTGTGTGATGGGTTGTGGATTGATGGGCATACATTTTGCAATTTTAATTTCCTGAGACTCAGAGAGTGTATCTCAGACTATCTCCTGCCTGCTTTTACAGTGCTTTATGTCTTGTTTGGGACTTATGGAACACTATCAACAGACATGTTGGGTGTATATATACACGTATAGAGGTTATCACCACATATGTTAGGGGTATAGCTACTGTCTCCAAAAACCAGGCATGCTCGGTGGATGTACTGGCTACCCCCAGACAATGGGATGTAGTCGTCACAATACAAGTACAGTACATTATATATAATGGCGGTATTATTGGTAAAATTCTTATAAAAAGTTAGTGACATCAATTTCCTACCAAGTTTATAGGCAAATTTATGAAAATGTGCTACATGTCATGTATGTGAATAATAAAAAACATACCTAAGCATGAAATTTGATTTTTTTGATCAACCTTAATGTATATTTCCAGTTTCCACTGTGTTGGTCAAGTAATACTAGTACTTTCCCCACAACACGGGTTGGCATTTTATGTAACTTCGGTCGATGTAGTTCAATATTTCTGCAGCTGGATAAAAAATATCGAAATAAAATTAAAAACAAAAATTTCCCTACCTAGTACCTACCCTAATTTCTTCGCTCCGTTACCGTTACTTTGGCTTAAGCGACATAACGTGAAAGCAATTCTGTAATATCGAGCTGGGAACTTCACAGGTACATGTATGAACAAAGAAGTACATTCCCCATGTTATTTTTTTTTACTTTATAAGGTTCCCTGTCAAAACTTAAAAAAGTTCCCGGGTTTTGTACAGGTGGAATATGATCTCTACAGGGGGTTAGCTTTAGTAGAGATTCATGGCATGATCTAGTTTATGTCATGATGACATGTAAATCCTACCACACAGTGGCGCTCTCTATTTGTCGAACTTTTGGGCAAATTGCATGCTGCTTTGGGGAAGGTTGTGCAAACTTACTGTAATTTCTACATTTCAGTCCGTTTATACCTATAATTCAAGTTATTTGAAATGTGTTTTACTGCGTACATGCAATGCATAATCTGAACTGATAGTGTGCCCTTTTTTGTTTGGAACTTCTCCCGAGTTCTCCGGGTACCAAATTCATTTGTTACAGAGTGTTTATTTTAGCTTAGGCATGGAATACATGTAGGATGCTATTATAAATGAGAAACAAAATTATCATTATACGAGGTCACCATTCGTCACTGCGTGCTGAAATTTAAATAATTTTTCCAAGTCTAAAAGACTAAATTGAATCGCGATATGCATATAATAATAATATATCATTAGCACCAATAGTCACTAGTGCTATCAAGTACCAATCACTGTAGCAGAAGTGTACATGCAATATCCAGTTCATTGAATGAATCATGAGTATAGCCTGGTTGAAATATTACTGTGTGGCGGGTCACACTCGTCTTCGGGCTAACGAGGCCATGTACATGTATGCATGGTGCTATGAACGGTTTGTATTGTGAATGGGTTAAATTATCTGCTCGTAAACCCTCA
Organism: Siphonodentalium dalli; assembly: GCA_032622095.1. Taxonomy (NCBI): domain Eukaryota; kingdom Metazoa; phylum Mollusca; class Scaphopoda; order Gadilida; family Siphonodentaliidae; genus Siphonodentalium; species Siphonodentalium dalli. The sequence continues at coordinate 194,738,730 of CP136069.1, forward strand.
CAGTAGACAATTTTATACCAGGTTCTATTCAGTATTCAGAAATAGCTCGCAATGGAAATTTGCATGGTACATATTTTGTTATGATTTTTTGGTCAAAGGTGGTAGCCGGATATTTGGTTTAAATAACCATCAGTGGCAGTGCTTTGGTTTGATTTGTCCATCAGTCTGTCTGGATCATTTTATGTTTTACCTTTACAAACATTTCAGAGTTAATAAATGGCTGATATATAGAGTCCTGACGAATCTTCCAAAATGAGGACTTAGCCCACCAGATGTACACAGGTACAATGAACCTAAATGCCTGACTTAAATAACCAATAGTTGTATAAAATTATATTTCTAAATCATGTATATGAACCCCATGTTATGTAAATAGTATGAGATAACCAAAACACTAATCGCCAGATATACCCCATGCATTAAGTGAACTTTGGTTAGAAATTCCACCAAATTGTTTATAACGTGTCAGTATAGCGCTAGCTAACCCTCACCTTTCAAGATTTTGTTGTTGAATGAGTCACTGCGAATAAGTCTCCTAAACACATTTCCTCGGTGTTGAGTGTTGTTCTTATTGCTCACTCTCTATGTACTGTATATAAACAAACGCTCGACTCACACAATGTGTGTTTTGAGAATAATATGGCATTCATACTATCATAGTATTATACTATTATAGTATAATATTAGTATATTATTTAGTAACTTACAACATACAGGGTCAGGGTATTATAATTTAGTAACTGTTATTCCTAAAGTATAACCTATAACGAAGGCCATCCATGTCTTAACCAATAAGGTCCAAATGATATGTATGCTTTCAGTAACAGTGCGTGGAACATACATTCAATTGTTATATACCGGTACATGTCCGTGAAATATAAATACACGGCACCATTTAAACCGGCACATGCGACTTGAGAATATACTTCAAAGTATCAACCTGTGCGGGTACAATTATTATTCATCTAATCTAATTGTATATTTACATATCATGGCCTTGGATGGAGTAAGTTTTCGAATAACGTAGTACGTTCTTATCATATTATTAGATGTTTTAGAGCGAAAACACATATCCGATTACGAATTTTGTATCAATTGCGGTGAATTATGGACGATATAAACGTCCCAAAATTACAATGACGTCATTTAGGTCGATGACGTCTCTAGTTACCTGCGCAATTTGCATATGCAATTACGTCATGAGTAGTACTAACCCAAATAAAGCTACATTGACCTAATAAAGCTACATTGACGTGATAAACGTAACGTTTATTATGCAGGCTTTATGTAGGAAATAGAGGTACACTGTTAAAAAATTTCCGTTTTCAGACGGTACAATGATCCGGAAAATTGCTACCGGCTCATAGTCCCGTGAAGTTACGAACATTGTACCAGCGCCTATACGGTGCTATGTCCCGTATGGTAATGGTACATTGTTCCGTAAGATTATACGGTACTATATCCCATACAAGTAAGGTACAATGATCTGTTGATGGCACTAAGATCTGTGAGATTACGTAACTATGTTACTTACGTTGATGGTACATTGTTTTGTAAGATTACGGTACTATGTACCATACAAGTACGATACAATGATCTGTACAGTTAAAGCACATTGTTACTTAAGGATACGACATAATGTTACTCCGGTTGATGGGGCAATATTATGTATAGATATGGCACTATGTTCCATAATATTAAGGTACAATGTCCTGTAAAGACATGTAACAAACTTTTGTAAGATAACAGCGCAATGTCCCATGAAGTTATGGTACAATGGTCCATAAGCGGATAGCTCTATGTTCTGGTTTGGTATAAAACGGACAATATAGAGGATGTCATTAGGAGTGTCATGGTTCCCAAATTTGACTTTGAACTATTTGTTTAAAATTTAGTGTAATATAACTTCTGTAACAATGATTCAGAAGAATGCGATTGAAAATAATTATACTGGACAAGAACGTCAAACTTCAAACTTCAGGTGCTATCAGATGGCAGTAGATAGACAACAGTGACTAACATTTGAAGTAAGAAGTTATTGATATAAACCGGTCTACTATGCGAGATCTGATTTCAGTCAGGAACTAAAGGCCTTCGCAGTGCAAAAAAATAAAAGTCTGTAAAACATCACCACTAAGAAAAACATGGAGAAATAGATAAACTTTGTTCTTATATTCATTATTGATAGTTATCCAATAACAAAATTACTCTTGTTAAAACCATTGTTATGTAAACAAAACTGTTACAGTAATTTGTCAACAAATATCGCTAATCATGAAGTAGGTTCAAATATGTTATTCTGAATATGATTTTCAGAATATTTACCAAGTTTTTATTAAACAATGGTATCCAATTGGACTATCGGTACTTCACTTAACAGTAATATTTAAATAATAGTTTCAATGTGCTACTTTTAAATCTTGTCACTGTAGTTATTAATAATAACAATAAGAACAAAGTCTATCTATTTTACTGGCAAAGTATGACACAAAAGAATTTCCATATAATGTGGTTATTTAATCAACAGAGGAAAACAGCTATATTTGGTATTGAATAATTTTGCAACAGGAAGACAATTAACTAAATAATCAATGTAAATGTAATAACAAATGGTATAATGCGCGGTGGATAACATGTTATAATGCGCGGTGGATAACATGTTATAATGCGCGGTGGATAAAATGTTATAATGCGCGGTGGATAAAATGTTATAATGAGCGGTGGATAACATGTTATAATGAGCGGTGGATAACATGTTATAATGAGCGGTGGATAACATGTTATAATGAGCGGTGGATAACATGTTATAATGCGCGGTGGATAAAATGTTTTACAACTATCTTTATAATATTTATATATCAAGATATATCAAGATAATATATTTTATTGCTTAATATTTCTCCAGCTAATTATTTTTATTAAAATGTGTCACCCAAATCTGATTTCATTGTCCATGATGGTATATCCAACACACCTGAATAGACCTGATACATCGGGTTCAATTTAACTGAGACAAATTAATTTATCTGTGGCAACATAATGTAGTCACCCTCCTTCCAAAAGGGCGCTAGTTAGACTCCTGTGCAATAGAATGTTAAAATGTTTGTCAATAAGTAAAAATCATCAGAGAAAATTTGCAAGCACTAACTATTTTTCAGAATCTGTACCACCAACCCACCCGGCTATGTATGCGGAAATTTCGTTAAACCCCACCCCTGGATAGAATAGAATATTCCACCCAGCGCATCAAGGTGGTTTCCAACTGTTGGAAATTTCAAACCTGATTCCCCTATCTGCTGACGTTAGAGGCACACTGTCACTGTTTATGTTGCACTCGTTGACTTCAAGCATATACGCAATACATGTTTACAAGATGCTCGTGACTGTCGATATAATGCTCATTTATTCCTTCATTATGCAGTATTAGAGGGTGCACCCCATTGCTGTGTTCTTCACATATGTGGACCAAATGCTAATCTGCCAATTATCGCAAGGTCTTGTCATCTGTTGGTACCTGTGCACCTGCGAGTTACAGTCCGAGTACTCACGTCTCGCATTTAGGGACGTGGCTACATGGTCTCCGTTAACCCTTTACCCAACAGAATGGCCCTGTGCCAATGCATTCTCTTATATATACGAGTCGACCATAGGTTGCCTCGCATATATAAGAGAATGCATTGGCTTAACACATTCAAAATTATAAAATTGTTAAAGAATGTAAGAAAAAATGGTAAAAAGTGTTAAAAAAAAGATTTTTTTAGGCCAATGCATTCTCTTATATATGCCAGGCGACCTATGGTCGACTCGCATATATAAGAGAATGCATTGGCACAGGGCATAACTGTAAATATCACAATGCGGTCAAGGAGCCGGTTCCAATGATATCCATATTTGTATGGTTCTATTGAGACAGACCGAAGATATTTTAGGCTGTTGAAGCTTTATTTGGCCGGTTATGGCCGGTTTGTTGGGTAAAGGGTTAAGACAGGGATCATCAGGGACATAGCCCCGTGTTACCTATTAGGGAATGTATTACCAGGGACGTGGCTAGAAGGTCTTTTCGTAAAAAAAAATTGCTCTGAAATCAGTGTTGCGACATTTTCCATCCTTATGGGATGTCAGGTTGAAAGCATGAGGTGCTAGTTGGATAGTTTCAACTAGGGCCGTAACGATTAACAGCTCCATGATTCGAATCGAATCACGATGTTTCCCTGACGATTCGATGCGCATCACGATGCAGATACTCTGGAGTACATGTATGATATCTGATATCAGCGGGACAAGTGGGTCATTTAGATCCTACCTTATCATGATTATGATAACTTATTATGATAACTGTTCAATATTGTAACCCCGATAGGGTACTTGTGTTATCAATGAAACTAATATCAGTTCTTAATATTTATTCACATCTGGATATGATAAGAAATGTTTTCAACGAGTGTAGTTGAATCATTTTGCGGTAAAATTCTGGGTTGCGACAATTCAAAAATACAGATTCGAATTGGCAATGAAATGAATCGTGAATCGCATCGAGAACCGAAATCGCGATGCATCAAAATCATGATTAATCGTTACGGCCCTAGTTTCAACACAAGAGGGGTGCAAATGGCGGGGGGGGGGGGTGCAGTTGGAAAGTTCAATGTTGACACCACCAACTGGAACAGTCTTGCCACGTTCCTGGATTGGAGGACAATCGATCGGAATATTTCAACCCATTTTGGTGCCAACTGATTTTGAATTTACCACGGACTAATTGTCAACTATTGAACATTGGAGGCAGGGGTGAGACACGTCCCTGGATTTTGGGGCCTTTGTGAGACACGTCTCTGGTAACGTCTCACAATGCCTTTGAATGTATAACGTGGAAATGGCTTATTTCAATTTCAAGGTTCACAGTAGTGCTGAAGGGGTCCCTCTCACTAAAACAGTGCTGAAGGGTAAACGGCTTTTGAAAATGTGCTGAAGTTCACACAGGTTTTGATATCTCGTTCTAAATGACGATTAGTTTTCGTGTCTGCCATGATTTCTGTTATAGAGAATAATAAGCGAGATAAATGAGTCGCTACCACCCAGCTCCGTTCCGCACACTCAGGGCTACAGGTCAAAGTTCTGGAGTAGCATTCCATATATGGAGCTTTTGATTATTCATGAATTCCATAAAACAATTCCCATTTGATTAGGGCATTTTATCTTATAATTTAGCTATTTTTCCTCAAATACATGCGATACACCTATATAGGTATATAGATAGTTTCTTATCTCGTATCTTGCATGGCAACAAATCGTATCCTGGAATGGAAACATTGACTGCGCCGGAGATGTGAAGCGCCACTGTGTGTGTTGGTTACAAATAGTTACGAACAATGTAGACTGAAAGGAACCGCATCGTTCAAGAAAGTTCCCGATGTGAAAAAAAAACATTTCTCTTGTGTAAAATGTTCTACGAAAAGTTATATTTTAACGTTTGTCGATTGTTACAAGATAATTATTGTCAATATATTGATTTAAACTCTTTATCTGTGTTATTATACTGGCGTGGTGGCAGAGATTAAGAACTTACACTGCTCCGTCGGACGTCTCACGGATAATTTAACAACATTCAAGTGGAGTATGCGATCGGTTCCGTCTCCTAATTATGACAACCGGTAAACTCCGGCGTGGTAATTACCTTACTAAGGCTATCGGCATGTCGAGATTCAAACTTTCGTGATCTGCTGAATTTTCCAACAACAAAATGGAATCAGAACGGGCACCGAAACAGTGGTGTTTAACAAAGAATGAAACAGTAACATCGTTCGAAAATTGGAGAGCAAACTTCAATTATCCTTATCACTTGATGAGAACTTTGCCCCCATTTTTGATAGAAGGTGTGTCGTGGCTTAAAAAGGCTATAGCCGACCCTCTTCGTGGTTTCAAAAATGACGCAGCTCGCATGGCAGAACATGTGAGGAAAACTGCTCAGCAGAAAGTGACATTCCTTGAACTATTTCTTAGTCAAGTGGCAAACTTTTGTCCTGTGATTTCTCGAAATTCGATCTTAAAGTCGTCCACATCTAATGACAATGTATGGCAGACCGCCCGTCTCCATTGTGGATTCAACGCTGCAGGCGGCCATTTTCTCGATTTTCGACGCCATAACTATTCAACCAGATGAGCGTCCGGAGGACTTATATCAAAGTCAAATGGCATTGATGATAATTTACTGACCAAATATGGTGGGATTAATCATCACGGAGAAGCCATCACTGAAAATGAGGAATCGTCGCCTACACTCGAGAATATAATTTTTCTTACTTGGTTGCAGTTGTTACATGCAGACTTACCTTAGCTCGTCAAACAGAAATGCGGAACCAAGATACGTTCGCGGTCATTAGCAACCATAAAACCCGAAAATTCACAAGCACTAGATTCATTACTAGATTAAGTGAAAAGGGTGGAAGATTCAAGAATAATGCGAGCAGGTGCAAATCCCAGGCCATGTGGGACACCTGTGACGAGTCGAAACATGATATGACATGCGCTTAGCATGGCATATAGTCAGCAATCTGCAACTGATGATGGTCTTATCAAAACATTTTGGCATCTTTTTAACTCATTGGGAGAATGTTTCAAAAAATTATAAATTCTACTTTTGGCATTAAATGATTCTGATTTTGAAGGGTACGTTCTAAAACTATTTTCAAAATTTTCCACCTCAAAATTCATGTCATCAGAACGAGGAGCAATTTGTCTGCGAGAAATTGGGACCTTGGTCATCATCACATTTAGCCTCGAATCTTCTTTAATATGCCTATAGCAGACAACCTCCCCTTTCTTTTGACATCCATACATTTGTGCACCACCTTCATTATGTGGGAAAATTATGTGACGGATAGGTTGTGAACTATTGTTTCTTTCACTATTCTTATTTTGATGGATAGAAAGGCTTTGTGGTTCGTTACGACCGTCAGTCCGTCCTCCGTTCTGACGATACTTATGAATTAACTCATGAAATAACACGGGGATATTTGCGGATTGTACAGCGAAATGTTCCAGGTTCGACACCATAGGATAGGATATTTTATTTTAATATACATAATTATATCAATGCATAACACATTTAACAAATATTGTATTGTATATTCGATGCATGGGTGGCATAGTCAGGCTAGACTGTCTTACTGCCACCATATGATATATACATAGGCGGCGACATAACAAACGGCACGGCATCGGAAAGATATCGCGGGAATTCGGCCATTTTCGGAAAAGTTCGTTACTTCCCATTGATGACGGACATGCTACAATTATACAACGGGAACGGGGCCAATTTGAATTTTCGGACAGGTTCTATGCCTCCCAATTTTGACGGACATACCACAACTATGATTCTTCGGTCCTAGAGATCATTATTGATTGATATAACCTATACATAGTCCGGGGAATTTTGTGATATGCATAATAAATTTATAATACTAAAGCCACGGAGATATAAACGTAGCTGTTATGATAACGCGGGAATCTGTAAAATATAGTAATTCGTGCGGCCGCTGCGATCTCGGTGGATTCCGATACCTCTCGCTGACAACAACGGCACCTCCGATGATTATATAAACAAAATAACCTGGCCACGACTGTGTGTGGGATTAAAAGTTGCACATTTTGTGCTTTGTAAGCAATTCATGAGATTCAGGGTTCTCTACAATTTTATTTATACTATTTTTATTTTTGACTGGCTAAAACTGCTCTGACGGCAGACTGTCTGTTCATCATTAGCGGAATGTAAGCTTCCGGTGAGCAAGGCAGGGTACCTTGTTTGTTGGCCCAGGACACTGTGGCATCACCCATTGCTCATTCTGAATATGGGCACCATAAAACAAGACTACGTGAAGTCATACCCTCTCTGTAAACAAGCACAGCGACGAGATATCTTTCATTTTCTCAGCACATGTCTGTTCCTACCGGCCAGTGATGCTAATGGGGTCGTTGTCGTAACGTTTTATACATAAATGCACACCAGTCTCAGTCGGCGCGAGATTGAAACGTTACCGTAAACAATTGCCGTCTGCTTCAATTCATAACTATTTTTCTTCCGAAGTTCTGATAAAGGCATTCTTTCATCACAATTATCGAAACTGCAATAAAATTGGTCATCGGTCGCATATTTAGTATTAAACATGGACGGAAAGAACTGCATGGTTGTTTGGTCGATGAACGGAAGAAAATTAACTATATCAAAACGTGTGCATTTATGTAGAAAACACTACGACAATGACCCCTGGGGCCCTGTCACGTGACACTACGCGAGACTGGTGTGCATTTATGTATAAAACATTACGACAACGACCCCATTAGCGTCATTGTCGTAGTGTTTTCTACATAAATGCACACATGTTGATATTTTTTGTAAGTTCATTTTCTTCCGTTCATCGGTCAAACAACCATGCAGTTCTTTCAGTCCCTGTTTAATACCAATAACAATATGCGACCGATGACAAATTTTATTGCAGTTTCGTCATTGTGATATAAAAATAGTTATGAATTGAAGCAGACGGCAATTATTTACGGTAACATTTCAATCTCGCGCCGACTGACAAGTGACAAGACATTCATGACCAGGCCTCGATCAATCATGACAGATAACAAAATTATGGCTATTCACCAGATGAGGAAAACGCCCGTTTGGTTGTGATAGGGGACTAACAGCACAAATGCGAGACGTCTTCTAGTCAAGAAATCACCATTCATCAATGCATTTTACAAACATTTCCCTGTGTGCGTGACAGTAGACTATGCAGCAGAACGCGAAAAATACCACATCTCTTCATTCTGCACCAAAAACAAGAAACAAAAGAAACACAAACAAAGAAACTGTTCGAAAAGAGTGATTATTAAGATGTTGCGCATGCAAATGGGCGAACTCCCACAACAATGTAAAATGCAAATGGGCTGACGAAGACTTCGAGATTACACTTGCAGGCAGTAGCTCTGGATCCGGATAACATTTCTACCAGTGGGTGGACATAAAGCAAAAATTCCAACCAGTGTTGATGTATTCGAACCACAGTTTCCTGGACACAATGGTGCGACAGGCAAATTTGATAATGTTGTTAACATGGGTCCCGTTGAACAGCCACAAAGAAAAGGCAGAGTTCCACAATATTCGAAAGACAGGCTTGTCGAATTAGAGGAAAAGTTTGACAAACTAGATTGGTTGGGTGTTTTCAAGAAACCAGAGGAGATCGATGTTGTTGCTGAGTATCTCAGCCCATCTTTTCTATCAAGAAACCAAACGGTGGATATCGGCTTGTGACAGCGTTTGGAGATGTTGGGCGATACAGCAAGCCACAACCACCGGTACTAATGGTGTAGATTGTACCTTTCGAAAGATTGCGCAGTGGCGATATGTTGTGGTATCGGATTTATCAAAATAATATTATCAAATTCCTCTCTATAATATAACAGCCATCGAAGAACTCATGCCGCGTGTACTTGGAGAACTTGTGAAGGAAGGCATTGCCAAGCTGACCGAAGACCTTTTTTTGTGACGGGAACAACACAGAGGAACTGTTAAATAACTGGACTCGGGTACTCCAAGCGTTTGATGAGTGTGGACTCAAAACTCTCTTCCAGTAAAATAATTCTTGGTGGGAAATGGAGCAATGGCCACTTGGAAGCGAGTAGTCACCGTACTGCCAAATTGTCGACGTGCACCCGCCCTACTACGATTCGAGCCTTTATTAGGATATATATTTTTGTTTTGCTCGTGTAATTCCGCAGTGAGCACATTTACTTGCTCCTGTGTAAGACGTTGTCGCAGGTGCCGCATCAAGCGACACACTGGTATGGTCGGACGAATTAATGTCCGCCGTCGCCAAAGCTCAGCTTCTAAGTCAATAACAATGCCTCGACGAAATGACCAGATGTGGATCGTCACCGACGGATCGGCCAAACAACGTGGACTAGGTGCGACCCTGCAAGTATGTATAGTGCGCGATGACAAACCGCATCTCGCGGGATTCTTCAGTTCGAAGTTACGGAAACAGCAAGTTTCGTGGCTTCCATGCGAGTTAGAAGCACTGGGCATAGCTGCTGCTGTAAAACAATTCAGCCCCTTTACCGCCGAGAGTGAACATTAGGTGTGTATTCTCACTGACAATAAACCACGTGTGCAAGTATTTGAAAAGTTGTGCAGGGGCGAGTTTTCCGCCAGCCCGCGGGTATCTACATTCATAACGGTTGTCAGTCGGTACCAAGTATCTGTTCGTCACATAAAGGGAGGTGAAAATTTAGTGTCAGATTTCTCGAGTAGAAATGCTGAAGAGTGTACACATTCTGAATATCGCATATGAGTGTTCGTTGCGGAAACTGCAGATTCTGTTGTGCGTAACATATCAGTACATGTCATCGTTTCGGGAAAAGTTCGACTCCCCTTCACAAGCAGATCAGCTTGGATACAAACTCAGAGTGCTCAGATTTACATCGCACAGATGCTCATCTCAATCAGGGGACAATTCCATCAAAGAAATCTACATCTTATATCGTTCGCGATATAAGGAGGTAACTCAATGTCATGTCTATCGCAAAATATGGTCTCGTTGTTAAACGCCAAGAACCTCTATGCACCGATAAGGAGTGTATTGTTGTTCCTCGCGATGTCGTCGGCGGACTGGTAACAGCTGTACATTTGAAGTTGGATCACCCAACGTCACGGTAACTGAAGCTGAATTGGTCATTGTCGCATGGTTTCGAGCAAAAAGATATCTCAAACGTGCAAAAAGACACACAGGATATCCCAAACGTGCAAAACATTTTGAGAAAATGGAGAAAAAATGACATAAAAAACCACCAACCCTTCCCATAAATTAGCAAAAGTAACCGTTTACTGTGTGGCTTTATTTGACGTTTCTCGTCTGGAAACACGTTTGTGCATTTTTTCGTGCAATTTTTATCCATGCATTATTGATCATTCATCTGCCAGGATTGTTTTATGATGATCCTAGCCTACTAACTTGTTTTTGGTACTATAGCCTCAAGACAGTACTTTCCTCGTGGTTCAAAAGAGTCATGTTTGTACCAAAGTGAATCTTTGTGAGCGAATAAACCGATTTGAGTGTGGTGGGTCACAATAATAGATTTCAACATCCGCGATAAGAGTCGACAATTTAAATCGGGTTTTTAGAAATATATATACTATATTGCCAGCTCATCGACATATCACCTATTTTCGACCTATGAAATGGCTCCCTTTCAATATTAAAAACAGTTTCTGTTCAGAAAAGATGTGCAGTTTATAATAAACATTAACCAGTGGTGTCATTAAAAAAAACCTTTGATTTACAGGGTACCGGTATCTAAAAATACGAGTTCAAAAACACTCTGGCACGCGTATGATGCATTATATTTCAAATTGACAATTGACACCCCCGTGTACGTGGTATCGCCAAACCCGAGGGTATCGCCAAACCCGAGAACATGGGAAAGTCATTTTCACGTATATGATATGGGGATATGTTTGTTTCTCATCGTATATCAGACAACGAACAACGTATGTGTATGTCCACATGAAGCAGGAGTATTTATCCACCCGCTGTCAATCAGTTTTCACAGATCAAACCATTTAATATTTTTTTGCGGATTTTTTCAATTGTGTTTTTGCTTTTGCTCACTCAAATTTTTGAGAACATCCACCCACTAGTATAGTTCCTGGACTTCCACGCTGCCAAAAACAAATGCCGGTATATAGTTGAATCTGTCTATGAAGCATAGGATTGAACAGAATTTAAAAATTCAGTGTCGTTCTCAATATCCGCGCAGACGAAGATGTCACCAAACGCGGATCTTCTGTGCAGTAAATATGCGTATTACTTAAGGAGTTCTGATGAGTTTTCGAGTGTTTTTATGTGTATCTGAGACTGATCAATTGGACTGCGAAATATGAAATATGAAATATGAATCCATAACATATTCGAAATATTGTGTACATATCTATTATGAATGTATTTCAATTGAAATTAATTGAACATCCATCTCAGCATTTAGATTTGCGATCTCAAAAAGGTGAATGAATGATAACGCGACGCCTTGATCACACGCACGTGAATGCTGTCATTCGTATGCATGCAGCTAACCGGATATTCGTTTAGTATTAACATGCTTGGAGTTTGTATATAGACCACACATGCAGGACGAAACGCTACGACGTATCAACGATTTGTTATAATCATGTTTATTTTACAGACTTTATGACTCGTTCCCATTCGAGTAGACCGTTACGCGACAATGAAACCGAATCGTGTTATCGAATATACAACCTCCGTTCTCCAACGATGGCCATCAGAGCTGCAGACAATCATGAAATTCGACAGCTTGGTGAATGTGATGCAATGCTAAAGAGTGGGCCATATACGTTCCCAGAAACAGTCCATGTGCTTCAAGGGACTAACGGATTTTATATGTCCTAGCTGGCCTCGATGGAAATAAGTTTAATACCTGCTGACTACCCAACACAAATAGTGAATAATGTGAACATAATTTCTCAATCTGTTGGGAATGACACAGCCGTGTATGTCCATTCGAGTCTGAGTGAGAGATCAATGCAGTATCGCGACCATACGGATGCGACTATGATTTCGACAGTCGATAAGAATCAGCCAACGTCCCCTGATTGTACCGGAGTACCGATTGCATCTATTACAGAAGTGCCAGATGTCTCCACCAATGAGAAGCAAACGGGAGACCATACGTGTGCGACATAAGAAGAAATGCGTAATGAAGTTCCAAGTACGCTACTGCGTAGTCAGATGATTACGGAATTCCATACCGTATTTGATGGAGAAACACGGACTATGCCAGATTAAGAATTCCGGATCGAAATTATGGACAGTACCATATGCATACCGGGACAAATTGCAGGCAAAGTTGGAATATATGGTGGCGAATAAAATAATCGTACCTGTGACAGAACCGACGGAGTGGTGTGTTCCAATTGTGGTATCTCCAAAATAGAATTAAGAAGATATCAGACTATGTATTGACTTTACGAAACTGAATAAGTTTGTAAAATGTGAGAGATGCAGCTCCCTTTGCCACTAGGAAGCCGTAGCAGATATGGCAGCTTCGAATGTCCAATATTTCGCATCGTACGACGCACTCAGTGGTTATTGGCAGTGTCCACTTGCTCCAGAATCTCAACCATTAACGACATTTATCACACCATTCGGAAGATTCATGTTTCAGCGCGCTCCATTTGGAATTTGTTCAATTTCGGAACATTATAATCGATACATGGGTGGTGCACTTGCTGGCATACCAAGATACCGAAGGGTGGTCGATGATTTAGTTGCCTATGATGACAATTTCGAGAGTCACGTGACTCACATTCGCCAAATTCTCCAGAGATGTCAGGACAAAGGAATTTCGCTGAATGCTGAAACGTTTTACGCTGGTTGATCAGAAGTCGATTTATGTGGTTATCGAGTCAATAACAATGGTTACACGTTGTAACCGTCGATTACCAATTCCATTCGAAATTACCTGACTTATGTTCTTTCTTTGGATTGGCAAATCAGCTCGCCAGTTTCACTGACAAAATGTTGACATATCTTGATCCGTTACGTCCGTAGAATGATTTCATTTGGGACACGAAACACGAGAACGCGTTCAACCTTGCTAGGAATTTCTTGTCAACAGCGCCAGTTTTATCGTTCTACGACCCGAAGAAACCCACATCTCTGCATGTCGACGCGAGTCGGTTGAATGGTTTGGGATCCGTGTCGTTTGAACTGAATCCAACCACAAAGGAAAGCATATGATTCAAGTGGGATCCCGTTTCTTATCACCAGCCGAATCAAGATGGTTGAACTGGAATTTTTAGCTGCTGTTTGGGTCTTCAACATTTTGACATCGTGACTTACCACCGTCCACTACTCCCGATAATGAACAGCTACAGTTTGACCAATATCGATAATCCTCGGTTACAGAGATTACGCATGAAGTTGATGCGCTACAACATCACAGCCATGTGGTCGCCAGGTTCGAAACACCACGCTGCTGACGCTATGTCTCGTAATACTACATCTCAACCAGACCAGGACGATCAAATTTTGGAACAAGATGTGGATTACTATGTGAGTGTTTTGAAGAGTTCTGCCCACTTGGATAAAATCTGTGACGGCTTAAACCTACAACAGGTCAGGGAAGCTTCCCGGATGATGTGGAATATCAACAAATATATAGGGTTATTGAGAACGGGTTTCCTAATGATAAATTAGATTTGCCCGTAATTGTGCGATCATACTGGTGTGTGCGTGACCGTTTATCCATAGATGAAGGATTCATTGTGTATGGCTGTTGTTTGGTCATCCCCACTAAAATGCGGAGAGAAATCCTTGAAAATCTACATGATAGTCACCAAGGCATGGAGCTCACAAAGCGAAGAGCAAGGCTGACCGTCTACTGCATGGTCGCGAATAGATAATGACATTGAAATGACAGTGCAATCGTGTTCGACGTGCGCAAGAAACCTGCATTCACAGTGCAATGAACCACCCGGGTGCATACCGACCCTGTGCGTGTGTTTGAGCACATATGCTCTGATTTGTTCACAACCCATGGATGCATGTACCTTGTGATAACTGACGTGAAATCCGGCTGGCCATCGATATTTTCACTTGGAAAGGACACGATGGCTAACGCTCTCATAAATTCTTTCAGAAATATGTTCATGGATACGCTGTGCCGATACTTTTATATTCTGATAATGGGCCTCAGTTCACATCGCACAAGTTCCAGACATTTCTGAAGGAGTGGGGAATCAACCACTTAACCCTTTACCCAACAAACCGGCCAAAACCGGCCAAATAAAGCTTCAACAGCCTAAAATATCTTCGGTCTGTCTCAATAGAACCATACAAATATGGATATCATTGGAATCGGCTCCTTGACCACATTGTGATAGTTACAGTTATGCCCTGTGCCAATGCATTCTCTTATATATGCGAGTCGACCATAGGTCGCCTCGCATATATAAGAGAATGCATTGGCCTAAAAAAAAACTTTTTTTAACACTTTTTACTATTTTTTCTTACATTCTTTAACAATTTTATAATTTTTAATGAGTTAAGCCAATGCATTCTCTTATATATGCGAGGCGACCTATGGTCGACTCGCATATATAAGAGAATGCATTGGCACAGGGCCGTTCTGTTGGGTAAAGGGTTAACGTCGTCCCCGCGGTATCCACAATCCAATCCACGTGCGGACGCTAGTGTGAAAGCCATGAAAAACCTAATAAACGCGTGTTATTCAGAACGTGACAGGAAAGTTGATATGGATAAATTGGCAAAAGGTTTACTGCAATGGCGTAACACACCTAGGTGGGATGGACGCTCTCCGGCTCAGGTCGTTTTTGGTTACCCAGTCAGAGACACACTTCCTGTACACAAACGAGCGTTCGCACCAGAATGGCAGATTGCCATAAAAACCACCGACCAACAATAGAAAAGATTGAAACACGATATAACTCTTCTGCCAAGAACTTGCCTCCTTTAACTGTGGGGTTGAAATTTGCAATACAATCACATGAGAATAGAAAGTGGGATACCTATGGTAGCGTAATCGAAGTTGGGTCAAACAGAGAATATTTGGTGAAATTACCCTCAGGGCGCGTGTGGCGAGAAATCGTCCATTCTTACGAAAGCGATACACCGTGTTGCCACCAACTGTTTCCGAGAAATTCGTTTCGGACCAGCAAAACTCGACACCCCCTTGGGCAAGTGCCGCCGAACATCGACGCAGCTTACGTGAAAGACGTCCTCCCCGGCGGCTGATTGAAGAAAGTTAATTAAGCAGGACCAAGCATTGTATCATAAAAGCTTAATACAGTTCCGCAACTAACTTACTGTGCTTCAATTAATGTACTATGTTAATTTCGAAAGGGAGCGAGTAGTTGTTAGCTTCAAAGGGAGATGTTGGACCTGAGCGATTTATAATGTACCCCGCTGGTCGCGACCTGTTTTATTTTAGTTCGATAATAAATCTCACGTTGTATTATTCGACTCTGTTATTTGCAAAGATCAGAACATAACATGACAATCTCACACGACTTCCCCGTCTAGTAAATTTCGGGCTGAAGTTTATTAGAATGTATCGCCATCCTCCCCCAAGCCCACCCACCCTGCCAGACGTGTGATTCTTTGAGTGTGCCCGTTATTTAGTAAAGGTGATTTTTTACTAAATAACGGGAATATTAGAGTTATATTTCTTTGAAAACTCTAAACATTGGGCGACGACGGGGAAGTCGTGTGATATTGCCTGAAACTCTTATCTGCATGAGAACAGGGACCTATTCGACAGCTAGACTAACCGGAAACAGGACAATTCTTATTCCAAAGGTGTTCATTGTGGATATCGCAACGTTGTTGATATGTAATCATTGGACATGAAAAAAAAATCATTGAATAAAATGATAAAGATTAAACCAGTGGATGTGCCCGTTACTATATACGGACTGTTTATTTATTTGATACCCTCGCGTCATTCGCACAGGAATAATGTCATAGTCGCATGCATATGCATACATGTATAAATGTTGACTTGGGACGATGGGGCACATGAGCTACAGACATAAGTTTGAATTTGATCAATATACCCTATGGACAAAGTCTGGTATGTTTTAATCCTGTTATTCATATTCATCCTACAACTTGAATACAAATTGAGGAAAATTTTCCAACAGCGTGTGTGCCTGGATATTGGCGAGCTGGCGCGCAAGCATAATGTCTTATAAACCATTATTAATCTCACACGCGGCACATTATTCCCTCGTTCCGTGAGAATGTTTTATATGGTATTATAAACTATCTGTTTGATATCCCATGGGGATTAGATCTTCGTGTTTGAAATCATTTGCAGCAGGGTATAGATTTGAGAGCTCTATTCTATTTAGTTTAGATGCTAAATCGCGTGTGTGTGGATATCAGCGAGTTATAATAGCACACGACGTGTTCAGATATCAATATTTTTATTTTAGGCTATGAGCGGAACCATTTTATTTTAGGCTATGGGCGGAACCATTTTATTTTAGGTTATGGGCGGAACCATTTTATTTTAGGCTATGGGCGGAACCATTTTATTTTAGGCTATGGGCGGAACCATTTTATTTTAGGCTATGGGCGGAACCATTTTATTTTAGGCTATGGGTGGAACTACTTTATTTTAGGCTATGAGCGGAACCATTTTATTTTAGGCTATGGGCGGAACCATTTTATTTTAGGCTATGGGCGGAACCATTTTATTTTAGGCTATGGGCGGAACCATTTTATTTTAGGCTATGGGCGGAACCATTTTATTTTAGGCTATGGGCGGAACCATTTTATTTTAGGCTATGGGCGGAACCATTTTATTTTAGGCTATGGGCGGAACCATTTTATTTTAGGCTATTGGCAGAACCATTTTATTTTAGGCTATGGGCGGAACCATTTTATTTTAGGCTATGGGCGGAACCATTTTATTTTAGGCTATGGGCGGAACCATTTTATTTTAGGCTATGGGCGGAACCATTTTATTTTAGGCTATGGGCGGAACCATTTTATTTTAGGCTATGGGCGGAACCATTTTATTCTATGCTATGGGCGGAACTATTTTATTTTAGGCTATGAGCGGAACCATTTTATTTTAGGCTATGGGCGGAACCATTTTATTTTAGGCTATGGGCGGAACCATTTTATTTTAGGCTATGGGCGGAACCATTTTATCTATATGCCTTAGTGTTAAAGTCCCATTTAATTTCGAGCCACCGATTATTTTTTTTTAGTGCCTCGATATACGGTTTTAATAACAATCTATGACATAAAATATGATTAAAATACTATAATTCATCACCACGTGGAACGTCTGCGTCTCAGAAGGTATACCCATAGAGTAATATAAAATATCTGAAATCATAGAAACATTTCCCCCGTCTCGCTCCCAGAAGGCAACAGAATTGTGAAGAGTTATTCCCCTTCCAATAAAAACAATACAATTTGCAGTACAATACAGTTCTAATGAGCACGTCGGTACCTCAACAAAAACAACATGTTCATAGTTTATTACAATGAATTAGTTGATAATACACTGTTTTGGAGCTTCCTCTTTCAAATGGTATACAATATGGCATATATATATTATGTAATGTGATCTGGGGGTTCTAATTTAAGTGGGCCTTTAAAGTACCTTAAGGCGTTCGCGGTGGATACATATATATGGCATCGTGTTAGTCGCACCTGGTTAGGTGGTCCTGCTGAATTTCTATGATGTTGGTGGGTCCTGCTGAATTTCTATGATGTTGGTGGGTCCTGCTTGTTTGATATCATACTGGTAGGGAAAACGAATGTTATTGAGAAAACGTACCGTATTTATTTAAATATATTCAAATAGACATGTGTTTGAACGTTTCACACAGACTGTTTGTTTATCTCAAATTCACAGATTTGCCAGACACAGCGAAATTTACAACTTTAGAAACCATAACGGTACGTTTTCTGAACAGCATCAGGTTTCCGTACCAGAATCATATCAATTCAGCAGCAGGACTCACCAGCATCACAGCAAATTAGCAGGACCACATAACCAGGTGCGTTAGTGGTTCGAGCGATATGATGAAGAGTTTTAACATAGTTATTCGCCACATATACATATAAATACATACATTCGGCAACGGGAATGAAGGACAAGTGCATGCGACCCACTTATATGATAATTTTCTCCCGATTACCAAACACTCAAGTGAAAAAATGGACATGGCATTAAACAATAATTTATATATATATAATAATAGGATTTGTCTGTTCGTCCGTCTATCTGTGCGGATTTTTCTCCCAGACTGTTGGTCCGATTTCAACCAAATTTGGTGTAGTGACTAGGGGTCCACTGGTAGAGGTTATAACGGCGTTTTTTTTCTTCAAAATTTGTATTTAAAATTTTTTTTTAAATAAATAAAAAAAACACATAAAAATTAGCTCACTATGGGCCTATTTCAGAACCAAATAAATGTGAATATTTAGGTTCAATGTGAACCTATTTGCAGAACAGATATACGCTCTTTATATTATGTGTTTTCACGGTGGCCTGCGCCATCCAACAGAATAACGAATATTTAAGTCCACTATGGGCTTATTCCAGAATAAAATATATAAGTCCAATATGAACCAATGTCAAAATGAACATATTTGCACGAGGATGTATTGAAGTAGCATTATAAATATTATCTACATATAAATATAAGAGGAGGATCTGTCGGTCATGCGCGCGAAGCGCACACATGGGCCGCAGACTCCTAACGCGCAAAGCAGCCGCAATGCAGGAGCCTCAGGCCCCTCCGACGTTGAACAGAGGCTCCCAAAGGGAGCATGTTTCAGCTAGTATATGATATTTGCGTGTATAATTGTATATTTTTGTTGTTGATCCTGCTATATATATACACGATTTATGGCCATTTTCACAATTTTGAGGGGGTACTGTACTACAACCTTCTGCTGCACCATGGTAATAATTGATAAACATAACATGAATGCTTGGTTACAAGATGCAGAAATGGTCTGAGCATTCACATGTCTGTATGTTGACCTAATTGTCACATCACAAGTTGAATTATCTCCCTTGGTCTGATGCCAAATCATCATTTTAACCATAGATAACCTAGATATATGTAAGATATATTAACATATAACGAAAAGATATCGTATCAATTTTGAAATTTGTCTTGGAAGAGCATACGTCTTTTACAAGGGAGATAAATGATGCTCTTTTCTGGCGGAGTATCATATGCAGAGCTGGTCCACACCATATAAGAAACACATACTTCCTATTCAAACTATGGTACCTTTCTAAAATAATTAGACCATCAAAACAGTACCCCCGTGAATAACAAAGGCCAAACTGACAGTAATAGCCCTTAAAATCCTAGAATAAAATCCCAGAATCCTCCGCTCACGAGACTAACTATATGGTTTATTATCCATTATGCTTCGACGAGATCGAAGAACACATTACACTATTCGTCATGTAGCTTCTACAAGGAGATACATTTCCATAACACCAAACAAGATCTCATTTGTATTATGGATGTCTATATAATTCTGTCACCGCAGTTATTGATTCTAGTTTCTAAATACTTTTGTGCAGGCGATATTTCGTATGATGTCAATACATCATTAATTTTGCCGAGTCACAGAAATCACAATACGCATGTGGTAAATGCCAACCTCAATTCAATTTGTAAAATATTTATTGGGTCTCCCGTTTTATATTTGAATGATGATGTTGACGATGAAGATGATTGTGGTTGTGGTGATGGTGGT
This sequence comes from Siphonodentalium dalli, assembly GCA_032622095.1. Classification (NCBI taxonomy): domain Eukaryota; kingdom Metazoa; phylum Mollusca; class Scaphopoda; order Gadilida; family Siphonodentaliidae; genus Siphonodentalium; species Siphonodentalium dalli. Next base: position 194,759,054 of record CP136069.1, read on the forward strand.
GGTGGTTATAATATGATCATACGCAAGCGTAATTAACGAACCAAAGCTAAAACAATCACATAGGCGTTTCTCCATGTAGCGTTTAAAACAATTCTTGTCAAAATCACTGTATTGATTCCCACCAAATAAGATACACATGCATAAGGCTTATGTTTGGTGGTGTAATTATAAATAGTTATATATGTTGTCGAGAGTAAACATCATTAGTAGGTCATTAGTAGGTCATTGTACAGGATACACACAATTCCATAATTTCTAACCATTTCCCGATTAGTCTGTCAACCAGCCCATTATCTAGCATTATGCCTTAACACTTTTGTTAGTCTAATGGAGCAACCTCTGTTATAATAAATGACAAACAGTCACTATGCCAGACTTGGATATTTTAGGTGTTCTGGTGTTGTGAGAGTAACAGATCATATGAGTTGATAGACATGCACATATTTCACTGATTGGCTTGATGCACTGATGAACAGTGTGAAAACAGTTATGTTCTAGCCATTGATAGTCACATTAATGTTTGAGGCAGTTGCTCTTTTTCCATGCACACAATGATCTTGGCTTTAGTTACATCAAGACAAGTTTATATATTTCAGTTTTACATTTCTCGAAGCTTCTTTCCGAAGTGGGTCGGTGATCATTGTGTGACATGCCATATAGCTTAATGGCATCTCTCCCAAGGCCCATATGAGGTCTCAGTAACATAAATATGGTGTTTTTGCAGTTATAAATTCTTATAATATGTTTTAAACTGTTTAAACTTGTCCCGATGCAACTAATGCCTGGATCATTGTGTGCATGGAAAAAGAGCGAGCAACTGTCTCAAACATTAATATGACTATCAATGGGTAGAAAATATCTGTCATCAGTGCATCAATCCAATCTGCATGTCATTCAACTCAGATGATCTCTCACAAGACCGAAAGTATCCAAGTCTGGTATAGTGCTGTGACTGCTTGTCGTCTATATATATAAACGAGTAGGATCTGTCCAGAGTTTTCTCTCAGACCCCTGGACCGAGTTCAACCAAATTGGGTGTGGTGACTCGGGGTACCCCGGCGGATGTTATAATGGTATTAGTTTTTCAAAATTTTTAATTAAAAAAAAAAAAAAATTGGTTTTGTTAAATTGAGCAAGGAATTCAATCTTTAAAAAAAAGTTTATTAAAACTATATATAAATCAAAATTTTTCAATGACCAAATGTGCTTGAAGCGCACAAAGGGGCCGCCACTAAGTGAAGGGTCTGTCTAAGATCAAAATGTGTGCGAAGTCCAACAAAGGGGGCCACATGTATCTCCGATGCTGAATATAGGCTCCCAAAAGGAGCCTATTTCAGCTAGTTTAGTATAATAGAATTAAGTTGTTCCAGTAGACTAACATAAGTGGTATGGAATATGTTAAATAATGGGCTGATTGACAGACTAAACAGGAAATAGTCAGAAATTATGAAATTTTGTGTATTCTGCACAATGACCTAGGTTTACAGATGATCAACAATTTATAAAACTTTTGTTTTCAATTAAAACAGCTTCTGAAACAGGTTAAACTGTTATTTGAACTAATTTTAGATAACTCCCAGTCATAAGTGTGATATCAGTAGAGTTTTATGAGATTTTAGACCAATTTTAGTGAAATTTGGGGGGTGGATGTCAAAATATGGGACTAAATTTTTTTTTTGTGCAGGTTTGGGGGTGGTGGGTCCCCGAAAATGCCAGATGAAAAATAAAACGGCATACCTTCCTGCAATTGTTTTACTACCCCGGTTTCTTCTGCTTTGTTCATAAGTATGTGTTTTCATTCTATTCAAGAAAATAGGATATATATATGGATTATCAGATGCATGTAAGTATGCAGACTTATGATAACAATCAAATCCATTTGAAATATTATCTTATTTCTTTTCGCACGGTATAGTCTCTACAGAACCATGCAGTATTGATCAACTGCTGTGAATCAGTTGGAAAATAAAGCTTTTAGATACACGTAGATCGTGTTGAGTTGTGGTTATTTTAGTTTATTTAAAAAATATTAAAACTTCCTAGGGTCCGATGATTTGATCCAGTACAGTGCCGGAGTAGACCCGTTAAAAATTCAGTATGGACCTACTTTCCCTTATAATAAAACAAATAAATGATTTTATGACGTTTATATAAATAGGAGAATGTTGCACGTCGACTGATTTGGTTTGGCCTCTTGGCAGCTGATTACGACATTAATGCTTTAAGCCCACCGATCTACTTTGCGTGTATATAATTGTATATTTTTGTTGTTGTTGCTGCTATTGTCTCACCCAACTTATATGAATCGAAAGTTTCCGCCGGTCGTGCTAAGATATACTGTGGTCATATATATGACAAAGATGAGGAAAATCCGTTTCTAATATCCTAGGTCGTTTTTGACTATAATTATCACATAATTATACTCAGAATTATTATTTTTTATCCAAGAATCTCTAATGCACTTGGAACGAAACATAATACGTTTGAGTTTATTGTTCATTGGTTTGATTGTCTGGTGTAATTAAGTGCACTGCTTGCAATCCTGAGTTTAATGTGCCTGTCATTTGCAAAATGAGTCCCTAGAGGGTGAATTACCCTATAGGGAATTTATTCTGCTTAGGCATCATCTTCTCTCGAAAGTGTCTTTATTGTCAAATTTCTATAGAAACTTCTTCACATGGATTCTATTTCTTCTTTAGTTTAGTTTCTCTATATCCCCTAATTGGCACATTGCATAATCGAGATTCCCAATGGGTGTACATCACAATATTCACCAGTTGGGAACTTATATTGGAGTCTGTGTCTCCCATAACAGATGAGGCCATGCAGAATGAGGTGCCAAGAGGGTGAATTTGGTTGTGCTATCCCGCTATGCGGGGTAGCGTCACTAAATTCACCCTCTCTGGACCTCACTCTGCAAATGACAGGCACACTAAACTCAGGCTTGCATGCAGTGCACTAAAAATTACATCAAACAAACAAATGAACAAAAAACTAAAAAAAAACGCAATAGATGTAAAAAACGCCCTAGGATATTAGAAACTGATTTTCCTCCTCACCTTTGTTATAGATGACACACAGTATATCTTAGCACGACCGAAAACTTTCGATTCATGTAATTTCGAACATGTTGGGTGAGACCATAGCAGCAGCAATAAAAACAACAAAAATATACCATTATACACGCAAATATCATATACTAGATGAAACAGCTGTGCGGGGTAGAATCACTAAATTCCCCCTCTGGTGACCCCATTCTGCAAATGACAGGCACACTAAGTTCAGGCTTGTGCAGAGAGATGGTTTGCGAAAGCGTGTTTCCTATGGAGAAGCCTAATCGCTATTGAAAAAATTTCGTATCAAAAGCAACAAACTTAAAATGATTTCAAACATGAAGAACTCACCGATAGCCCCCGGAATATTAAAAGTGATTTTCATACATAAGGTAGCTATACACAATTTATGGCCTTTTTCACCATTTTGAGGGGGTACTGTACTACAACATACTGCTGCACCATGGTAATAATTGATAAACATCACATGAATGCTTGGTTACAAGATGCAGAAATGGTCGGAGCATTCACATGTCTGTATGTTGACCTAATTGTCAAGTCACAAGTTGAATTATCTCCCTTGGTCGATGCCAAATCCTCATTTGAACCATATTTTTGACCGATATTAGCCGTCTTTGGCAAAGCGAATGTCAGTCTATAATCACATTATGAACTGATATAACCTAGATATATGTAAGATATATTAACATATAACGAAAAGATATCGTATCAATTTTGAAATTTGTCTTGGAAGAGCATACGTCTGTTTACAAGGGAGATAAATGATGCTATTTTCTGGCGGAGTACCATATACAGAGCTGGTCCACACCATATACGAAACACATACTTCCTATTCAAACTATGGTACCTTTCTAAAATAATTAGACCATCAAAACAGTACCCCCGTGAATAACAAAGACCAAACTGACAGTAATAGCCCTTAAAATCCTAGAATAAAATCCCAGAATCCTCCGCTCACGAGACTAACTATATATGACCCGCCATATCAAATCCAGTCGGAAGTCGGGATTTTTTTTTTACCCTGTGCCAATGCATTCTCTTATATATGCGAGTCGACCATAGGTCGCCTCGCATATATAATATACGAGAATGCATTGGCCTAACAATTTTGTTTCATGTTTTTTAAATAAATGTTTCTTACAATTTTTAGGACATAACATAAAAAAACATTCATTACCCTGCAGGGAACCCCACACATATATAGAAGCACCTAGAAGAGTGTCGTCTGCTCATGTTTGTCTGGGGCTCTGTATGGGTGAAATTATAAAAATTGTTAAAGAATACAAGAACAAATTATTAAAATTGTCAAAAATTGTTAGGCCAATGCGACCTATAAGAGAATGCATTGGCACAGGGTAAAAAACAAATCCCGACTTCCGACTGGATTTGATATGGCGGGTCACATATGGTTTATTATCCATTATGCTTCGACGAGATCGAAGAAAACATTGCACTATTCGTCATGTAGCTTCTACAACGAGATACATTTCCATAACACCAAACAAGATCTCAGTTGTATTATGGATGTCTATATAATTCTGTCCCCGCAGTTATTGATTCTAGTTTCTAAATACTTTTGTGCAGGCGATATTTCGTATGATGTCAATACATCATTCATTTTGCCTCGTCACAGAAATCACAATACGCATGTAGTAAATGCCAACCTCAATTCAATTTGTAAAATATTTATTGTGTCTCCCGTTTTATATTTGAATCATGATGTTGACGATGAAGATCATTGTGGTTGTGGTGGTGGTGGTGGTATTGTGTTTACCATATTAAGAACCCGACCAGATAAATGGAGTGGGTAAATTGACATGACAAATATCATGTTTTAAAGGCCCACTTTATTTTTGAACCCCCAGATTACATTATATAAAATATAATTATGCCATATTATATACCATTTGAAAGAGGAAGCTCCAAAACATAGTATTATCAACTTATCCGGTGTAATAAACTGTGAACACGTGTTGTTTTTGTTAGGCACCGACGTGATTTCTGTGCTTAAGTTTCACCTGCATTGTATTGCAAAGTCTATTATTTTCAATGGAAGGGGAATAACTCAATATCTTAGTTTGAATAATGTTGCATTCTGAGAGCGAAACGGGGAAATGTTTATATGATTTCAGATATTTTTTATTACTCTATGGACAGAGACGTTCCAAATGGTGATGAATTATAGTATTTTAACCATATTTCCATATTTTATGTCATAAATTGTTATTAAAACCATATATCTAGGCACTATAAAATTAATAATCGGTGACTCGAAAATTAATTGGGCCTTTAAATGATTATGTTGACGACGACGACGGATACCGGGGGGGGGGGCTGATTGATGATGATACCGGGGGGGGGCTGATTGATGATGATACCGGGGGGGGGGGCTGATTGATGATGATACCGGGGGGGCTGATTGATGATGATACCGGGGGGGGGGCTGATTGATGATGATACCGGGGGGGCTGATTGATGATGATACCGGGGGGGGGCTGATTGATGATGATACCGGGGGGCTGATTGATGATGATACCGGGGGGGGCTGATTGATGATGATACCGGGGGGGGGGGCTGATTGATGATGATACCGGGGGGGGCTGATTGATGATGATACCGGGGGGCTGATTGATGATGATACCGGGGGGATGCTGATTGATGATGATACCGGGGGGGCTGATTGATGATGATACCGGGGGGGGCTGATTGATGATGATACCGGGGGGGGGGGGCTGATTGATGATGATACCGGGGGGCTGATTGATGATGATACCGGGGGGCTGATTGATGATGATACCGGGGGGGGGGGGCTGATTGATGATGATACCGGGGGGGCTGATTGATGATGATACCGGGGGGGCTGATTGATGATGATACCGGGGGGGGGGGCGGATTGATGATGATACCGGGGGGGCTGATTGATGATGATACCGGGGGGATGCTGATTGATGATGATACCGGGGGGGGCTGATTGATGATGATACCGGGGGGGCTGATTGATGATGATACCGGGGGGGGGGGCTGATTGATGATGATACCGGGGGGGGGGGCGGATGATTGATGATGATACCGGGGGGATGCTGATTGATGATGATGCCGGTTTTGATTGTATCGCAAATAAACATCGTATAAATACATAGTACTATGAGATGAGATAGGGAGGGGGTCACTAGCTCTCCAACTTGCTCTCCCTCTCTCTCTCACACACACACTACAATATTTATATATTTCTATACTAATTGTTTGAGATGATGATAATGCTAATGATTGATGATGATATTGATGACGATGATGATGATTATGGATGGTGGACTGATGATGATGATGACGACGATGATGATGATGATGATGGATGGTGGAGTGATGATGACTATGATTATGATGATGTGATGATGACGATGACGATGCTGATGATGATGGACTTATGATGATGATGTTGACGATGTGATGATGATGTGATGATGATGATGATGATGATGGACTGTTGATGACGATGATGATGTGATGATGATGATGATGATGATGGACTGATGATGATGATGATAATGATGACGATGATGATGAATATGATGATGATGATAATGATGATGGACTGTTGTTGATGATGATGATGGACTGTTGTTGTTGTTGATGATGATGATGATGATAATGGACTGTTGATGATGATGATGATGGTGATGATGATAATGATGATGTGATGATGATGATGAACTGTTGATGATGATGATGATGATGATGACGATGAGATGACGATGTGATGATGATGATGATAATGGACTGTTGATGATGATGATGTGATGATGATGATGATGCCGATGATGATGATGATTATGATGATGATGGACTGTTGTTGATGATGATGATGATGCGATGATGATGGACTGTTGATGATGCTGGTGATGACGATGTGATGATGATGACGACGACGATGATGATGATGATGATGATGATGATGATGATGATCGATGATGATGCTGATGATGACGTTGAAGATGATGAGCGTCCTGTGGTAGTCATTCCCAGCACTGTGAAAAAATACCGTATTCCTACAGCACATTGTGCTGTTATTTTGTTGAAGGACGCCACGTAATATATCCATTTTTACATCACGGTGTAATACATTCTGCTAGAGATTCCAGCTTTGGGAAACGTTGACCAATAAAATCCAGCCATGTAGCGAATGTTCCTGTATATATGACCACGTAGTGAAACAATGGATATAACTGTTAAGAATATATACTCTGCTGATATTTACCTATCTATTACTTATATATTACTTACATATGGCAAGTTATGCTTGTATTCATGCAGCTCAGAATGCATTCCGGTGCTGTTTTCTACGTTCCGGCTTTTTGCATGTCATGCAGTAAGTTCTAGCTCATTTTTGTTCTAGCGATTGGAAAATCTCATATTTATTTTTACAAAATGGTGGCAAGACTTTTGGGTAAAAGCTACTGACGGAAAATATGTCAGATTGTCTGCGCTAGGTTTTTACGTGAACCGGACACGATACATTTTTGAAAACAGGCCGATGGCTATATACTCATTGATATTTCCATCAAAATGTGGCACTGCATGTTGTACATCCATCTTTTTGTTTGGGAGATATTCTAACTAAGCGTGTTTCGATGTATGCTATATATTAACTGATATAAACAACTGACTAACAATACAACTTGGTCGAGGGGTTAAGGAAAGGGCATCTCGGCCCTTTCGACAATCCCGGGGATGCCACCCAAACTACCCACTTCTCTACAACTTGGCCGCGAGGTGAGTACAGTTCATGCGTATATGCTTATGCACAGTGGAGTGACGTATTGGTTATAGGCCACACCAAGGCTGTTCCCCGACATCCTCCCCGGGGAGGCAACAAGATAAACAAGTAACACTGCTGTATAGCTGCGCACAAATAACTAAAACAACTTTGATTCACGAACAGTTCACAAGGTCCGCAATATTCAGCCGCTAATTCATATTGACGCTCGTTGTAACAATCATGAACATAGATACACAGATGTCCCGGACGTTCAGCTTTGTTAGTACAATTCAATATAGTTATGATAGTCGTCATACTGGACTCTCTGAAAACAGGATGGTGGGAAACATGTCGTGGATTAGCTTAGGTGTGGCCTAGCTTACAAGACTGTGACTCTACTGTGAACACTTATAAGCATATACCAATTAATTGTACTCACCACAGCGCGTTAGCGCAGCCAACTTGATTGTAGTCAGATCTGTACATACGTTAATACAGCATACATCACAACAACAGTCGTTAGATACTCTATCCCTCAAAAAACATGACATTTACGGTTACCAGTTTCATTGAGATTAACAACATATATTGGCACCTTCGTATAATATCCACATCTCATCGTGTCCGTTGGAATGTTACCGTATTTGAGAAGTCCTGGTATCATGCCTGGCGTCGCACCACTGCACTTGTTCGTTGTGTCTGAATCTCAACATTCATAAGAAAGCATTCATCTCTGTCAGACCAAGGTAAATGTGCCGCACAATGATTGTCAACATAATCGATGGATTCACTGCTATCAATGGCGTCGTGCTTCTCAAATTTCTCAGTGTCACGGTTCTCTAAACAATCCTCGGTCAGCACACTCAACATCATACAGTCCGATTTCGGCGAAGATTTTATCGGACCAGCTAGGATGTATCCTAATTTTGACTGAACTGCTATTGGGCCTGACTTTCCACGAATCTGAGTTCCATCAACTAACGTATAGTACTGATCCGCACCAATTAGTTTGTCAATTACGAAAGAATCGGAGTTTCTTGTTGGATGGGCCAATTTGAGACCACGGATGTGCTCATAGTGTGATAAATTGCGATAGGTACTGATATCCAATGGTGTGGAGATTTGAGGAACCACGAGAAGAATTAGTATCACATCCCCGGTGTCACATGGTAGTCTCACACGGACGACATCAAGAGACATTGTTTGAGGAATTCCATATCCAAATGCTGACACGTTTATTTGACGTTTACCGATCGAGTTTAGTTGCATTCTCTTTGCACATGTTTCAGTTATGAATGAGCATTGTCAACCGTCGTCAAACAGGAAATTTGCACTTTTACAACATATTTGGGAAGAAACGTCAGCCACCGCAGTTTTCAGCAACGTTAGCGAGACACAAGTAACTGTCAGCAGCATCGGTTTGTACTTACATTGAACCCACAATCTCGATCGCGTGTGTCTGAAGATGAGGCGAACATTTGGTGAGTGGTCTGATTTTGGTTCAACTCGTTCATAGCCGTGATTCTGGATGGGTTATAGAGAATCGAGTGATGTTTACATTGACAAATTCTGCATCGAAGTTTCGATTCACAAACGAACACATGGTCTGAACTAGAAAGGCAATTGTAACACAAATTCTGTTCTTTGACGACGTTAAGTCTATCTTCGAAATTACTGACTTTAGAACAAGAATATGAAGAGTGGGTTTGAGATGTACAATAAACACAATACAGCTTATTTGAAGATGAATCACTGATATTGTTACGAATTGCATTCTTGGCACTCGTGAACATAGTTGAAACAGGTGATTGCTCGTAAAAACGGTCTTCACAGCCAGCTTCAAGAATTTCGATCTCTTGGCTGAGGAATTTCCGAATTTCAGTTAAGCGGAACTGTCTATTTCCATATTGGCTGACAATCGTACAACGTAAAACAGGAGGTAACTTTTGTAACACTGTTGACTCCAACATGTCACTGTAAGATAATGCATGTTTGTTCATGGCCTCCAGGGATCGCACATGTGACTCGAGTTCATCTCGATATCTGTTAAGGCTGTACAAGTTATACTGAGGACGAGGAAGTGCAGACAATAATTGTAGATGTGCGTTAATAATTTTATGTGACTGTCCAAAACGCTGCTTCAGAATTTCGACAGCCTGAACGTAGTTATCGTTGGTAAGTGGTAAACCCATTATACAACATAATGCTTGTTCTCTAAGCAGTGAGCGTAAGTGTTGGAATTTCTTAATCCTGGGCAAGTCAGTGTCGGGAACACTGTGAATGGCAGCTTCAAATGAGTCCCAGAATGTCTGCACTCCATAATGTCACCCGAGAATATTGGCAAAGTTAATTTGGGAAGAGATACATTTCTGGTAAAACATTTCGGTGAATGATAATTTGTTGCTGTTTCGAGTTTAGCTGATGCCTTCTTGTGGTCGGAAATCATAATCTGTGCTGACAGTAATGTTTTTTCAATTTTACACATGTAATTCTCAGTCTCGTCGGCCTCCAGCGCTAACTGTTCATCATCCTCGATCATATTTAAAATGGACTCATTTAACCCTTTACCCAACATAACGGCCCTGTGCCAATGCATTCTCTTATATATGCGAGTCGACTATAGGTCGCCTCGCATATATAAGAGAATACATTGGCTTAACACATATTAAAAATGATAAAATTGTTAAAGAATGTAGAAAAAAATTATAAAGTTGTTAAAGAATGTAAGAAAAATGGTAAAAAGTGTTAAAAAAAGATTTTTTTTAGGCCAATGCATTCTCTTATATATGCGAGGCGACCTATGGTCGACTCGCATATATAAGAGAATGCATTGGCACAGGGCATAACTGTAACCATCACAATGTGGTCAATGAACCGGTTCCAATGATATCCATATTTACGTGCGCTCGCGCAACAGTATGGCGATCAGACAGATTCGTTCGTAGCTTGGTGTCACACTCCATGACGTCACCAAAAACGACGTAAAACCTCGTGGCGTTCTGACATTTTTACTGTGCCGCGTTTTTGCTATGTTTATTTTATGTGTTGTTTTCGATTATTTGTTTGTCGCCGATATCGCCATTTGTCAGGATTCCCTGTTTCTATATTTAAAACTGGCATGCTCGTAGTTGGCCTCGATTTCGATTTTTTCTCCCAGGCAAAATTCGTCACAGTTATGACAAAAATAGATCGACCTACATTTTCTCCATCAGAAATCTACATCAAAGAGTCTATAGACTCCTTCGGGACCTACATAGACTCCTTCATTTAGGTATTTTCACTTATAATTGGGAAGTTTTATCATTTTTGGTTCGTGCGAAGACCTCTTTTTATCGTGCGGGAAAAGAGAGACATTCAAAACGCGATTTCGTAATTCGACGCAATAGGCTGAATAGCCTAACCTTCAGCAGAGTTCCGGATCAAATACGACGAATGACGTAACACAAAACAAAACGCATTTGTTAACACAAACACCGTTTGAAGAGTTTATTATTACATAAAATGATCGTTTTTGATTAATTATTGATTAATTATTGATATCTATCGTTGCATATTGGCTGCTATCAATATTTACAAAAATAGTACTAATTATTTCTTATAATTGCTCCTTTGGTCAACTTTGACTATCGGAAAATGAAAATGAAAATATGCCGCTGAAAAAAATGTAATCGATATTAAAGTCTCATCCTTTCGGCAACATGGAATTGGTTTTAATTACTTAAATGATTAATATAGTAATTTGCCTTTTATCTGTGATGAAATGAGAAATGGTAATTGTCTTTTTTTGCTAACATTAAATTAAATTAAATAAATTAAGTAAAATACAGTGAAATTATTTTTTTAATTATTGTTTATTACATTTTTGCGCACGTTGGCATCTCTCTGAGTGCATTCTAGTTGTATGGTGTTATTGAGACAGACCGAAGATATTTTAGGCTGTTGAAGCTTTATTTGGGCGTTTTTGGCCGGTTTGTTGGGTAAAGGGTTAAAGTAGTTAAAATGTCTATTATACGTCTGGCTACTTGCGTGGTGACGATCTCTAACTCTCGGTAGTCGGGTGGCTTCATTTCCATGATCGATTCTGCATCTTTAGTGTGTCTCGTAGAATGACATCGCAATGCTGACTGTTTCCTTATCAGAGCGGCTAATTCTTCGGATTTTTGCTTTTCCATCTTCAAAGTGGTTCGAGGGACCAATGTTTGGGAGAGATTCTAACAAAGCGTGTTTCGATGTATGCTATATTAACTGATATAAACAACTGACTAACAATACAACTTGGCCGCGAGGTGAGTACAGTTCATTCCTATGCTTATGCACAGTGGAGTGACGTTTTGGTTATAGGCCACACCAAGGCTGTTCCCCACTTTTCTCGTTTGGAAGAATTACCGGATCATGATGCACACGGAATTGATAATTATGTTGCCTTCGTTTCTCATTATGAAAATGAATTTATCACCATCATTCACGTTTGCAAAGTGCATGTTATAGGTTTGAGCAACATCAAATAATTCTTTACTCAAGTCAGTGTATGCACTGCATTCCATTGTAAAATGCTTTTCATTTCAATTTTTTCCCCATAACAAATTATGTCTTTTAATAAAGTCTTTTGGCTGCGTGTCTCGGCCGTTTTCTATAGTGCTAGTATATGATTGCTAACACACATTCGGGTGAACATTTCTCTTGCTGTTGGTGATCGAACGTGTTTGAGCTATGGTTTTATTTCATATTTGTCTTTAAATTCATGCACGTTCCCAGTTATGTGAGTAGTTTTTGTCGTCATCGAAAATATCTTTCTGAAGGTCACTGTGATGTTTGTTTGATCTGGCTTTCGTGTTGTGATGATAATGATGTGGTGTTGATGATGTGGTGATGATGATGATGATTATGAGGATGTGGTGATGTGATGATGTTGATGATGATGATGATGATGATGATGATGATGATATCTTCCTGAAGGTCACTGTGATGTTTGTTTGATCTGGCTTTCATGTTGTGATGATGATGATGATGATGATGCATGATGATGATGACGTGGCGATGATGATGATGTGATGATGATGATGATGTGGTGGTGATGTTGATGATGATGATATATTTCTGAAGGTCACGATGATGTTTGTTTGATCTGGCTTTCATGTTGTGATGATGATGATGGTGGTGATGATGATGATGATGATGTGATGATGATGATAATGATGATGATGACGATGATGTTGTGATGATGATGATGTGATGATGATGATGATGCTGTGGCGATGGTGATGATGATGATGATGGTGATGATGTGGTGGTGTTGATGATGATATCTTTCTGAAGGTCACTGTGATGTTTGTTTGATCTGGCTGTGCATGATCTGGTTGTGAAACAACCCGGCAAATACCGTGTCTGACATTTGCAGAATGAGGTCCCCATGGGGTGAATTTAGTGACGCTATCCCGCATAGCGGGCTAGTACCACCAAATTCATCCTCTGTGATATAATTCTGCCTAGGCCTCCTCTTCTGGGAAGTATCTCTAGTCTCAAATTAACATTGTTTATAGTTACTTTTTTCGTTCTGTTCAGTTTCTATATCCCATAATTTGCAGAAGATAGAATGCATAATCGAGGTCACAAAAGGGAGAACATCACCAATTTCAACTGGGGAACTGGGAATGTGATCCCAGGTCTCGCATAGCTGCTTAGGCCTGAGCAGAATGAGGCCCACGGAGGGTGAATTTGGTGGCGCTAGCCCGCTGGCGGGATAGCGTCAATAAATTCACCCTCTGGGGACCTCATTCTACAAATGTCAGACACATTAAATTCAGATTTGTTGTGTTGGAGTACGATACCTGGGGGGATATATAGTGATTTTAATGATACAGGTGACAAGTGCTGGTGGGATGCCAGAATATAATGCTTCTATGATAATTCAATAAGTCGCCCCCATACGCCGCGTAATTTACCATTTTATATGAGAGAATGCCAACAAATAATCCTATTAGCACACGCTTACGATCGACATCAAGGCTGCAAATAGTGTGTCTGTCATTTGCAGAATGAGGTCCCCAAGGGTTATCATCATGAAGTTCACCCTCTGGGAACCTCATTCTGCTCAGGCCTCAACTGCTATGGAAGACCCAGGTTCAGATTGCAGTTCCCCAGTTGAAGATGGTGATGTTCACCCATCAGTCACCTCGAGTATGAATTTTATATTCTGCAAATTAGGGGTTATAGAAACTTCCCAAAAGGGAAAAAGAAACTAAAATCAATTTAAATTTGAGACTACATGTAGAAACTTCCCAGAAGAAGAGGCATAAGCAGAATGAGGTCTCCAGAGGGTTAATTTGGTGATGTTACATGTAGCTCGTTGTGCGGGGTAGTCACTAAATTCAGCCTCTGGGAACCTCATTCTGCAAATGACAGACTCACTATTTGCAGACTTGGTCGAAGATTTATACCGAGACTCATTTAAACCAATTCTAAGCGTTATATATCGAGTGATATGGCGCGTAGTAGACCAACCTTGACCTCCTTTTTCCTGTATCCATTATCATTCAATTGAGGTCAGAACCACCGTTGTTCCATGTTCTCCCATTTCACTCGTTGCATTGTTAATGGACGAACCAGACCAAACTCCAAGGTTTGCAGAATTCCATTTGTGGTTACAACTAGCTCGTACCTTAAGTTTTCCAACTGTTGGAAATTTCCAACCCCTAAAATTGGAACATTTCCAACTGATGGCCATTTGTGCCCCCTCCATTGGGTTATAACTGGCTGCTACCTTAATCTTTCCAACATTTCTGCACGCCATTTTAAATAATTAAATTCCAGGTAATAACGACGATCTAATATCGATATTATATATAGAAAAAATAAGTAGTATGGGATCGAAGATGTATTCTGTAAACGATCAGGTTAATAGGTTATCTTAAAATCAAAGTTAATAATTTGATATAAATTTAATTTATGGCTGGAGTCATAAAATAAATTACGAATTTCCGTGTACAATCAAATTAATTCACGGAAGTGGATTGGTCAACGCGTGGCACACATGATCGTCTAGACAATTATGTTGATACGGTGCGTAAACCCAAGCCACTCACTGACTGGTGACTATACATAACTTAAATGAGTATATGGGACTGGTATACATACAATATAACATTTATTTGATACATTTGCTTGAAAACTGAAAAAAAATTACTCGACAACGATAATTTGTATTTTCGCATTCCGGCTAATCTGCCATCCATAACATTACTTCGTAATCAACAGACTTTCAAATAATGGAAATCCGGTTAACTTATTTTACGACTCAGAGACTATAGAAACCAACAACAACATTTGATTACAGTAATACGCGAACATGGTGTATATTTATGGGAGAGGTTATTTCCATCCATTAGCGCAAATGGCCGAGCAGTTGAGATTGTAATTCCCTTTCATCCGTGTCGTGGTTAATGGACACCCGGAAGTAGAATGTCCGGCACCGGATATCACAAAATATATTAGCCGACTTTGCAGAAGTATACTCAATGAGTGACTTCGAGATCAGCTGCAGCTTTTGTTATAGCCGATTTCGGATACAAGTCTGCGCATGCCTGTTTTCTCAAAACAGCCATCGAACCCGAAGATACAAATCTACCAGCCGTAGATCTACGTATTCATTGTTTCATTCATTCAATCATAGTCCACCAAAGTAGACTTATCAGGAAGTAACTTATTTCATATTTTATATTTTGACTTTTCTTTCCATATATGAAGATAAGAGACTCGTAACTGTCCAAATATTAAAATCTATCTTAGTCTTATCCTATTAGTCTACTTTTGTGGATTATTTAATTCATTATCCGACATTTTGGAAATGATCGGTAGCAAGATAGATTGCATCCAGGATTTGGTGGAAACGTGACGTCACATATATCCTGGCCATCGTAACTTCGAGGTCCCATCTACCATATTTCCATTCTGTCTTTTTGGAAAGAATAACCGGATCATGTTGCACATGCATGGAATTGATTATTTGTTTGTCCTTGTTTTTCATTATGAAGATGAACTTATCATCACCACTCATGTTTATGCAATCTATATATGCTATAATTTTGAGCAATATCAAAGAAGTGTTTTCTAGAGTCAGCGTATGCACTGCATTCCATAATAAAAGCATGTTTATTCAACCTGAGTATACCCTTAAAAAATTTCAAGTGTGTTTGCTCAAGTGGGTTAGAATCAGTAAATGAGTATTGTTCTGATCATACGGACAGGTTGCCTCCCTTGAGTATTGTTCTGATCATACGGACAGGTTGCCTCCCTGGAGTATTATATTTCGTCTCTATAGCGAACTTCGTGATATGTTCGTGAGCGGAAATCTCCGCAAACAATCGATTATCTCCCTTGGGCAGGAATTTCAGACGTAAAATTCTCGACAGGCGATCACACCCCGTTGTTTCTTGTTACCAATGGTTCGAACCCAGACATGCGCGAAAATCTGGATTATATCTACTAGCAATCTGAAGAACTTCTTGTTCTTATCATGCGAGGAGGTTGTTTCTCTGCACGGAGTGTTGGATTTCATCTCCATTATCAGATAGCGACCTTCGTGACATAGTCGCGGACAGTAATTTCTTTAGGATACAGTCGATGATCTCCCTTAGGGCACGAATCACAGACGTTAAATGCTCAGCAGACGACCACATCCCGTTGTTGCTTGACATTTTCGAGATAAAGTAGTCGACCATCCGACGAATGGATCACAATCAATTAGCCTCGGAATGTATGGGACTCAATTAGCCTCGGATGGTATGGGACTCAATATTGCAATTAGCCTCGGATGGTATGGGACTCAATATTGCAATTAGCCTCGGATGGTATGGGACTCAATATTGCAATTAGCCTCGGATGTTATGGGACTCAATATTGCAATTAGCCTCGAATGGTATGGGACTCAATATTGCAATTAGCCTCGGATGGTATGGGACTCAATTAGTCTCGAATGGTATGGGACTCAATGCAGGTTATAAGAAGAAAATCAATGCCGACCATTGTTGCGGATATGTGACCCGCCATATCAAATCCAGTCGTAAGTCGGGATTTTTTTACCCTGTGCCAGTGCATTCTCTTATATATGCGAGTCGACCATATGGTCGGCATTGATTTTCTTCTTATAACCTGCATTGAGTCCCATACCATCCGAGGCTAATTGAGTCCCATACCATCCGCCATATCAAATCCAGTCGTAAGTGGTGATTTTTTTTAATATACTTACATTTATCACATAATTTGCCCATAAAAGCAGTTTCATAATTATCGATAAGAGACACGTTTAATATCAGCGCGTGCGATGACGTCACATCGTTCTTCAAATGACTTGCGATCGCTGCGGGTTTTATCGTTGTTTTCGATCGATATTTCGCATTGTCTCGCGTTTATTTGGTCATGTGATAAAAAGTATCTCACACTCGTCCTATTTTATACGTAATTTATCAACCTCGTCCACTAAATTCTATTTGAGCCTCGGTAAACCTCGGCTCAAATCGAATTTAGTGAACTCGGTTGATAAATTCCGTATAAAATAGAAACTCATGTGAGATCCTCTATATATGTAGAAATGCATCTCTTATATATGCGAGTCGACCATAGGTCGCCTCGCATATATAAGAGAATGCATTGGCCTAACAATTTCTTATCATTTAAAAAAAATAAATGTTTCTTACAATTTTTAGGACATAACATAAAAAACATCCATTACCCTGCAGGGAGCCCCACACATAAATAGAAGCATATAGAAGAGTGTCGTCTGCTCATGTTTGTCTGGGGCTCTGTATGGGTTAAATTATAAAATTGTTGAAGAATACAAGAAAACATTATTAAAATTGTAAAAAATTGTTAGGCCAATGCATTCTCTTATATATGCGAGGCGACCTATGGTCGACTCGCATATATAAGAGAATGCATTGGCACAGGGTAAAAAAATCCCGAATTACCACTGGATTTGATATGGCGGGTCACATATAAGATAAAGATCCACTCAGTTGGACACCGCTCCCACTGATCGAGACCCACCACCCACGTCCCTGGATGTTTGTGCTCGATATTTTCAACTTTATTCATCAAACGAATTCCAGAAACTAGACGTGTCTGCGACTTGCAGTAAATATATTAACCGACAGTTAAACATGAGTGTACGGGTCAAGGTCACGTGGAATTCCCAGAATTTTAATATTATATCAAAGCAAATTCCAATTATTTAACTATACTTTCAAGTCCACTTCTGTTTTTAAATCAGATAACCTTCTTGGAACAGAGAAACTTAATAGTCCAAGTGAATGTTTCTCCAATACTCTATCGGATATCTATGCATATTTATTTTTTCAAGCCAACATTTGTGAACTTTACTCTCGATTATTGTCAATCAATCAGCAAGTCGCCCAAAATATACTGCAAATCGTAGACACGTCTAGTTTCTGGAATTCGTTTGATGAATAAAGTTGAAAATATCGAGCGCAAAGGGTGAAATAAAAGAGGTATTGGTGGCTTCGGAATGACTTGTAGAATATATATGAGTATTTATATGTTATGAAATCGCGTTTAAGTACAATTGAAAAAGCCATTACATATTTTCCTTATATGACATAGTGTATATGACATAGTGTATATGACATAGTGTATATGCCACTATAGTGACCAATAAGCGCATGCTTCCCGCCAACTTGGCAGCACGCCGACAAAATTACTTTACATTGATTAGGCGGATTAATACTATTTTGAAAAGCTGCGCATGACACAAAAACCAGAAATGCAAATGATTTATTTGTTCATTAAAGTTAAATTCTTTTCCAACTTCGTTGCACTAACGAAAATGTACACAAAATCAAAGAGGCAAATTACGAGACTATATTTTTTCGTCGAAATCCTGAGCGCGCAATATATTATTGTGAAGCATCTCAGCCAAAATGTAAATGTATGCATTTTTAAGCTTCTTCTAAATGCCCACTTATTTTTCAAACCCCCAGATTACATTATGTAATATATATGCCATATTATATACCATCGAACCACCAGATCACATTATGTAAAATATATGCCATATTATATACCATCAAACCCCCAGATTACATTATGTAAAATATATGCCATATTATATATCATCGAACCACCAGATCACATTATGTAAAATATATGCCAGATTATATACCATTTGAAAGAGGAAGCTTCAAAACATTGCATTATCAACATATCCGGTGTAATAAACTGTGGACATGTTGTTTTTATTGAGTTACCAACGCGTTTTGTCATCTAGATTGCACTAAAATGCAGTATTATTTTCAATGCAGGGTGAATAACTCTATATATTAAAGATAGAGTTCTTCCCCATCCATTGAAAACGTTTTTATTCAGTTGCATTCTGGGAGCCAAGGGGGGGGGGGGAAGTCATTCTATGATTTCAGCAGTTTTCTATTTCTCTGTGGGCATCTTCTGAGACACAGATGTTTCAAATATTGATGAATTATAGTATTTTAATCATATTTTATGGCATAGATTGTTATTAAAACCGTATATCAAGTCACAATAAAACAAATAATCGGTGACTCGAAAATTAAGTATGCCTTTATGTCTTGTTAACCCTTTACCCAACAGAAGGGCCCTGTGCCAATGCATTCTCTTATATATGCGAGTCGACCATAGGTCGCCTCGCATATATAAGATAATGCATTGGCTTAACACATTAAAAATTATAAAATTGTTAAAGAATGTAAGAACAAATGGTAAAAAGCAGGGGGGGGGGGGGTCATCCACTTTTTTCCATACACTAGGCCGGGTGGGTGGGTGGTTCAGCTGCGAAAAAGTCACTTTTTTCCTGAGTGGTCGCAATTTTTTCCTCTTACAACATTTCTTCAATATAAATGCCTCAAAGTGTTCAGCATCATTGTTAAGGTGTGTATGACACTTAGGGTAGTGCTTAGGGGGGTACTAGTTAGTGTGGATATGGGCATGATGCTTCTCAGAAATCCAGATTACGAACCAACTCTCATGAATTCGCCTTTTACATCCGATCACATTGCCATGTACCAATGCTACTGGTTCCAGATGAAACTGGACAGTTATGTAGCACATGAATAAACTTTAATATAAATAAAATGAAAAAAGCTATTCATTTATCTCATTAATATTTGCTCATTGTACCTGATCAGACCAGATGACTCAGTCAAAATTGTATCGGAATTTGACATGGGACTGTAGACTGCAACAACGCATATCACTGAGATAATAATCTTGAGATGGTGGGACCCAGATAAAAGATTGGGCGAGCATACAGAGACCTTGAATGTGTAGATAATATGGAGAAGGCTGCTAAGTGGAATAAACAAAATCAGAACAGATGAGTGAAAAGAAGGGAAAGAAAATATAATATAACTTAATATAATATGCAAGTCTAAAAATAATGTGCTGGTCATCAGCAAAATGATCGAAGTCTGCAGAGGGCGAATTTGGCGATACTACCCGGCATAGCATCAACAAATTCAACCTCTAACGACCTCATTCTATTTTGGTCTCGACCAGCCATGGAGAACTAGCTACATATGAGGGTCACATATGGTGAATTTGGTAATGCTATAGCCCACTCTGCTGGGTAGCATCACAAAACTCACCCTCCTTGGAGCTTATTCTGCAGACTGCATATGGCCGTCTTATTTTCAAGTTTCTATTTACACGCAGTACATGTATTTGTATGAATGCTTGACCTGGGTCTGGCCTTAGCACAGTACCTAGCCCAAGAACTCAGCTCATGGAAATGAAAATTAGTTTTGTGATACATAGTGGATTTCAGCTGAATACCTGTATTGTTGGAGAGTTAATTGCCAGGTGGTGTTGCCCTAATAATTTTTTCAAAAATCATAATTGACATAAATTCATGTGATACTATGGGACACATCTAAAGTTACACTTTCTGTGATGAAAAGAAGGTACACTAATGCTTTTATATTTGTTTACATGTATATATAAATGAGCATTATGAGCTACCTTAGACAATATTTGGGGAAGAATCAATCAATAATTTACTGATCAGCACATGTATTCTGTGTGTTATTTTGGGTTTTTCCATGTATTTTTTTAGAACCTATTTCGTGTTGTTACAAAAGTTGGAATGACTTAGAAGAACCAGAAATGGAAATAGGGTAACTGTAATACTGACCATCAAGCTTAAATGGTGTGATATTACAGATTTGGAGGTAAAAAGGGGGTGGGTACCCCGCATGAAATTGGAAAAAATATTTTTTCCTTCAAATAGCGGGGTGGTGGGTACACAAGAGCCGGAAAAAAGTTTTTTCAGCCTAATGTCATGTCACTTTTTTCCGACCCCCCCCCCCCCCCCCCTGTAAAAAGTTTTAGGCCAATGCATTCTCTTATATATGCGAGGCGACCTATGGTCGACTCGCATATATAAGAGAATGCATTGGCACAGGGCATCACAATGTGGTCAAGGAGCCGGTTCCAATGATATCCATATTTGTATGGTTCTATTGAGACAGACTGAAGATATTTTAGGCTGTTGAAGCTTTATTTGGCCGGTTTTGGCCGGTTTGTTGGGTAAAGGGTTAAAAAGGCATAAAGCTCTAGCTTTGTCGTTGGGAATCAAATTTATCATACTCGTTTCATAAAATCTTATATCCCAACATAACTCGTTGGAGATCCTTTATATCTAACGTGATGGGAATCAGGTGCAATTTTCATGGTGGTATCACCCATTGAACGATTTTGCAATTGCCCGCCGTACTATACACCTGCACCCTCCAATTGATCCACCGGGCGCCCATGAGATGGTGGCCGCACATGTTCAAGCGGTATTTCGTCATTCGATTACACCGAGTAGTATATGATATATTGTCAAGGGAACGTCTAGACTATATAGAGTACTTACTCACACACCCAAGTCACAATTTACTAACAGATAGTGTATCTACTAATATGATATTTTTGACAAACCTGATACTTTGTTGATGTCGAGCCAAGTATTCCAGTCACAACACAATCGACAAATTATAGGATGTATGAGCAGCGAATCAATCGATATCAATACAATACGATACATCCTGGTGGTAGCTATGTATAGAGAAAGAGATAGATTATCTGAAATTGTCGGGCGTCAGACTCCGTCCAGTTCCGACAGGGCACCACAACCTTGGCCAAAAATTTCAACAGTTTGACATTTCATGCCCGATTCTCCTATGGTGGCCATACATGTGGCAAATTATCTGTTTCAAACGGTGACATACATATATTCAACTTTATTATACGCTCACCAATGATATACGGCAGCGTATAATTGGTGCCAACTTGAGTTATCATACTAAAC
The DNA here is from genome assembly GCA_032622095.1 of Siphonodentalium dalli. Lineage (NCBI taxonomy): Eukaryota > Metazoa > Mollusca > Scaphopoda > Gadilida > Siphonodentaliidae > Siphonodentalium > Siphonodentalium dalli. Next base: position 194,781,219 of record CP136069.1, read on the forward strand.
AGTTTAGTAAACTGTTTAAACATGCAGTGTATAGCTAAACCGTAAACAGTTCCACTCCAGTTTAGATAAACTGTTTAAACAGTAACTGTTTACAAATCTGTTTTGTTTAGAATAATGAAATTAATTTTGCGCTAATAAGCTGCCTTAACAATGGATTATAGAACAACTGCCGTTAGATAATATCGTTACCCTCCCCCACTTATAACGGATATATATAGAACACGCACGTAGTGTTTCGTATACCAAATTTACTTTTACACCACGAGTGGGATTGGTGATTTACCGCACGAGCTATTGAAATTTATAATAACATTTCACCTGCATACTAACTCATATGCGAGCAACCGATTCACTTACATGTACACATGTGCGCAGAAGTTTTGTTCAAAATCCTTGTGAATTGGTAGAGTTAGAATTACTTTTATTATCAGATATCACGATGATACTATTTTTTAAAAAATAGAAATTCGACACACTTATGGCGAAATGAATGGATTGATATTGGAACTATATTTATCTGCGGTTGGCATGCAGTGAAGTGAAACTGAGTAAGTGGACACAGATCAGCTGGAGATGTTGGTGCATCGAAAATGTATTGTTAATTGTGAATTGTCCTTATAACTATCACAAATTGTGTGTTGAATTTTCTTCGAATACTGGTCAGGTTTATCTTTAATTCCCGCGAGTTTTTGAACGTCAATGCTAAAGGACCATGAATTATTTTTGGGATTGTGCGGTTATCGGACATTGCGGCTGTGAACGAGCAATCTTTCTCCGAAGTCGATATTTTTAAAGACATATTATGGACTTATTCGGGGCGTGAAACTGATAAGGTAGTACTCATGCACCATGCCAACTGTGGGAATGTAACATTCTACTAAACATCGCCGAAAATCTCAAAGAAATTAACCATACCACTCCAAACAAATCATCGTCTGAACTACGCTTAATTGTAAATAATTACAACTCGATTCGGGATAATAGTTCGCCATCGAGAGTCGTTGCATTTAATTAGTATATAAGAATGACGATGTGTGTTGTCAATTTGGATATAATATTTGTACAAATTACTAGCTTTGAACAAGATTATTCTCCATTTATATTTTATCACCCCATCGGAGTGTTTCACATGACTTTAACGCATATTTAGTGGCGCGAGATAAGGCTCCACACACAACGGGGTATCTACCATGTTCAGCATGTACCGCGTAATTAGATACATGCTTTCATATACGCACCACAAGTGCTCGTTTGAAAATACTGAGATGGGACAATTCACATGATGCAGTATCTATATTGTTGATATCAGTATCTATATTGTTGATATCAGTATCTATATTGTTGATATCAGTATCTATATTGTTGATATCAGTATATATATTGTTGATATCAGTATCTATATTGTTGATATCAGTATCTATATTGTTGATATCAGTATCTATATTGTTGATATCAGTATCTATATTGTTGATATCAGTATCTATATTGTTGATATCAGTATCTATATTGTTGATATCAGTATCTATATTGTTGATATCAGTATCTATATTGTTGATATCAGTATATATATTGTTGATATCGGTATCTATATTGTTGATATCAGTATCTATATTGTTGATATCAGTATCTATATTGTTGATATCAGTATCTATATTGTTGAAGTTGATATCAGATGTCAATGGTTCACAACCATTTACCGTATATTTATAATTGGTTGAATAAGTGTATCGTAGAGTGTCGGATTTTGTTGTAGTGATATAACAAGTCCGTTGAAAAACTCGACATCAGAATCGGGGTTGAGGCTATCATAACCAGATTGCTTGGTCGCTCTTATAGTTTAAATACTTTTCCAATATTCACTCAGGTCGGGTACGAGTTACCAGAGAAATTACTCTAACGATTGGTGAAGCAACTTTTCATTCAAATAATATGAAGTTTGTGCATGCCGTGCTTCGTTACTTTACGATATATACTATTGTTCGAAATCCAAGATTACTAAATAATAGCATGGTATACACATGATTGTGGTATATAGACGATGTGTTGAAATCCGATTTCCCATCACCGTTACACCAGTTACGGACCATGCAAGGGATATAATAATACAAGTAATGGAGGTTTCGTTCAGAACCCGGAACACAACGTATATTAATACCAAATTGCGAAAACTTCTTGGCAAACACGGTAAAGTGACAAATTCTCCTCAACTCATTACATAAGTTTGCATTTGGTAAATGTTAAGCTAATAAATCTGGTCACAATCTATTAGCTTGATAGCCAGTCTGGCCACTATAATTTAATCAGTGGCTGGTGTATTGTTGGGGCGGAATCTGACCGCCGCGTATCTGGGCTCTGGTCACGAATGATAAATACATTGATTACATTACCGTTCCCGCATATAATAGCAAACCCCATGTAGGGTTTACCTCCCTTCACAATTACTTGACATAAAGTCCCAAAAATAAGGTTTTATTCGAATTGATAAATCGGTATACTAATATAAGCAACTCAAGTTATGAAAGAATTACCAAATGGCCGGACAAACATATCCCAAATACAAGCACAGAACACAAAATACCGGGCATATGTCGCCTGCTTCCTGGAAATAATTTACTCAGCTACAATCCTGCAGCGATAAAATCGCTCCGGACGCCAAATTAACGGAGTTTAAAACATGTTTAACCATTACTGACGAGTGACTCGGGTTTGAAAGTGAATCCGACCTTACAGCTTTACAGTACACTCCGGTGTGGTGATCAAATAGAAGTGGAGAATAATCTTGTTCAAATTAGTAATGTTTACAAATAGTATATCCAAATTGACAACATCCACCGTCATTCTTATATATGAATTAAATGCAGTGACTCTCGATGGCGATATCGTTTTCGTTAGTTTATCGCCGAAAGATGCGTCCCGAATCGAGTAGTAAATATTTACAATTGAGCGTAGTTCAGAGATGTTAGTCTATGGAGTGGTACGGTCGATTTGCTTCATAATTTCGGCGATATTAGTAGAATGGTACATTCCTCCAGTTATCATAGCGCCTGAATACTAACTTATCAGTTTTACGCACCCGAACAAGTACGTAATATGTCTTTAATTCGGCAGCTTCAGTTGTGCATCTGTTTATAAGCAGCAATGGACCATGCAGTTTGTTCAAAGCGATTAGAACCCTGTATTGTATTTATCGAGTATAGTTGGCACCAAGAGTGATTCAATTAACTCCGGACACATATATAGCTGAGAGAGGCAGACATCGATTGCGTAGGATTCGATTATGGTCGGCATTGGTATGACATGGCGGGATATAGTTACTTGTCCACACTGAATACTCAGAATGCGGTCAGGGTTTTGTTTTTGTAAACGGAATTCCGAAGTGGACAGTTGGTATAGACGGGTAATTAACCATGTGTATATCTAGACTAAATCGTTTCGGTCCAAAACAGCTTGGGATATCGGTTGGGATGATGTTGTTTTGGACCGAGTCCCACGCCATTGCTCTTCTATAACGGACTTTCATTCCAAAGACGTACTACGTGCATACACGTGGATCTCGAGCATTCACGTAAACCACTGAATGTGATTAATCAACTGACATGTCCGCGATTAATATTACTTCAAAATGGTATATCATTTACTGTGATAGAAAAAAAGTAGAGTGATAATACGTTTGTTTGATGTATTGGTTACATGTACTTTCTGATAACGCGACAAATCAAAATTCTCTGGAAAATAAGGCTTTGTTTACTTATAATTCTCGTTGCTTTGTTTACTTATAATTCTCGTTGCTTTGTTTACTTATAATTCTCGTTGCTTTGTTTACTTATAAATCTCGTTGCTTTGTTTACTTATAATTCTCGTTGCTTTGTTTACTTATAAATCTCGTTGCTTTGTTTACTTATAAATCTCGTGGAAAATAAGACTTTGTTTACTAATAAATATCGTTGCTTTGACATTTAACGGACATCTGATATATGCATGTCTGATATCGTCATGCCTGGGAAAGGCTGTCCTCTATGTTCGTATACGCAAGGCTTCAATTTGACCTAAGCCAATGACATACAACCAAGATAACTACCGTCCACAATTATGGACGTAACTACCACCATGCAATTAAAGCCATTTGGCGGTGTGCGCTCCAAAATACGTCTAATCTCATAATGGGAACATATTTTAACCTTAATTAACCCTCATAATGGGAACATATTTTAATTTTAATTAACCCTCATAATGGGACCATATTTTATCTTGAATTAATTTCCGTATTTTAATTGACCTTCATCAGGGATGGGTCCATTACATTGCAAAGTAATGCAACCTGAAAATTTTTAACGGACATCTGACCATGGGTCGCCTCGCATATATAAGAGAATGCATTGGCCTAACAATTTTTTACAATTTTAATAATTTTTTCTTGTATTCTTTAACAATTTTATAATTTCACCCATACAGAGCCCCAGACAAACGTGAGCAGACGACACAATTCTATATGCTTCTATATATGTGTGGGGCTCCCTGCAGGGTAATGGATGTTTTTTATTTTATGTCCTAAAAATTGTCAGAAACATTTATTTAAAAAAAATGATAAAAAATTGTTAGGCCAATGCATTCTCTTATATATGTGAGGCGACATATGGTCGACTCGCATATATAAGAGAATGCATGGACTTTACCCCGTTAAATCAGGACACTCAATTTAAGATACATCTTAACATCGCGTGCCACATGTTAATCAGATTCAATACCAATCACTATCTAATGGGGAACACCGATTAAATAATATTTTATATCTATACATGTATAAGCCTTGGCGTATTGGCCAGACTCAAGACATCCTATACTTTCGTGTATATATATCTATTCACACGAGAGTACATATAGGAGCCTCTTCTAAACCGTTCGTTTTGGATGTGCACTAACAGGTTCATTACACTTACTGTTCAATACCCCATCAAATCTCTTCTTACTGTTCAATACCCAATCAAATCTCTTCTTCTTCGTACCGATCGTCTCCCACACCAATGTGATTTACCTCATATTATCTTAATAGACGAAAACAAGCCTTGAGATAGTGTGCCTGTCATTTGCAGAATGAGGTCCCCAGAGGGTGAATTTAGTGATGCTACCCCGCATAGCGGGTTAGCATCACCAAATTCACCCTCTGTGAACCTCACTCTGCTGAGTTGTAAGCAGAATGAGGTCCACAGAGGGTGAATTTGGTGATGCTAGCCCGCTATGCGGGGTAGCATCCCTAAATTCACCCTCTGGGGACCTCATTCTGCAAATGACATACACACTATTTCAAGGCTTGGACGAAAACAAGCAATTTTCTCGATAATTATGTCTAGACGAGATTAATCGAAGGAATAGGTGACCATATATAGCGCCACACTGAAGTTACATACTTTCTATAAGCCCGGATCGATATTGATTTATCGAAGATATTGATTTATCGAAGCATAAAGTCCATTTGTGTGTGAGCCCTTGTTCTTTATGGGTGTTGTACATATGTCTGAAAACTCGATCAATTTTATTCAATCTTCTAAGATACGAAATGCAAAGATTGTATTATACAGCACAGTTAAAGGTACTCAACCCGTAAAAAGGGTCCCCATCTCAACAGATTCCAACAACAACAATCCGATCAGAGGGTCCTATATTACTATTTCTTTGGCTTTGGGGGTAAAAAATATTTGATTCGAGTCGAGGAACCCATCAAACAAAGCTCAGAGTTATTAGATATTGATTTTTCAAATTTGTTATGTTCTGGAGATGAGTACCAATAACTGCCGTAATCTGCTCTGGATGTGTACTCCATATCTATTCAAACAGACAAGGATGAATAACTCTAAAATCAAGTGGTAATTTTAACGCAATTTTGACTGCGTTCTGGGCCAGATAGTATTCCCGATAATGAAAAATAATAGATTTATAAAATCGATATCTAACAAATCTGAGCTTTGATGGGTGACTTCCTCGACTCGAATCAAATATTTTTGACCCCCGAAGCCATTGAAATAGTAATTGAGAGGAGTTTTATCGGGTTGAGTACCTTTAATGGTATATATACCTCATTTGTCATCTGTCAAAGCACGGAATAAAAAGAATGTCATACACTTTTCGATTTTCGTTACTGACAATGTTCGAAGTCCATGGAGGTTCAGGTCATTCTTGTAGGATTACATAGATAGATGATCTACGAGTTCCTGGTTTATAGCGGAATTTACAAACGAGCCCTTGGCGAGGTCCAGACATAATTTATTGGACGAGTTTTGTAAATTCCGCCATACACTGCTTGACGAGTTGTAGAATATTTATTACATGATCAAAAACCTCGATAAAACATACTTTAATCAACAAATTGGACATGAAACTAACATCGGCTTCTATAAGACATGCGATGACGTTTCACGCATTTGCGTTGTTTGCCCGAGTAAATAAACATAGTTCCAGATAAATAAAGACTCTTTGACGTAAGTCAAAGGTCACGTTTGCGCATGGGGTGATTATATATTGTTTAATATATAATCCCAACCACAGGGGACACACATGCAGGATCACTATATCAATCAAAAAATATATTGCGCCATGGACTATGTTATAGCGTTGACACCCTATAGAGGGTGCCGTTAGGACTTAGAGGGTGCCAACGCTGTAACATAGTCCATGGCGTTGATCTTAGTAATGGTTAGAGCACACGAATTGTTCTTTACCAGAATCAATCGAGTCGAAGACGAGATTTATTCTGGTAGAGAACAATTCGCGTGCTCTGACCGACTTAGAGCACAATTGATCCCACATAATGCAATAAACTGGAAATGTGCCGTGCGCTGGCCGCGATTGGACACAATAGCCGGTTAGCCACGCCCAAAAACGTGATTAACATGCACTAATCGCCGTTGAATGTGAATAGATATGTCCGAAACAACACGGACACGTCCCACTTTGAAGCGCCCGTGCGATTTGTCTGTTATGAGTTGCGGGTGCCTAACAATGGGATAATCATTAATCTATTCCTTCGCCAGCCTTGGGAATTGGTGTACTTTACCAAAAATCAGGGAACGATTGCAACAATGGGATTGTGCTCTAAAGATTGATAGAGGACTAATTAACGGAGATATTTGAAGAAGTGTTTTTAAAGATTGTTATCCTAATTACAGTACAACGAATATGCGTATACATGATACTAATGACAGTACTGGTAAAACGCGTACAAATGATACTAATGACAGTAAAAACACGCATACAATGTACATGATACTAATGACAGTACTATTTAAACGCGTACAAATGATACTAATGACAGTACTGCTAAAACGCGTACACACAGTGTAAAAACGTTTACATATGATACTAATGACAGTACTGAGAAAACGCGTACACGTGATACTAATGAACAATTCACTTCATCCACAGTGTGAAAGCGCATTCTCTTATACAAATATATATATATGCGTGTGTGGGAATTTAATGTCGCACACACATATAAGAATGCGTTGGCTTACAAGGTAAGCACAAATTGGTGATGCTATAAGGTCTCGCATATATAAGAGAATGCACTGGCTTAGAAGGTTAAGGTAAATGTCGTTATGCCAATGTTTTATATTATATTATAAGCGAAATCTAACAATTTTAACCTATCTTTAATAAATAATTGGTTTGCAATTTCCAACTGATGGTGCCCCATGCATGAAATTCCAAGTGTTGAAATGCGAAATAAAGTTTGGGAGAGACACCTGTTGTATTATGAACATAATTCTGCACCGTTCAATAATGGACTCTGATATGTACGATCGTCTTTTATCTGTGGAATTTGTTCTTAGTGTTATAGTGAAATAAGCAAATGCTACAAGCTCGCTCGAATATACTTAACGGGTACTGTGATCAAGTATTGTTGTTGTTTTCATATTAAGAATAAGGTAACCACATTTCAAGAATTGACTGTCTGGTGAGTAGCATCAAGCTCTATACAGAGTTCATTCCTTAACGCGTGACCTACCGCTACCCGGACCTACACGAATGTGAAGAAATATCGCATTTATTTATTTGAGACTTTTATAGATTACAATTCATTCTGCATTATTCTGAGAAACTGAAATGTCTATATTCGTTTGAAATTGTCTAGATCAAACCAGAATGAATAGTAAATGACAAAACACTTCAATAAAAAATGTTAGATTTATAGTTAAGAAAATACACATGCCGGCAGCGTTCAGACATCACGTAGCGAGGGACTGAACTCTGTATCGCGTAGCGAGGGGACTGAACTCTTTTTGCAGCTTGGAGTAGGATACGAAGTAATGTTACGGATGGTAGATAAGCGGGAATGCAAAACTAGAACGCTCGTCATCGATATATTTGTTATATGATATGCATAATAGTCCCAGATACTCATTAATTTTATTTTATTATATAGTCAGTGAGTGGCTTGAGTTCAGGCCCCGTATCAATATAATTTGTTACATGGTGTGTGCCATGCGTTACCCAATCCACTATCCGTCAGTTAGTTTGATATATCTTGGACATTAAATTTTAAGATAACATGTTAACCTGAACGTTTGGAGAAGACATCTTCGACTCAAAATTAATTATGTTTCTATATATGATCAATATTATATCGTTGTAATTACTTGGAATTTATTGAAATTGGCGTGGTCTCCATTTGATACTTATTTAATATTACAACACCCACAACATCCCGCCTTCTGCCACATTCCTACACCAGTGTGCGAATATAATGGTCGATTTAGCCAATATAGATTCCGTTGATTCTTAATAAGTTCTTCCGGTCGTTGATTGGAAATCGCCCACTTCGCACAGTCTCGAATCATTATAGTTTCCAATTTCCGATCATGATCGCCACTGTTGTGTATCGTCTAGACAACACCCCCCCCCCCCCGGTACAAATGTCACTACACCAACACCAGGGATTATATATGCAGCATGTGGGTTGGGAATGGTGTGCCGTATTGTATTTGTTCTGAATTCCATGTCAGAACGGTTGTAAAATGAAAGTAGTATTGTAATGTAAAAACTATTTTATCACAATGTTTTCAAAAATACAATTTATTTTGAACTATAGCGAAGTGACAGAGTGAGTTAAATGTTAACAAACCAATATTATTCGTTTTTACGCGGCATATTCTATGCGAAATTTAACATGAAAGTTAGATTATAATATACCATCATTATGACCGTCTTGTATCACTCTTGCCGATGTTTTGCATCGTGTATTGAGTTTTAGGGTCAATTTAGAGTCGATTAAAAGTGACAAAACATCCCGCTACTGGATTTGGGCGTAAAGTTTGTTTTATGTTTTATGCCAATTATGACAAAGTGGATGTCGGATCGAGTAACTTACAGCCGGGTGCACATACGCCACACTGGCTCACCGGACTGCCAGATAAAAACCAGTATGATAAGTTAACTGACAACCGGAATGTGTTAACCCACGGCTATCTACAAGTCAACAAAGGAATGCGGAATAGTAAAACGGCTGGTTGTTTAGTCGTCATATATATAATTTTTTCACATGATAAGAGTATAAAATAGGTGCATGCATATCGTGATGGAAGAGGAAGTTAGCTGTAAGACATATTAAATAGATGGGGGTGTTTAAGGTTCTGGTGCCCAATTTGTACAGGTATATACTGGTGTCCTCGTCCATCATGATAAAAAGACACAGGAGCGGCTTATAAGAAAAGAGATTTTGAACGTACATACCAAACTAAATTTTAATAGCCAAAATAGATAATTTTGAACAGTTAAAAAAGGTTCGCACTTTTTGGAAAGGTCAAAATGACACCAGAGAGCGTCATCAGTTGCTAGCGCTTGATTTATGGGTCCCTAAGCGGTTGCCATATTATTCCTTTTCGGCACTTAACTAGCAATGAAGGTATATGTACTAATCAAGCTGTGCCCCGGCCCATATAGCCGTCGCTTCCGTCTAAAACTACCGACAAGATATCCGTGGGTTAACACCTTCCGGTTGTCAGTTGACTTATCAGACTGTTTTTATCTGCCAGTCCGGTGAGCCAGTGTGGCGTCTGTGCACCCCGTTTTAAGTTACTAGATCCGACATTCACTTTGTCATAATTGGCATAAAACATAAAACAATAAAGTTTGCTATAAAGAGATATATGCACGGGACTTCGACGTAAAGCAGCAGTGTCCCATTATATTTCACTAGCCGGTTTTCGGATGAGGAAACTTTAACAAGGACCAATACAACGTATATTGTACACTCTTAGAACAAATGTGTATAAATCCTACACAATACTATGTGCTATATAGAACAAATGTGTATAAATCCTCAATAATATGTGTTATATAGAACAAATGTGTATAAATCATACACAATAATATGTGTTATATAGAACACATGTGTATATTTACATACTAAATGTTGTCATCACTAAATCCAGCATTCTGATTGGTCGGCGCCCACGTGGCTAGTTGAAATTATTTCTCGGTGAATGCGCAACGGCTTATAACTGCAAGCTCATAACAACATCGATACGTCATTTGGGTTTGGAAAGACGAACGCGTAATGTTTTGGGCGCATTTGGATTCGCGCAGGATTGACTTAATAAATAATCGTTTTTCAATTGTTCCTGTTAATTTTTGCCAAGGGTGCTATGGGATATTTTGGGCTGGTTTTGTCATGATACACTTTTAGATTTAAATACATTTACAAAAGTGGCTTTTTCGCTAAATGCATATAAATATAAGGATTAACAGTCATGTGGACTGTTTTTATGGAGATGTAACCGTGAGGTAAGAGGGTTTTACACAAGTTATGAACACTTACTTCACGGTTACATTTCCATAAAAACAGTCCACATGACAGTTAATCCTTATATAAATCCTACACAATAATATGTGTTATATAGAACAAATGTGTATAAATCCTACACAATAATATGTGTTATATAGAACAAATGTGTATAAATCCTCAATAATATGTGTTATATAGAACAAATGTGTATAAATCCTCAATAATATGTGTTATATAGAACAAATGTGTATAAATCCTACACAATAATATGAGTTATATAGAACAAATGTGTATAAATCATACACAATAATATGTGTTATATAGAACAAATGTGTATAAATCCTACACAATAATATGTGCTATATAGAACAAATGTGTATAAATCCTACACAATAATATGTGTTATATAGAACAAATGTGTATAAATCCTACACAATAATATGTGTTGTATAGAACAAATGTGTATAAATCCTCAATAATATGTGTTATATAGAACAAATGTGTATAAATCATACACAATAATATGTGTTATATAGAACAAATGTGTACAAATCTTACACAATAATATGTGTTGTATAGAACAAATATGTATAAATCCTACACAATAATATGTGTTATATAGAACAAATGTGTACAAATCCTACACAATAATATGTGTTATATAGAACAAATGTGTATAAATCCTCAATAATATGTGTTCTATAGAACAAACGTGTATAAATCCTACACAATAATATGAGTTATATAGAACAAATGTGTATAAATCATACACAATAATATGTGTTATATAGAACAAATGTGTATAAATCCTACACAATAATATGTGTTGTATAGAACAAATGTGTATAAATCCTCAATAATATGTGTTATATAGAACAAATGTGTATAAATCCTACACAATAATATGAGTTATATAGAACAAATGTGTATAAATCATACACAATAATATGTGTTATATAGAACAAATGTGTACAAATCCTACACAATAATATGTGTTGTATAGAACAAATGTGTATAAATCCTACACAATAATATGTGTTATATAGAACAAATGTGTACAAATCCTACACAATAATATGTGTTATATAGAACAAATGTGTATAAATCCTACACAATAATATGTGTTATATAGAACAAATGTGTATAAATCCTCAATAATATGTGTTCTATAGAACAAATGTGTATAAATCCTACACAATAATATGTGTTATACAGAACAAATGTGTATAAATCCTCAATAATATGTGTTATACAGAACAAATGTGTATAAATCCTACACAATAATATGTGTTATATAGAACAAATGTGTATAAATCCTACACAATAATATGTGTTATATAGAACAAATGTGTATAAATCATACACAATAATATGTGTTGTATTGAACAAATGTGTATAAATTCTACACAATAATATGTGTTATATAGAACAAATGTGTATAAATCTTCAATAATATGTGTTCTATAGAACAAACGTGTATAAATCCTACACAATAATATGTGTTATATAGAACAAATGTGTATAAATCCTCAATAATATGTGTTCTATAGAACAAACGTGTATAAATCCTACACAATAATATGTGTTATATAGAACAAATGTGTATAAATCATACACAATAATATGTGTTATATAGAACAAATGTGTATAAATCCTACACAATAATGTGTGTTATATAGAACAAATGTGTATAAATCATACACAATAATATGTGTTATATAGAACAAATGTGTATAAATCCTACACAATAATATGTGTTATATAGAACAAATGTGTATAAATCCTCAATAATATGTGTTCTATAGAACAAACGTGTATAAATTCTACACAATAATATGTGTTATATAGAACAGACATGGAACCTTATAAAGTCGAGAAAAAAAAAATTACGCGGGGAATATATTTCTTAGTTATTATCTGTTCCTTAATAATGTACTTCGCTGTGGGTGAAGGTCCCATCTCGATATTACATGCTTTTTCGCGACTTTTGTGAGCCGATATCGCAATAAACATTGAATTAATTACCCAGGAGAAATTCCACAATTGTAGGCGACGCGAAGCAAAATCTCTCACATAAAGTCACTTAAATCGTGAACTTTCGAGTTGGGATCTTCACGTACAGTGAATTACATTATTACTGAACAAATAATATCTAAGAAATATATTCCCCGCGTTATTTTTTCGACTGTTTAAGGTTCCCTGTCAAAACATCAAAAAGTTCCCAGTGGTTGTACTGGTGGAATATGATCTCTATACGGGCGTTATCCAGAGTGGAGATTCATGGCATGATCTAATATTCACTTACATTCTTCTTGAGAAACTTCCACCGACACATATATGCATGTCGTGTGTCATTTCTACACCATATTGTTTACGATAAAACTAACACCTATTGTGTAGAATTTATACACATTTGTTCCAAGAGTTCTCGGTCGATATATGATCTAAACTATAGATGAGCCTCGCGTACTGCACTCGCTATAACGTATATGTCCGGATCGGATTGTCACGGAAGAAAAATAGCAATTTCCTATGTCCGTCAGAATCATTCTCAATCCTCTTACCATTTGACAGAATCGACTGATGAATTTGTACTGAGAAGGCGGCCTGTTGGCAAAGAAAGGTCACGCAAATTACGTGCGTGTAAGAATGGTAATGGGCCTGCTGCCACGTAACCACATACAATGTCGTCGCATGCATGCTGCCACGTAACCGCATGCCCCCACTGCGACCCTCTAGTCGCGTCCCTGTCTCACACTCATGGTGGGGAATCACGTGGTTTCGAGTTGATGAGTACCACGCACTCAAAATGGCGGAGGCGACAGAAAACACAACGAGAAGGATATGACATATTTCATAGTATTTCATAGTATTTTGGCAGCTACGAGCATATATGCTACACTATTTTTCAAACAAGCTGACACCTCGTGCTTCAACAGCCTAAAATATCTTCGGTCTGTCTCAATAACACCATACAAATATCATCACAAATGAAAAAGCTACGATTCACAAGGAAAAATACATTTATTTAAAGCAGGGTTCAATATATTGCCGACTACATGTGGTTTCTTTCAGTAAACATAACATTAGTAACAATATTTTTGGTCCAAGCAGAGTGAAAGCATGAAAATGGAAAATGTTCGTTGAATACACCAGTAAACACATCGTGAAAAATCCTCCGACTGACGACTTTTGGTCAGAATGTTAGAGCAAACCAATGTGAGTTTGGGCACACACGAGGTGTCAGCAGGCCCATTACCATTCTTACACGCACGTAATTTGCGTGACCTTTCTTTGCCAACAGGCCGCCTTCTCAGTACAAATTCATCAGTCGATTCTGTCAAATGGTAAGAGGATTGAGAATGATTCTGACGGACATAGGAAATTGCTATTTTTCTTCCGTGACAATCCGATCCGGACATATACGTTATAGCGAGTGCAGTACGCGAGGCTCATCTATAGTTTAGATCATATATCGACCGAGAACTCTTGGAACAAATGTGTATAAATTCTACACAATAGGTGTTAGTTTTATCGTAAACAATATGGTGTAGAAATGACACACGACATGCATATATGTGTCGGTGGAAGTTTCTCAAGAAGAATGTAAGTGAATATTAGATCATGCCATGAATCTCCACTCTGGATAACGCCCGTAGAGATCATATTCCACCAGTACAACCACTGGGAACTTTTTGATGTTTTGACAGGGAACCTTAAACAGTCGAAAAAATAACGCGGGGAATATATTTCTTAGATATTATTTGTTCATTAATAATGTAATTCACTGTACGTGAAGATCCCAACTCGAAAGTTCACGATTTAAGTGACTTTATGTGAGAGATTTTGCTTCGCGTCGCCTACAATTGTGGAATTTCTCCTGGGTAATTAATTCAATGTTTATTGCGATATCGGCTCACAAAAGTCGCGAAAAAGCATGTAATATCGAGATGGGACCTTCACCCACAGCGAAGTACATTATTAAGGAACAGATAATAACTAAGAAATATATTCCCCGCGTAATTTTTCGACTTTATAAGGTTCCATGTCAAAACTTCAAAAAGATTCCAGGTTTTGTACTGGTGTAATATAATCTCTACGGGCGTTAGCCAGAGTAGAGATTCATGGCATGATCTAAATGAACATGTGAGTATATTATAGTTAGTAGATGAGATAAGTTCTATTTGAGACACAAATCTCGTAAAAGCTACCATATTAAAAATCTGGCAGCAGCTTTAAAACTTTGTGCTACACACTTATGTGCTGTCAGTTTTGACACAAACATAGTGTATAACAAATGTTAAAGCTGCTGTCATATTTTTATTTGGTTCTGTTGTAGCCTTTGCGAGTTCTGTGTTTCTAATAGAACACAGCTCATCTAATAACTGCATGTATGATACACTCACATATTCACTCATATTAAACGTTGAGGAAATTCCACCAACACATACAGATCATGTGTCATTTCTACATAATTTTGTCTAATATAAAATAACACATATTATTGTGTAGGATTTATACACATTTGTTCTATATAACACATATTATTGTGTAGGATTTATACACGTTTGTTCTATATAACACATATTGTTGTGTAGGATTTATACAAATTTGTTCTATATAACATATTATTGAAGATTTATACACATTTGTTCTATATAACACATATTATTGAAGATTTATACACATTTGTTCTATATAACACATATTATTGTGTAGGATTTATACACATTTGTTCTATATAACACATATTATTGTGTAGGATTTATACACATTTGTTCTATATAACACATATTATTGTGTATGATTTATACACATTTGTTCTATATAACACATATTATTGTGTAGGATTTATACACGTTTGTTCTATATAACACATATTATTGTGTAGGATTTATACACATTTGTTCTATATAACACATATTATTGAGGATTTATACACATGTGTTCTATATAACACATATTATTGTGTAGGATTTATACACATTTGTTCTATATAACACATATTATTGAGGATTTATACACATTTGTTCTATATAACACATATTATTGTGTAGGATTTATACACATTTGTTCTATATAACACATATTATTGAGGATTTATACACATTTGTTCTATATAACACATATTATTGAGGATTTATACACATTTATTCTATATAACACATATTATTGTGTAGGATTTATACACATTTGTTCTATATAACACATATTATTGTGTAGGATTTATACACATTTGTTCTATATAACACATATTATTGTGTAGAATTTATACACATTTGTTCTATATAACACATATTATTGTGTAGGATTTATACACATTTGTTCTATATAACACACATTATTGAGGATTTATACACATTTGTTCTATATAACACATATTATTGTGTAGGATTTATACACATTTGTTCTATATAACACATATTATTGAGGATTTATACACATTTGTTCTATATAACACATATTATTGTGTAGGATATATACACATTTGTTCTATATAACACATATTATTGTGTATGATTTATACACATTTGTTCTATATAACACATATTATTGTGTAGGATTTATACACATTTGTTCTATATAACACATATTATTGAGGATTTATACACATTTGTTCTATATAACACATATTATTGTGTAGGATTTATACACATTTGTTCTATATAACACATATTATTGAAGATTTATACACATTTGTTCTATATAACATATTATTGTGTAGGATTTATACACATTTGTTCTATATAACACATATTATTGAGGATTTATACACATTTGTTCTATATAACACACATTATTGTGTAGGATTTATACACATTTGTTCTATATAACACATATTATTGAGGATTTATACACATTTGTTCTATATAACACATATTATTGTGTAGGATTTATACACATTTGTTCTATATAACACATATTATTGAAGATTTATACACATTTGTTCTATATAACACATATTATTGTGTAGGATTTATACACATTTGTTCTATATAACACATATTATTGAGGATTTATACACATTTGTTCTATATAACACATATTATTGTGTAGGATTTATACACATTTGTTCTATATAACACATATTATTGTGTAGGATTTATACACATTTGTTCTATATAACACATATTATTGTGTAGGATTTATACACATTTGTTCTATATAACACATATTATTGTGTAGGATTTATACACATTTGTTCTATATAACACATATTATTGAGGATTTATACACATTTGTTCTATATAACACATATTATTGTGTAGGATTTGTACACATTTGTTCTATATAACACATATTATTGAGGATTTATACACATTTGTTCTATATAACACATATTATTGTGTAGGATTTATACACATTTGTTCTATATAACACATATTATTGAGGATTTATACACATTTGTTCTATATAACACACATTATTGTGTAGGATTTATACACATTTGTTCTATATAACACATATTATTGAGGATTTAACCAGCATATATTCAGATTTGGATAATTTCTAAACAGGTCACCATCAGATGAATTTGTCTAATTTTCGTGGTTTCTATGTTTCTACTCTCATGAAATCTCGGATAACAGCTACTTTTCGCAAACTATTCATATTGCATCAGCATTCCTGGGTCTTTTGCCAACAGGGAACAAATTTGTTTACCAGTAGTCACTGAAACCCACATTAGGAGAGTTATCAATGAAATTAGCAAATGTGGATGATTTCTACATTTTGGTAACAATCTCAGTCACTATCTTGAATTTAGATGCATATGCTTAAATATATGTCAATGTAACATGTCATGGTTGTCGAATGATTAGATATTATAATTTATTGGAAAATATGGTTGCTATTGCACACCGATTTCAAACCGCAGTGATTAATTTAAGAGGCGAGTGTGAAAAATAAACAATTATTAGAATTTCGGTCGCAATTTTGGGAGCCATCTTAGATTTTGAGCTCCAAATTTCACTGTAAAGAGGAAGTGTGATGCAATGGAATCATTGATGGCGAAACAAAATAATTTTTCTACCTAAATTTTCCTCCCAGTCTCAATGCCAACTCAGAAATTGTCCATGGTTGCCATTTTGATGATTTTGTCTCATTTTCGTGATTTAATTCTCTTAAAATCTTGGGAATAAACAGCCATTGTTCACAAAATATTCATATTGTTACATAAATCCATGTTCTTTCGCCAACATGGAGCATATATATTCACCTGTATTCACTAAATCGCACATTAGGAGAAAATTGGACAGATTTTAATGATTTTTCTAGTTTGGGAACCATTTTGGCCGCCATCTTGAATATATGCATTTTTGTTTGTTGTAATTATATGGCAATCTATATATTTAAAATTGTTGCACATTTTCTTCGTCAAATTCAGCTATTTTCTGTCTAAGACATGGCTCGAGTCACAAAATCGATTCTTGGTAAATTTTCATAGCATATTTATGAATTCACATTTTGACGATATTTGGTAGGAATAAGAACCAAAGTAGGACATATTATTATGTTCAAATGGTCAGGTATTAAAATTTATTTTAAATTAAGTTGCTATTAGCCACCGATTTCAAATAACCGTGAATGTTTTAAGAGACAAGTGTGAAAAAAATTAATTTTCCGAATTTCGGTCGCCATTTTGGCGGCCATCTTGGTTTAATTTGGTAAATTTTTCTGTCAAAGTGAAACATGTTGTAATAGTATCACAACAATAGAGCAATATTATATTTCCTATCATAAATTCATTACTAGCTATTAATCAAACTGACGCAGTGCCTACTCTGAGATTTTGGATGGCGGCCATTTTGATGACGTCATAAATCCACCCAGTCGTGACCCACAGGTGTCTAATATTTGTTTTCTGGTGCTTGAGATATCAGGCAACATCATTAGCATAGTCGCTATATTTCTTCACAAAATGCACACGGGAGCCAAAAAATGGACATTAGAGCCTCTACTAAATGTTGGCAAATAAGTTAGAACTTAGTCACGGGGGTTCATCTGTTACACGACAAACACGCCTCTCTCCGATAAACGCTGCGCGGCACATTCCGATTTGCTACGCTTCACACCCGATAATGGTGTGGAAATCAGCATATTTTCGCCAAAATGGTAAGTTTTTACAGTATTCATAAATTATTTCTGAAAAATCAATTAACATATATGACCGGACTGCTTTAACAATGATTTGTACCTTACTATAACACAGAACTGTTCCTTAATTGTAACACAATAGTCATTTATCGCTCGATTTTTGGGTCCCCATTTGTAAAATCCCACAACAAACTCAATCCCTTCAGTGAATAAGATACAGCTGGACGTTTTGAGGCGAGATATATTTTGTTCTGCATATCTATATTTGTGATGTCATAAAATTTCCACTTATATTGCCCGTTTATATAGCGAAAAATGATTTGAAACCAATACACATACGCTACGTTTCCGATTTTAGGCACGCTACTTTTCTCATGTTCCGATAATTGATACGCTACACTTCTCTTCTCCAAACATCGCCTTGATCAATACGGCAAAAATCGACGATATTCGGAGTATATGCATAGATTTTTGAATGTATGTCAACGGTATTATTCAATATAAGCACACACGTATGCAAATTACCCTACATTATTGAGTAGAAATGACACTATTTTGCTTTCAGTCGTTATATTTTGGTATTTACGCGATTTAATATGATTATTTCTGGTTGGCACACACTAGTTAAGGTTAT
Organism: Siphonodentalium dalli; assembly: GCA_032622095.1. Classification (NCBI taxonomy): domain Eukaryota; kingdom Metazoa; phylum Mollusca; class Scaphopoda; order Gadilida; family Siphonodentaliidae; genus Siphonodentalium; species Siphonodentalium dalli. The sequence continues at coordinate 194,800,727 of CP136069.1, forward strand.
TGTTGTATGCTGTCGTGTCTGATTATTCTTATTTCTGGTTATTCTTACATGTACTTGTTTCTTTTTCAGATATACAGGTGTTTCCATTGCAAAGAAAAGCACACCACGCCACAAGATACATTTATACACACGGCCCATCATCACAGAACAGATGAAATAATTATCCTCGTGAGAGAAGATAATTCCTCAACTTCGGAGGACGGGAAAGCACACTACCGTTCGATTAGATTCGGGGTGTCACCAGATGACCTCGATGATCGACCGGAGGAATATCTTCTGGATATAGATGCGAAGTGTTTGACATTAAAAAACCCACACGCGCCACCATGTGGAGAACGTCATTCAAAGATCAAACGTGAAGACACACCAATGAAAGATGTATGTCCATTGTCGTAAGACGTTATTCGCAGAATCGGATTCGGATGATAGGCCTATAATGTTAAAATAACTGAAATGCCGACTCCTCTAATGACAGGGTGGACCCCTCGGTTCCAGCATACATTCTACAATAAAATGATATCTATATAATTATATATATATATATTAAAGAGGTGTTATTACACTGGTAGGTTATTATTTATATAATGAGGTATGTGATAAGACATATCGTCACCTCAGTTCCAATGTGTCTTATATCCATAAATAAATCACATACATCTAGGACAAATTGGAACCCATGTGACAATATGTCTACTAAATATATGCTAAGACATATATAGGCCTACTAGTACTCGGATATATGTATATATATTATTGCTATTTATGTCGGGATATATAAGGATTAACTGTCATGTGGACTGTTTTTATGGAGATGTAACGGTGAGGTAAGTGGACATAACTTGTGTAAAACCCGAAGGGTTTTACATACAAGTTATGTCCACTTACCTCACCGTTACATCTCCATAAAAATAGTCCACATGACAGTTAATCCTTATATTTATATACATTTAGCGAAAAAGCCGCTTTTGTAAATATATTTAAATCGAAAATTGTATCGTGACAAGATCAGCCCAAAATACCCAATAGCACCCTTGGCAAAAGTTAATAGGAACAATTTCTCTTCATGTTGAAACCCGATGATGTATTAAGTCAATCCTGCGCGAGTCAAAATGCGCCCAAAGCATTACGCGTTCGTCTTTCCAAACCTAATGACGTGTCGATTGTGTTATTAGCTTGGTGTTATGAGGCGTTACGCATTCACCGAGAAATAACTGCAACTAGCCACGTGGGCGCCGACCAATCAGAATGCTGGATTTAGTGATGACAACACTTAGTGTATAAATATTTGAATATATAGACACAGCCACGTATGACGTGAACAAATCTGAACTCTTCACTTTTGCGCACATGGTTTAAACCGGCCTCAAATTACATTTTATATGTTACCGTACACTACATGAAATTGCCGCCAGGCCCTGTTCCAAAAAATCTATTTGCAGGATAAGAGAACTCTACGCGCATTACCGTAAAACGAATCTTATGATATCAATTTGTTATTAGATGTACTCAAAAACATACCCCTGCCCTATTGCATAAATGCCATTGACAGAAAAGATCCTTCGTATTCTATGGAAATGCGATCTGTTTTAGTTAGAAATCAAAAGTACAATTTGCATAATCATGGTTCAATATAAAGAGTTACACATCTTTGACCCTGAAACAAATACTAGTAAAGAACGTTTATTGGAGCCAATAATATTATACGACATTGCGAATATAACCACGTAAATAGGCATATATGATTAAGACATCGTGTATCAGTTTCAGTTGAATAGCGTGGTCACAATAGCATAACCATTGAAGATTCTCCCATTCGTGCGGTACCAATTATGTAATAGTATGACGATTTCATTTGGAAATATTAAATACATAAATCACCGATTATCTCTCCAGTGTCAAATAGAGCGTGATTGAAAAGTCGTAATTATATAATGTTGTCCCCACATATCCTTCCGTCGCCATTTGGCTACATATAGAACAATGTGATATATGCATGACACCTCGTATCAGTGGAAGTAGCATAATCGTTCGGGGATTCCATCATTCACGAGTTATCAATGCTGTTATAATTATATTTATGACAATTTGCAATGATGCACAATCACTGCTTTCGTGCTAGAAGAAATCAGGCAGCATCAAACCCCGAAAAAACACGAAAAAAACACAAACTAAGATCGTATGAATAAGCTTATCGGTTCGGAAATGTAACATATTTTATCGGAAAAAGTCTAACTGATGTAACGTTTATCGGAGATGAAACGTAGCGTTTTTGAGCACTTTTTAACTGCCGTTTTTGTCAAATTATAGGTCTATATCTCTAAACAATGCATATCCATGTATCAACAAGACATATATCTATGAAAATGCAAGCTTCTATAACCATGGCGAGGTGTTATCACACTACAGCAGCCGTTGTTTTTGGTCCACATTTTAGTGATAAAAGCACACGAATTTCATGTTGTCTCATACATGTCGAATAATGAATATATGAGTATGTATAGTTGTTAGTAATGATTGGGACTACTGTACACAATAAATTTAGCAGCAAACATATTACCTATTGTTCCTTTGTTGTTCTCTATGCAGCTCTATGTTCATTAATAAACTTTCTTCATCGGGTGTGAAGCGTAGCCATCGGAAAGTGCCGCGCAGCGTTTATCGGAGAGAGGCGCGTTTGTCGTGTAACAGATGAACCCCCGTGTTAGTCACATGGTTTTCCTGACCAATATCACTAATTTCTGTCGATTTGACTTAGTCACATGGTTTTCCTGACCAATATCACTAATTTCTGTCGATTTGACTTAGTCACATGGTTTGCCTGACCAATATCGCTAATTGCTGTCGATTTGACAATAGCCACCACCAATTCCGATATTTTTAACTATTAATTTCGTGAACAATATATTTTTCTCCTTCACAGTCTCAAGCAACATTTTAAACCGACACAAAGCCAATAATTCGAGCTCTGGAACACTGGATACATGTCTAAAGTGACATCTAAAGATGAATAATCCGATTACACGCAAAACTAGAATGCACTCAGAGAGATGCCAAAGTGCGCAAAAATGTAATAAACAATAATTTAAAAAATAATTTTACTGTATTTTACTTAATTAATTTAATTTAATTTAATGTTAGCAAAAAAAGACAATTACCATTTCTCATTTCATCACAGATAAAAGGCAAATTACTATATTAATCATTTAAGTAATTAAAACCAATTCCATGTTGCCGAAAGGATGAGACTTTAATATCGATTACATTTTTTTCAGCGGCATATTTTCATTTTCATTTTCCGACAAAGTCAAAGTTGACCAAAGGAGCAATTATAAGAAATAATTAATACCATTTGTGTAAATATTGATAGCAGCCAATATGCAACAATAAATATCAATAATTAATCAATAATTAATCAATATAACGATCATTTTATGTAATAATAAACTCTTCAAACGGTGTTTGTGTCAACAAATGCGTTTTGTTTTGTGTTACGTCATTCGTCGTATTTGACCCGGAACTCGGCTGAAGGTTAGGCTATTCAGCCTATTGAGTCGAATTACGAAATCGCGTTTTGAATGTCTCTCTTTTCCCGCACGATAAAAAGAGGACTTCGCACGAACCAAAAATGATAAAACTTCCCAATTATTAGTAAAAATACCCAAATGAAGGAGTCTATGTAGGTCCCGAAGGAGTCAATAGACTCTTTGATGTAGAGTTCTGATGGTGAAAATGTAGGTCGATCTATTTTTGTCATAACTCTGACGTATTTTGACCTGGGAGAAAAAATCGAAATCGAGGCTCACTACGAGCATGCCAGTTTTAAATATAGAAACAGGGAATCCCGACAAATGGCGATATCGGCGACAAACAAATAATCGAAAACAACACATAAAATAAACATAGCAAAAACGCGGCACAGTAAAAATGTCAGAACGCCACGAGGTTTTACGTCGTTTTTGGTGACATCATGGAGTGAAACGGAGTAGGGTGACACCAACGTACGAATTTGTCTGATCGCCATACTGTTGCGCGAGCGCACGTAATTACTATTTATTTGGCGTCGGGGGTAAAACATATTCGATTCGAGTCGAGGAATCCACCCAGCTCAGAGCTATTGGATATCGATTTTTTAAATCTGTTATTTTTTACCACCGGGAATATTTGGCGGCCTTGCAAAAATCAGCTGATTTGTTACAGAAATAGTACAAACATTAATTTCGGAATAGACGTTGACTAAAAGTATCGTCATCAACAAGAATACGGTATAATGTGATAGTTGACGCGCGGATACGTGCAGTATACTTATATACGAATCGGTAATCATGTTTTATTCATGCTAATTTACGAATCGGTAATCATGTTTTATTCATGCAAATATACGAATCGGTAATCATGTTTTATTCATGCTAATATACGAATCGGTAATCATGTTTTATTCATGCAAATATACGAATCGGTAATCATGTTTTATTCATGCTAATATACGAATCGGTAATCATGTTTTATTCATGCAAATATACGAATCGGTAATCATGTTTTATTCATGCTAATATACGAATCGGTAATCATGTTTTATTCATGCTAATATACGAATCGGTAATCATGTTTTATTCATGGAAATATACGAATCGGTAATCATGTTTTATTCATGGAAATATACATGTTATATGGCACCATGCTGGTTACACGTGGAAGTACTATGTGCTTATATTCGTGACAACACTTGTAGGGGAATTCCAATTTGAATTAGGAATCAGCATATATGGATGATGTACACTCGCTCACCTCCAAACTGCCACATAAAACCGTAATTGTAGGACTTGATATACCTAGTGGTCAACAGAATTCCAACACGGGTGCAAATTAAAGATGCACTATCCCATTAACCCTTTACCCAACAAAACGGCCAAAACCGGCCAAATAAAGCTTCAACAGCCTAAAATATCTTGGGTCTGTCTCAATAAAACCATACAAATATGGATATCATTGGAACCGGCTCCTTGACCACATTGTGATAGTTACAGTTATGCCCTGTGCCAATGCATTCTCTTATTTATGCGAGTCGACCATAGGTCGCCTCGTATATATAAGAGAATGCATTGACATATAAAAAAAACTTTTTTTAACACTTTTTACCATTTTTTCTTACATTTTTAAACAATTTTATAACTTTTAATGTGTTAAGCCAATGCATTCTCTTATATATGCGAGGCGACCTATGGTCGACTCGCATATATAAGAGAATGCATTGGCACATGGCCCTTCTGTTGGGTAAAGAGTTAAACACCCCTAAATTACTATTTCTTTGGCTTCGGGGATAAAAACAAATTGATTCGAGTCTAGAAATCCACTCATCAAAGCTATAGTAAGAGTGATCAGATATCGATTTTTGAACTCTGTTATTTTCCGAGATATGTACTTTTTAGCGCCTGTGAAATATTAGTCAAATCAACACTCTCGGACCAAATTGCGAATGAAGATGGATCTCTAAAATCAAGAGGCTTTGTGTGTCAGATATATATTTGATAATCCGGCCAAATTTCGTAGAACACGTTGGTAATAACACATTTTGGGAAATTTGATACCATAGTTGACAGTGGTTAGCATTAGTTTGTTGTAATTAATCGATTCTGATAACTACATGTAAAGCGTATTTTGAATAAATGTTGTTGCAACTTGATGATATGGGGACCGTATGGTCGGATTGAGTACCTTTAAGTATAACAAATTAAGTATAGGCCCCTGTGGAAAATTACTAAATACCAATATAGACTATACCAGTGTAAAGGTTCCAATGATCGATTATGGCTAAAGCCACACAACTATCAAAATTATACTAAATTCTATAAATCGATAATTGCAGCCAAAATATCCCCAGGTTTGTCTTATTGGAAATAAAATTTCCTTTCATTTGACATATAACTCGGCGAAGTCGAGATACCCTGTCGGAAACTAGCGAAATCTACCTAATAAATCGGGTCGTCAATCTCCCTGTCCACTTAGAGACCTTTGACCGAGTTATAAAATCAATATTTTCGAGCAACAATTTGTCGCGAACGTCTTGTTTATGGAATTCATTTGATGAATAAAGTTGAAAATTGGGCACAAATGTATTGGATGAAATAGAAAAGGTATGGATGGCTTCGGAATGACTTGCGGAACATATATGAGCATTTATAGGTTATGTCATCGCGTTTATGTACACGTTCGCGACAAATTATCATGATTATTGCTCGAAAATATTGATTTTATAACTAGGTCAAAAGTCTCTGAGTGGACAGGGAGATTGACGACCCGAGTTATTAGGTAGATTTCGCCTGAGGATATTTTGGCTGCAAATATCTATTTCTAGAATTTAGTAGCGTTTTGATAGTTGGTGTGGTTTTAGCCAAAATAATCATTGGAACCTTTACACTGGTACGGTCTATATTGGTATTTTAGTAATTTTCCCCAGGGGCCTGTGGTAGGAATTGTAGTCATCAGGTGGATGAAGTTTGCACGTCGAAGTTGCCCCCACCCCCTCCCAACAAATAATTTATTCGCATCCTTAGTGCATCACAGATGGGGATTATGTTTTTACGGGGATCTTATGCGAGCCGGCTTATATTGATCCGCGATGCGTCTCCAATTTATATAAGAGAATATTGGAGCAAGATTCGTAAACAACACATCAGCCGCTGACAAAACCGACGGGACAATTGTAATTGATTGCGCTCGAAGCGCCAAGATTGCCTTATCAAGCAGTACGTCGATCCATTCCAATGTTGGTGTACCACGAGGGGTCAGACATGTCTTTAAAGTGCAGCTTGCTAAAAGTGCTCTACCCACAGCAGAACAAGTTGAACCCAATCGCACATGGGGTCGCGACCTTGTGTGACCTCTCGTAATTTGTGTGAAGGAGAAAAATATATTGTTCACGAAATTAATAGTGAAAAATATCGGAATTGGTGGTGGCTATTGTCAAATCGACAGAAATTAGCGATATTTGTCAGGCAAACCATGTGGCTAAGTTCTAACTTATTTGCCTACTACAGGTTGATGTATATGTGATTAGCCTAGTTTGGCAGTGCTTGCTTATGCAATGTGTCCATTAATTTTATGTTTGGAGTGACATATACCGGGTATTTAGTAATGTTACAACAAGAAATAATATTTACTGACTTTCTGAAGGCAGTTTTTATGTTTAATTTACATTATCTCTAAGTTTTAACCCTTTACCCAACAAACCGGCCAAAACCGGCCAAATAAAGCTTCAACAGCCTAAAATATCTTCGGTCTGTCTCAATAGAACCATACAAATATGGATATCATTGGAACCGGCTAATTGACCACATTGTGATAGTTACAGTTATGCCCTGTGCCAATGCATTCTCTTATATATGCGAGTCGACCATAGGTCGCCTCGCATATATAAGAGAATGCATTGGCCTAAAAAAAATCTTTTTTTAACACTTTTTAACATTTTTTCTTACATTCTTTAACAATTTTATAATTTTTAATGTGTTAAGCCAATGCATTCTCTTATATATGCGAGGCGACCTATGGTCGACTCGCATATATAAGAGAATGCATTGGCACAGGGCCGTTCTGTTGGGTAAAGGGTTAAGGCCAAACATAGTTGAAAAATAAGGAGGAAAGTTTTTTTTAAAGGCCCACTTAATTTTTGAACCCCAAGATTACATTATATAAAATATATGGCATAGTATATACCATCGAACCCCCATATCACATTATATAAAATATATGGCATAGTATATACCATCGAACCCCCAGATCATATTATATAAAATATATGGCATAGTATATACCATCGAACCCCCAGATTACATTATATAAAATATATGGCATAGTATATACCATCGAACCCCCAGATTACATTATATAAAATATATGGCATAGTATATACCATCGAACCCCCATATCACATTATATAAAATATATGGCATAGTATATACCATCGAACCCCCAGATCACATTATATAAAATATATGGCATAGTATATACCATCGAACCCCCAGATAACATTATATAAAATATATGGCATAGTATATACCATCGAACCCCCATATCACATTATATAAAATATATGGCATAGTATATACCATCGAACCCCCATATCACATTATATAAAATATATGGCATAGTATATACCATCGAACCCCCATATCACATTATATAAAATATATGGCATAGTATATACCATCGAACCCCCATATCACATTATATAAAATATATGGCATAGTATATACCATCAAACCCCCATATCACATTATATAAAATATATGGCATAGTATATACCATCGAACCCCCATATCACATTATATAAAATATATGGCATAGTATATACCATCGAACCCCCAGATCACATTATATAAAATATATGGCATAGTATATACCATCAAACCCCCATATCACATTATATAAAATATATGGCATAGTATATACCATCGAACCCCCATATCACATTATATAAAATATATGGCATAGTATATACCATCGAACCCCCAGATTACATTATATAAAATATATGGCATAGTATATACCATCGAACCCCCATATCACATTATATAAAATATTATGGCATAGTATATACCATCGAACCCCCATATCACATTATATAAAATATTATGGCATAGTATATACCATCGAACCCCCATATCACATTATATAAAATATTATGGCATAGTATATACCATCGAACCCCCAAATTACATTATATAAAATATATGGCATAGTATATACCATCGAACCCCCAGATTACATTATATAAAATATATGGCATAGTATATACCATCGAACCCCCATATCACATTATATAAAATATATGGCATAGTATATACCATCGAACCCCCATATCACATTATATAAAATATATGGCATAGTATATACCATCGAACCCCCATATCACATTATATAAAATATATGGCATAGTATATACCATCGAACCCCCATATCACATTATATAAAATATATGGCATAGTATATACCATCGAACCCCCATATCACATTATATAAAATATATGGCATAGTATATACCATCGAACCCCCAGATCATATTATATAAAATATATGGCATAGTATATACCATCGAACCCCCAGATCACATTATATAAAATATATGGCATAGTATATACCATGAACCCCCATATCACATTATATAAAATATATGGCACAGTATATACCATCGAACCCCCATATCACATTATATAAAATATATGGCACAGTATATACCATCGAACCCCCATATCACATTATATAAAATATATGGCATAGTATATACCATCGAACCCCCAGATCACATTATATAAAATATATGGCATAGTATATACCATCGAACCCCCATATCACATTATATAAAATATATGGCATAGTATATACCATCGAACCCCCATATCACATTATATAAAATATATGGCATAGTATATACCATCGAACCCCCATATCACATTATATAAAATATATGGCATAGTATATACCATCGAACCCCCATATCACATTATATAAAATATATGGCATAGTATATACCATCGAACCCCCATATCACATTATATAAAATATATGGCATAGTATATATATATACCATCGAACCCCCAGATCACATTATATAAAATATATGGCATAGTATATTACTATATACCATCGAACCCCCAGATTAATTTATATAAAATATATGCCATATTATATACCATTTGAAAGAGGAAGTTCCAAGACATTGTATTATTATAACTGTTCCGGTTGAATAAACTGGGAACATGTTGTTTTGTCGAGGTACCAAAGTGTGTCCTGTATTTAATTCTAATCCGGTCTGTACTATAAAGTCTATTATACTCAATGGAAGGGGAATAACTCTATCTCTTAGTTTGAATTCTGATGCATTCTGGATTGACAAGAGGTGAAGTCTTGGAATGAATTTCTATCACTTGGTGGACAGTCCTAGGCTACAGCTGCTTCGTATTCTGGTGGAATAAATATTTTTTTGGTTCCTCTTCCAAATGGTATATACTATGGAATAATGTTATCTGGGCATTCGAAAATTAAGTGGGCCTTTAACCCTTTACCCAACAAAACGCCAGAAAAATAGCCCAAATGAAGCTGCAACAGCCTAAATTATCTTGGGTCTGTCTCAATAGAACCATACAAATATGGATATCATTGGAACCGGCTCATTGACCACATTGTGATAGTTACAGTTATGCCCTGTGCCAATGCATTCTCTTATATATGCGACTCGACCATAGGTCGCCTCACATATATAAGAGAATGCATTGGCCTAACAAAAATTCATTTTTTAATACTTTTTACCATTTTTTCTTACATTCTTTAACAATTTTATAATTTTTTCTTACATTTTTTAACAATTTTTATAATATTTTTCTACATTCTTTGACAATTTTATCAGTTTTAATATGTGTTAAGTCAATGCATTCTCTTATATATGCGAGGCGACCTATGGTCGACTCGCATATGTAAGAGAATGCATTGGCACAGGTAGTTTTGGTTTTGTTGGGTAAAGGGTTAAAATCGTATGGTTTAAATCCAGGTAAATTCATAACCCGGTTTATCTTTCTTGAACTGATTACCATATTTTGACTGACCACGGGGGGGGGGGCAATGGCACACTGGGCCCAGTGTGAGAACATTTGAAAATCTAAACATGAACATTTCAAACTTCTAGCATCTAGACTGGCCTCAATCTTTCCAAGTGTTGACATGTTCCAATCTGACACTTTCCCCTAAAGTTGGAAAACTGATGGCTATTTAAGTTTTTTTTTCCCAAAATAAAATAGGAAAACGTGCAAATATTAATTGGTCTAGAAATAACAAATTTCCCATTAACAAATGTTGGAAAATCAAACTACGAGAACAATTTCAACATATTGTTCTTGTGAAATTCCCAACTAATGTTGTGTCAGGTATGAACTTTTCAACTATTGACAATTTTGACCAAAGTTGTGTGAGTCACCCCCCCCCCCCAATCAGTACCCATGTCGACACGTCCCTGTCAGCATGGTGGGAAACCGCACCGAGAAATTGGATGTCATACTTATCTTCAGTGCAAGATGTTACTCAATGTTTAGTGCAAGGCAGAATGATGTTGATCGACATAATTTACTGACCTTGAGTCGGTTAAACAGACTGGTGCAAATCGATTTAACACACCACGTGTGTCAACCACGTGCGTCAGTACATCAGGTGGATAATTTCTCTCGTTTGTACTCTCATTTAATTAGCAGCCATTGATCTACAAAGGTGCATGGTGGGCATACTTCATAACTTCATGGGGAAGCCCTATATGTCTTAGTCAGATCGATGTGACTTGGTACATGAACACCGAACACCATACTCCGCACCGGAGAACATATATGTTTAACCTTTTCTATGCTGAATGGATTCTCCCATTCAGTTTTACAAGTATAAATTGGAATGGTCTATTATTCACGTGGAGGAGTGTTCATGTAATAAAAGCAGACGACAGACAAGAGCAGAATGATTCATATATTTACCGGTGTGAATTATTCAGATAAAAAGTTCAACATTTCCTACACGAACTACTCGTCAATGAGTACTTAGTATACAACGGGTTAAAGGCATCCAGTGCATATGGTGTGTTAAATGCCCATTTAATTTTCGAGTCACCGATTATTTTTTTTATAGTGCTTTGATGTACGCATTTAATAACAATGTATGACATAACATATGCTTAAAATACTATAATTAATCACCATTTGGAACGTCAGTGTCTCAGAAGGTGCACATAGAGTAATAGAAAATAGCTTAAATCATAGAAACTTTTCCCCCGTCTCGCTCCCAGAATGCAGAAATTTCAAGCTAAGATATAGAGTTATTCCCCTTCCATTGAAAATAATAGACTTTGTAGAAACTTGAGCACAGGACACGCGTCGGAACCTCAGCAAAAGCAGAATGTTCACAGATTATTACACGGGACAAGTTGATAATACAATGTTGTGGAGCTTCCTCTTTCAAATAGTATATAATATGGCATAATTATGTGATCGGGGGTTCATGGTATATAATATGGCATAATTATGTGATCGGGGGTTCGATGGTATATAATATAGCATAATTATGTGATCGGGGGTTCATGGTATATAATATGGCATAATTATGTGATCGGGGGTTCGATGGTATATAATATGGCATAATTATGTGATCGGGGGTTCGATGGTATATAATATGGCATAATTATGTGATCGGGGGTTCGATGGTATATAATATGGCATAATTATGTGATCGGGGGTTCGATGGTATATAATATGGCATAATTATGTGATCGGGGGTTCGATGGTATATAATATGGCATAATTATGTGATCGGGGGTTCGATGGTATATAATATGGCATAATTATGTGATCGGGGGTTCGATGGTATATAATTATGTGATCGGGGGTTCGATGGTATATAATTATGTGATCGGGGGTTCGATGGTATATAATATGGCATAATTACGTGATCGGGGGTTCGATGGTATATAATATGGCATAATTACGTGATCGGGGGTTAATTATGTGATCGGGGGTTAATTATGTGATCGGGGGTTAATTATGTGATCGGGGGTTCGAAAATTAAGTGGTCCTTTAAGTTAAAGTTAATAAATTATGTTAACCCTTTACCCAACAAACCGGCCAAAACCGGCCAAATAAAGCTTCAACAGCCTAAAATATCTTCGGTCTGTCTCAATAGAACCATACACATATGGATATCATTGGAACCGGCTCCTTGACCACATTGTGATAGTTACAGTTATGCCCTGTGCCAATGCATTCTCTTATATATGCGAGTTGGCCTAAAAAAAACCTTTTTTTAACACTTTTTACCATTTTTTCTTACATTCTTTAACAATTTAAAAAAATTTAATGTGTTAAGCCAATGCATTCTCTTATATATGCGAGGCGACCTATGGTCGACTCGCATATATAAGAGAATGCATTGGCACAGGGCCCTTCTGTTGGGTAAAGGGTTAAATAATGAATGGATTCTCTCATTCAGTTATAAAAGTATATTTTTGAATGGTCTATTGTGGAGGGGTGTTCAGCCAACAGTTCAGGTAATAAAAGCAGACGACAGACAGAAAAACAGATAATACAAGAGCAGAATGATTCATATTCATTGGAGGAAATGTTCAGATAATAAGTTTGTTGAATTTATTATCTGAACATTTACTAAGGGAGCTACTCGTGTTAAAATAATATATAAGTCTGTAGAAGCATCATCACTATATAATTAGAAAGTGGAGAAATAGAACTTTGTTCTTATGTTCATAATCGATAGTTCATATGTTCATAATCGATAGTTTTTATGTTCATAATCGATAGTTCTCCAATAACGAAAGTTAGATCGATTGGTCAGGATAGATTGGCAGAATTAACCCTTCCATGACTGGAGATTCCTGAAATTTTGCGAAAACCCTGTGCCAATGCATTCTCTTATAATTATATATATGTAACTGAATATAGTGGGGCATATGCCGTCTCACCAATTAACCATCGTATGTAAGTTGTGATGGCATCCATCTTATACTTCGACAATATAACATATCAGTAATCGTAAACGTTATTTTGCGAAAGGTATCTAATATTCGTCTTGACCTTGAAAGCTAGTGCATTCTCTTATATATATATGCGAGGTTTAATTTGCTTAAAAATTTGAATTAAAAAAATACGGCCGTTAAAAAATTATAACATCAATTATTCTATCGGGGTACACTGAGGAACCACACCAAATTTAGTTGAAATCGGTCCAGGGCTCTGGAAGAAAGATCGCGACAGCGCATGCAGCGCAGCGCAATTCCCGTCAGGAAAGGGTTTATTTACTGAGAGCAAGGTCGTGTGGATTCAGGAAGTAGCACGTCTGTTGGGATTCAGGAAGTAGCACGTCTGTTGGTGTACGACTGTAACTGATGTTCATCCTTCGAACCCAACCGGGGAAAGCATTCCTCATCAGTCTTGTATTGTCTGCGTCGCAGTCAGATCTCGCCGTGCACCGGACATACGTAAATGGAACTTGCGGCGGTCACGACATTATCCAGCGCACGAAACCTACGTCACTAGTTGATTGGTAACGTAGGTTTTGGCCCCATGTCTGCGACCCGGTTTAGATATCACCTTGCACCGGACATACGTAAATGGAATTTGCGGCGGTCACGACATTATCCATATAGTCTCGTCCCTGACCCAACCAGCTACGCTCACTGTTCCATTCATCTCCACGACGTCAGGCGCTTGCAGAGTAAAGGTTTAGACCTGACGTCCGGTCTACATTATCCAGGGCCCGGAACCTACGTCACAGATGTAATCTATATAACCAGTCGCTCCGGATATTCAGGAACCTAGCTACGCCACAAGAAATTTAGGTTATACACCCTGTCACTATAACTAACGGCCATATATATTGGATCCACCGTTTCCGATTCCGTGGTTTCATAGATTCATTCAGCACCGATTCCGTGGTTTAGTGCTTCAGTTCAAAGTTTTGGAGTTCCATATATGGAGCTTTTGATTTATTCGTGACTTCCATATAACGGCATAGACAATGTATGTTAATCCTCTTTCAGATTATATGCTTCGTTAAACTGAACTTCCCGGGTTTATGAAACAAGATGAAACAAATTATTTACATCCTGATGAAAGTGTAGACTTTTTCAAGAAAGTGCTCTGTAAAGAGACAGTTTCTTCGGATAGAACAGAACATACTAATGTGAACGAAACCCCGACTTTAAACATTGGTGAGAGTGCTATAGAAGCATGCGAAGTAATTAATTGTGTTAAACTTTTAAAAAACAGAAAATCTTCTGGATATGGCAACTTTTCGAATGAACTACTTAAAACAGTTATTCCTGCGACAATAGACGACGTTGTGAAATTATTTAACCAAGTTTTAGAATCAGGTCATTACCCAGACAGCTGGAATGTATCTCTCATTAAGACGCTCTATAAGAAGGGAGACCGGCATGACCCAAACAATAATCGACCGATTGCGCTCAGCAATAGCTTAGGTAAATTGTTCAATAAAGTTATAAATAATAGAATAAATGACTATTTGGAAACGCATGGACTCATTAGTGACAACCAATTCGGATTTAGAAAGAATCGCGGTACAATTGACAGCGCTTATATTCTAAAAACATGTATAAATAAATATAAACAGAAACATAAGCCAATTTTTGCAGCGTTTATCGATTTCCAGAAAGCGTTCGACTCGGTGGATAGGTCTTTGATGTTTGAAAAGTTACATCGCATTGGTATCGGAGGTAGGGTCAGTCAGATAATACGATCGATGTATCAATTAAGTTATTTTCAAAGTTAAAACAGATGCAGGAGTTGGACCACTGCATATGTCAACGGTCGGTGTCAGGCAAGGCTATCCCTTGTCACCCACGTTGTTCAAGATATTCATTGATGATGTAAAACTTTCACTAGATAGGTTTGGTGATCCCATATTCCTTAATAAACGCCCGCTCAATCATCTTGTATTTGCAGATGATCTAGTTTTGTTGTCGGAAACAGAACAAGGTTTACAAAATTGTCTCAATGCGCTGGAAATATATACTCAATATAATAATCTCGTGGTGAATGCAAGCAAATCAAAATGTATAATTTTCAGATCGAAGAAAACGAAACGGGAGCCAAATTTCAATATCAATGGACAAACGCTTGAATTAGTTTCAGAGTATCCCTATCTCGTAATAAAATTCACATCAACCGGTAGAATGACAAAGTCACAAGAGCACACAAGTGGAAAAGCCACGAAAGCAATGTTCTTTTTAACGCAGTCTATTCCTTCTAAGAAGCGACTTTCGATTCCAACTAAATGCAAATTATTCGATAAATTGATTAAACCGATAATGATATACGGGTGTGAGATATGGGCAGGAGAAATAAAAATGCTTCATTCTGACACATTACCATGCGAGCAAGTTCACGTGAGGTTTTGCAAAATGATATTAGGGGTTAATCAAAAGGCCACACATGCCGTACGCGCAGAATTGGGACGATTCCCGGTAATACATGACGCGATTATACAACAATTCAGGTATATGAAAAAAGTTTCTAATTCCCCAGCTGGGTCCTTGATACATGATGCATACATCGAATCACTTGAAAATGCGTCGATATCATTATGCAATGACTTATATGTTAAATATGGTGTTGATATTTCAAATCGTAGGACACTTCAAGGAATTCAAGAAAAGGAGCTTGTGAGAAAATTGAAAACGGAACATTTAAAACGATTTTACAACATAAACTCTTCCGAAAATAAACCGACCGCTGGTAATAAGACAAGAACGTATAGGTTGTTTAAAACAAGGTACGAAATGGAGCCATACATTTGCGTTCTAATAAAGCGATAATTCTATTTACGAGATTGCGAATCAGCAATCATAGATTGGAAATTGAAAAGGGGAGACACAAATAGCCCCCACTACCCGTTAAAGAAAGATTATGTACTTTTTGTAAATGTAAACAAATTGAAACAGAATACCATTTTATATTAGAATGTAGAGCCTACACAAGTATGCGCGATACATATTTTAGGGACATAATCACAGAGTTCCCACATTTTTCAGATATGACGAATTATGAGAAATTTAGATTTATTATGAAGAATGAACACAATCCAACCATTAATGTTATATGTGACATGATCCGGTCTTTCTTCACCGCTCGGGATTCCAATAAAAGCTAGTAAATTGATAATTTATAACTGATTAATTAAATTTTAAGATGAAAAGAGAAAAAAGAAATTCGTTAGGAAACTACATTGTACGTGTATATGCATATATGTTACTCATCTAATATATATAGTTATTTTTGTCAAATTATATGTATTTTATTCATGTTTGCAACTGCCCATTTGGGTGTATTTTGCATTAAAATCTTATCTTATATGGAAAGCGAAGTAAAACCACGGAACCGGACCTGGTGGATCAAATATTGCCACGAGTTAGTTACTGGGCATATTGGGAAACAACCTAAATGGCAAAGTGTGTGTCAGCCAATTGTTTTATAGTATTCCGTGGATTGACAGCTTATGATTAAATTATACTGAAATAACTATAAAGTGTAATAATTGTACTAGCTCATACCCTCGCAACTTTGTCAGGCATTCTTGTGTAGGTATTTAGGTTTAGAAGTTACAATGTGACAGAAACCAAATGCAAATTTTTTTGTAAAATGCATCTGTATCACAGCTAACTATATTAAAAGTATAAACTATGTAGTTCCACTAGAAGTGATGCTACTGAAATGTGCCCGTATAAGGGTGTATTTACATTGCTGTAGATCTGTATACAGTTCTACACGCATACTGGTGTAAACGGGTTGATATAGAAATGCACACAGAAAGAAAACGGTATTCGTTCGTGTGAGCAAAAATCGTGTCCGTTATAATTCACTGTCAACACCGGGACATTGCGACAGGCAAATCTGATTTGATTAATTGTTACCCGGGCTTGGCGAATGTGCGTAATCTTTCTTTGTCATTTCAACCCATGTATTTCATATGGAATACAACGAGCATCGAGACAATTGTCAGAAAATCCGGTGCGCTATCTTTCTGTGGCAGTAGCCGGGCCCATGCACCATCTCCTGCTTCTCTTAGACTCAACCGACGCTGACGCGGCACAGCTCAAATCGCTTTGGTCTGCTTATAGTCATTACTTTTGTCTGGCCTAAACTGACCCGAATTGCCAGTTACTGATGAGCGCGCGTTCACTATCAGTAATCATGTTGTGATCACATGCAGTAATCCGCGACACGTGACTTCACAAAGATCTGTGTACAGATCTACACCAATGTAAACACACCCTAACTAGCATGTATAATTATCTCGCAAGAATCGATCATACATGTAATTGAAGGCAATTTGTTAGTAGCACCACTACAAGTGGAACTACCGAGATTTTACTTCCCACGTCGATAGCTTTGGTAAATATGCAGTTTATATGCATGTTGTCGTTCATATTATATCGCCATTTGGCTTTTCTATAATAGAAAATAACTCCAAAAAATGCCGTACAAACTTGCCAGTGTACGAACGTAGAACGTAATCGTTGTTGTTTATCACACAAGCACCATGCACATAGCGTATTGTCTCAGCTCTGTGTGGGCGACCTTTATTTGAATTAATTTGTTAATATCACGATCTGACACCATATATACCACAATAGAGCACACAGCTACACATATTTCAGCCTGATGGACCTTTCCACAGCTATCAATCAAATATTTATTAGCGGATATTTTCGACCAATCAGCGACTGATCCGGCCAATGGCTTCATTAAAAATTCTGCTGCCATCTTTCTTCACCCTAACTTTTGACATCCATGCATACATTCAGTGTTAAATTGGCTATATTCAAACAACTTTTTTGTTGTCAAATCATAATATAGTGAGATTTATATTTGCGCCATGATGTTATAAATGTATCCGTGATTACAACAATGTTTTTCATTTAGCATGACACAAAGTCTTGGCATAATTTTCACATTTAATGGCAAAATTAATGTGTGTTCTCTGCTTTAGATATATTAACCCTTTACCCAACAAAACGGCCAAAAACGACCAAATAAAGCTGCAACAGCCTAAATTATCTTGGGTCGGTCTCAATAAAACCATACAAATATGGATATCATTGGCTCATTGACCACATTGTGATAGTTACAGTTATGCCCTGTGCCAATGCATTCTCTTATATATGCGAGTCGACCATAGGTCGCCTCGCATATATAAGAGAATGCATTGGCCTTTTAATGCCTTTTAATTAACACTTTTTACCTTTTTTTCTTACATTCTTTAACAATTTAACAGGGCCCTTCTGTTGGGTAAAGGGTTAAAGTGTTCGGGGATCTGTCTGTCTGGTCTGTTCGTGATTTTTCTTCCAGAGCCCTGGACCGATTTCAACTAAATTTGGTGTGGTTCCTCAGGGTACCCCGACAGATGTTATAATTTTTTAACGGCCGTATTTTTTTAATTCAAATTTTTAAACAAATTAAACCTCGCATATATAAGAGAATGCACTAGCTTACAAGGTCAAGGTGAATATTAGATACCTTTCGCAAAATAACGTTTACGATTACTGATATGATATATTGTCGAAGTATAAAATGGACGCCGTCACAACTTACATACGATGGTTAATTGGTGAGACGGCATATGCCCCACTATATTCAGATACACATATATATATAAGAGAATGCATTGGCACAGGGTGTTCGCAAAATTTCAGGAATCTCCAGTCACGGAAGGGTTAATTCTGCCAATCTATCCTGACCAATCGATCTGACTTTCGTTATTGGAGAACTATCGATTATGATGGAGATCTATCGATTATGATGGAGATCTATCGATTATGAACATAAGAACTATCGATTATGAACATATGAACTATCGATTATGAACATAAGAACTATCGATTATGAACATATGAACTATCGATTATGAACATAAGAACAAAGTTATATTTCTCCACTTTCTAATTATATAGTGATGATGCTTCTACAAACTTCTATATTATTTTAACACGAGTAGCTCTCTCTTAGTAAATGTTCAGATAATAAATTCAACAAACTTATTATCTGAACATTTCCTCCAATGAATATGAATCATTCTGCTCTTGTATTATCTGTTCTTCTGTCTGTCGTCTGCTTTTATTACCCGAACTGTTGGCTGAACACCCCTCCACAATAGACCATTCCAAAATATACTTTTATAACTGAATGAGAGAATCCATTTATAATATAAAGGGTTAACATAATTTATGAACTTTAACTTAAAGGCCCACTTAATTTTCGAACCCCTGATCACGTATGCCATATTATATACTATTTGAAAGAGGAAGCTCATCTGGTGTAATAAACTGTGAACATCTTGTTTGTGTTGACGTACCGACGCGTGTCCTGTGCTCAAGTTTCTACAAAGTCTATTATTTTCAATGGAAGGGGAATAACTCTATATCTTAGTTTAAAATCTCTGCATTCTGGGAGCGAGACGGGGGAATATGTTTCTATGATTTCAGCTATTTTCTATTACTCTATATGTGCATCTTCTGAGACACAAACGTTCCAAATGTTGATTAATTATAGTATTTTGAGCATATATATGTTATGTCATAGATTGTTATTAAAAGCGTACATCAAAGTACTATAAAAAAAATAATCGGTGACTCGAAAATTAAATTGGCATTTAACACAACATTTTTTGGGGACACCTGCATGTTTGACCATGTTTCTGTGCCGATGGTATTCGCTTATAAACATATGCACTGGATGCCTTCAACCCGTTGTATACTAAATACTCATTGGCGAGTAGTTCCATTATAGGAAATGTTGAACTTATTATCTAAACAATTCACACCGGTGAATATATGAATCATTCTGCTCTTGTCTGTTTTTCTGTCTGTCGTCTGCTTTTATTACATGAACTGTTGGCTGAACACCCCTCCATGTGAATAATAGATCATTCCGATTTATACTTGTAAAAGTGAATGGGAGAATCCATTCAGCATAGAAAGGGTTAAACATATATTTTCTCCGGTGCGGAGTATGGTGTTCGGTGTTCATGTACCAAGTCACATCGATCTGACTAAGACATATAGGGCTTCCCCATGAAGTTATGAAGTATGCCCACCATGCACCTTTGTAGATCAATGGCTGCTAATTAAATGAGAGTACAAACGAGAGAAATTATCCACCTGATGTACTGACGCACGTGGTTGACACACGTGGTGTGTTAAATCGATTTGCACCAGTCTGTTTAACCGACTCAAGGTCAGTAAATTATGTCGATCAACATCATTCTGCCTTGCACTAAACATTGAATAACATCTTGCACTGAAGATAAGTATGACATCCAATTTCTCGGTGCGGTTTCCCACCATGCTGACAGGGACGTATCGACATGGGTACTGATGGGGAGGGGGGGGGGGGTGACTCACACAACTTTGGTCAAAGAACAATATGTTGAAATTGTTCTCGTAGTTTTATTTTCCAACATTTGTTAATGGGAAATTTGTTATTTTTTATACCAATATTTGCATATTTTCCTATATTTTTGTAAAAACTTAAATAGCCTTCAGTTGGAAATTTTCCAACTTTAGGGGGAAGTGTCAGATTGGAAAATTTCAACACCTGGAAAGCTTGAGGCCAGTCTAGATGCTAGAAGTTTGCAATTTTCATGTTTAGATTTTCAAATGTTCTCATACTGGGCCAAACCATGGTCGGCCCAGTGGGTCATTGTTCCTCCTCGTGGCCAGTCAAAATATGGTAATCAGTTTAAAGGTACTCAATCCGATCAGACACTCCTAAATTACTATTTCTGTGGCTTCGGGGGTAAACAAATATTTGATTCGAGTCGAGGAACCCACTCTTCAAAGCTCAGGGTAATTAGATATCGATGTTTGTTGTTTGATATTTTTATTTTTTGTGGACCATAAGCACGTGGTCAAACGGACGAAGATGCGGATGAAGATGGATAACCCTAAAATCAAGTGGTTATTATTACCGTCTGATCGGATTGAGTACCTTTAAAGTTATAGGATTTTGCAATTTTCATATCTCAAAATTGTCTCGCACACTGTCCCGGTGGACACTCTTCCTGTCCGGGCTGGTGTGCAGTCAAAATTTCTGATCAATAAGCGAGATCACTAAGTCGCAGCCATATTTAATTCACCCAGCCCCCGTTCCACGGTTTAGTACAGGTCAAAGTTCTGGAGGTGCATTCCATATATGGAATTCATGAATATTCAAAAGCTCCATATATGGAATTCATGAATATTCAAAACTCCATATATGGAATTCGCACCTCCTTAACTTTTACTTGTAGCACTTAAACCGCGGAACGGGAGCTGGATGGATCCAATATGGACAACACTCAGTGACGGGACTTATTTAGAATAGCTTACCACCCATGCCTGTGAGGTGTCAAAGCCCAAGAGAGGGTGCGAATGGAATTATGCAAATTTGTCAGTCTGATCTGGTTCAAGGGGGGGGGGGGTACGGTTTTAAATTCCAATGTGGACAATCCCCCCCACAATCGGTACCCTATAGCCACGTCCCTGCATGCATGGTTATTCGCGGTTACGTCATGGTTAAAGTGACTGCTAATCTTCAAGGCTCCACCCAAATTATATAAAAAATGAACTTTTACACATTTATTTGTCATAACGATTGATCCCTTGGTTTAGTCAGAGCTATGTCAGAGATTAAGTTCCAGCCACGATCCCAGATTCAGATTGAAAGACAGTCATTAAGTTAACGTTTAGTGTGGGGAAAACCACGCTACCATACAACTGATACCATACAAACGTTACAAAGTTGATAATACAAAGTTTAGGAGCTTCCTCTTTCAAATGGAATATAATATGGCATATATTTTATATAATGTGATCTGGGGGTTCGTGGTATATAATATGGCATATATTTTATATAATGTGATCTGGGGGTTCATGGTATATAATATGGCATATATTTTATATAATGTGATCTGGGGGTTCATGGTATATAATATGGCATATATTTTATATAATGTGATCTGGGGGTTCATGGTATATAATATGGCATATATTTTATATAATGTGATCTGGGGGGTTCATGGTATATAATATGGCATATATTTTATATAATGTAATCTGGGGGTTCATGGTATATAATATGGCATATATTTTATATAATGTGATCTGGGGGTTCATGGTATATAATATGTCATATATTTTATATGTGATCTGGGGGTTCATGGTATATAATATGGCATATATTTTATATAATGTGATCTGGGGGTTCATGGTATATAATATGGCATATATTTTATATAATGTGATTTGGGGGTTCATGGAATATAATATGGCATATATTTTATATAATGTGATCTGGGGGTTCATGGTATATAATATGGCATATATTTTATATAATGTGATCTGGGGGTTCATGGAATATAATATGGCATATATTTTATATAATGTGATCTGGGGGTTCATGGTATATAATATGGCATATATTTTATATAATGTGATCTGGGGGTTCATGGTATATAATATGGCATATATTTTATATAATATAATCTGGGGGTTCATGGTATATAATATGGCATATATTTCATATAATGTGATCTGGGGGTTCATGGTATATAATATGGCATATATTTTATATAATGTGATCTGGGGGTTCATGGTATATAATATGGCATATATTTTATATAATGTGATCTGGGGGTTCATGGTATATAATATGGCATATATTTTATATAATGTGATTTGGGGGTTCATGATATATAATATGGCATATATTTTATATAATGTGATCTGGGGGTTCATGGTATATAATATGGCATATATTTTATATAATGTGATCTGGGGGTTCCTGGTATATAATATGGCATATATTTTATATAATGTGATCTGGGGGTTCATGGAATATAATATGGCATATATTTTATATAATGTGATCTGGGGGTTCATGGTATATAATATGGCATATATTTTATATAATGTGATCTGGGGGTTCATGGAATATAATATGGCAAATATTTTATATAATGTGATCTGGGGGTTCATGGTATATAATATGGCATATATTTTATATAATGTGATCTGGGGGTTCATGGTATATAATATGGCATATATTTTATATAATGTGATCTGGGGGTTCATGGTATATAATATGGCATATATTTTATATAATATAATCTGGGGGTTCATGGTATATAATATGGCATATATTTTATATAATGTGATCTGGGGGTTCATGGAATATAATATGGCATATATTTTATATAATGTGATCTGGGGGTTCATGGTATATAATATGGCATATATTTTATATAATGTGATCTGGGGGTTCATGGTATATAATATGGCATATATTTTATATAATATAATCTGGGGGTTCATGGTATATAATATGGCATATATTTTATATAATGTGATCTGGGGGTTCATGGTATATAATATGGCATATATTTTATATAATATAATCTGGGGGTTCATGGTATATAATATGGCATATATTTTATATAATGTGATCTGGGGGTTCATGGTATATAATATGGCATATATTTTATATAATGTGATTTGGGGGTTCATGGTATATAATATGGCATATATTTTATATAATGTGATCTGGGGGTTCATGGTATATAATATGGCATATATTTTATATAATGTGATTTGGGGGTTCATGGTATATAATATGGCATATATTTTATATAATGTGATTTGGGGGTTCATGGTATATAATATGGCATATATTTTATATAATGTGATTTGGGGGTTCATGGTATATAATATGGCATATATTTTATATAATGTGATTTGGGGGTTCATGGTATATAATATGGCATATATTTTATATAATGTGATTTGGGGGTTCATGGTATATAATATGGCATATATTTTATATAATGTGATCTGGGGGTTCATGGTATATAATATGGCATATATTTTATATAATGTGATCTGGGGGTTCATGGTATATAATATGGCATATATTTTATATAATGTAATCTGGGGGTTCATGGTATATAATATGGCATATATTTTATATAATGTGATCTGGGGGTTCATGGTATATAATATGGTATATATTTTATATAATGTGATCTGGGGGTTCATGGTATATAATATGGCATATATTTTATATAATGTGATCTGGGGGTTCATGGTATATAATATGGCATATATTTTATATAATGTGATCTGGGGGTTCATGGTATATACTATGGCATATATTTTATATAATGTGATCTGGGGGTTCATGGTATATAATATGGCATATATTTTATATAATGTGATCTGGGGGTTCATGGTATATAATATGGCATATATTTTATATAATGTAATCTGGGGGTTCATGGTATATAATATGGCATATATTTTATATAATGTAATCTGGGGGTTCATGGTATATAATATGGCATATATTTTATATAATGTAATCTGGGGGTTCATGGTATATAATATGGCATATATTTTAGATAATGTAATCTGGGTTCATGGTATATAATATGGCATATATTTTATATAATGTAATCTGGGGGTTCATGGTATATAATATGGCATATATTTTATATAATGTAATCTGGGGGTTCATGGTATATAATATGGCATATATTTTATATAATGTAATCTGGGGGTTCATGGTATATAATATGGCATATATTTTATATAATGTAATCTGGGGGTTCATGGTATATAATATGGCATATATTTTATATAATGTAATCTGGGGGTTCATGGTATATAATATGGCATATATTTTATATATGTGATCTGGGGGTTCATGGTATATAATATGGCATATATTTTATATAATGTAATCTGGGGGTTCATGGTATATAATATGGCATATATTTTATATAATGTAATCTGGGGGTTCATGGTATATAATATGGCATATATTTTATATAATGTAATCTGGGGGTTCATGGTATATAATATGGCATATATTTTATATAATGTAATCTGGGGGTTCGAAATTTAAGTGGGCCTTTAAACGACGTGATCAGACTGTAAACAAATTAACCCTTTACCCAACAAACCGGCCAAAACCGGCCAAATAAAGCTTCAACAGCCTAAAATATCTTCGGTCTGTCTCAATAGAACCATACAAATATGGATATCATTGGAACCGGCTCCTTGACCACATTGTGATAGTTACAGTTATGCCCTGTGCCAATGCATTCTCTTATATATGCGAGTCGACCATAGGTCGCCTAGCATATATAAGAGAATGCATTGGCCTAAAACAAATCTTTTTTTAACACTTTTTACTATTTTTTCTTACATTCTTTAACAATTTAATAATTTTTAATGAGTTAAGCCAATGCATTCTCTTATATATGCGAGGCGACCTATGGTCGACTCGCATATATAAGAGAATGCATTGGCACAGGGCCGTTCTGTTGTGTAAAGGGTTAAAAGATGTGACTGCATTATATTTGAGTCAAATTATATCCTATATATCTAGTCAACGCCTCACCAAACTTCACCATTTCGAATTAATCGTTTAAATTGACATGGAAATACTATCAATACTAATATAAATCACTTATATACACCGATACTGACGCGGTAATCACGCATGATGCCGTGCTGGCGCCTATAATTTCTTCATTTGTTCACTGATCGGAAAAGGCTATAGTTTTATGCATGGCACCCAGATAGTCCGGGAACTAATATAGTACCCATGCACCGCCCCCCGCAGGACGTAATTTCACCCAACTCATTTTCTTCTTTATTTTGTCCCTTGACTGTTAGGCAATGTTAACACGAATAAAAAGAGGCCGGGTAGACACAGACAAGATGCCGCCCACCATGGCCGCAGTTTTTCAGTCGAGGCACTAGGTCAGTTTGATGCAAATTATAGCGAGAACATATTGTCAAATGTATACAAATGTAGATAGTTTGAAGATAAGACATAATGCCATCTTGTATGGCAAAATTGGAACGCCCCATTCAAGATGGTCACCAAAATGGCTGCGTAAGTTGAAAATATGACGTGTTTCCACTGATATCTTCTTGATCAGTTTCTGCTGTTTGGAACTGGTTGATAATTGTGACTTTATTTTGAATATTTCATGTTAACTTATTAATAGAGCAATGAAGCATGCCATTATTGGGGTCCCAGCCCCTTCCTATCCCCAAAATATCGATTTTATAGAATGCGGTATAAAATTAAAACAAAATCACAATTGGGATTCTAGTCATATTTCAACAATAAATGTACAGCGCCATATAATGTAATTGAGGCAAACCATTTCCCATGAATATCACAACTCATTGGAACCAAAATTTTATACATTGGCTCAAAATGGCCACCAAAATATGGAAAATGGTAGAACATGGTAGCGTGCCCTGCAGTCGCTTACGAGTTGTGGTTGGTGAATGAAATTGGCTATTCTGCTCATTAGTAATTGCAGTTTAATTGAATGAGAGATATCAAATATGATAGATTCCCTCAAGGAAGTTATTCCATATTGGGATAACTTTAGGGTATTGCATTCTGTCTTGTAGCTTGGCACGCTGTGTACATGCATTAATTTCACGGCAGGGAATCACGCGGTTTCGAGGTTGGTTAGTACCACGCATTCAAAATGTGAAATCCCACAAAACATAATATATGAGGAACGACACAAAACATAGCATTTTGACTGTTTTGAGCATATGCTAGTTTATTTTAAAAACAATTTCATACCTTATTTGTTCGCAAATACTAAGTAGTTTTCTATAACATTCTGACCAAAGTTGCCAGTTGGAGGTTCGTGAAATACATCTAGGAGTTTCCTTCGGGTGACAACTTTGTTCATAATGTTAGAGCAAACAACTGTTATAGTTTGGACACAAATGAAGTATCAGCTTGTTTGAAAAATAGTATAGCATATGCTCTCTGTTGCCAAACTACTATGTAATAATATATCATTTTCTTATTTTATTACCTTTTTTTCTCGTTTCTGGTCGCGTTTGCAATCGCCTCGGCCATTTTGAATGCGTGATATATACTCATCAACTCGAAACCACGTGATTCCCCATAATGAAATTGAAATGTCTATATTTGATCATAGTAGTCAACATTTAACCCTTTACCCAACAAACCGGCCAAAAACGGCCAAATAAAGCTGCAACAGCCTAAATTATCTTGGGTCTGTCTCAATAAAACCATACAAATATGGAAATCATTGGAACCGGCTCATTGACCACATTGTGATGGTTACAGTTATGCCCTGTGCCAATGCATTCTCTTATATATGCGAGTCGACGATAGGTCGCCTCGCATATATAAGAGAATGCATTGGCCTAAAAAAAATCTTTTTTTAACACTTTTTACCATTCTTTCTTACATTCTTTAACAATTTTATAATTTTTAATGTGTTAAGCCAATGCATTCTCTTATATATGCGAGGCGACCTATGGTCGACTCGCATATATAAGAGAATGCATTGGCACAGGGCCGTTCTGTTGGGTAAAGGGTTAATTTAACAATCAACCATATATTGACATATCCCGTCTGTGTTACACTAAATCTTGATTCGTGATTGGTCAACTGCCATAGGGTCACCCGTTTCATACCCACCCGTTTCATACCCAAACCATACAGGCATAATAATTCAGCATAATAATTGGGCGTGCTTTTCAAAGTTCAGCCGAATTGGATTTGAAGCCAGTTATTTATATCGATCACGTTATCGTTTCTAAGTGCTTGGAAATATCATATTGGGCTTACTGATTTGCTGCTTGGGCTAGTCTCAAATTCTGGGTAGATTTTGTGAAAAATAATAAGAATACACTCAGCTTTTTATGGAAATAAATAATAAAAAGGCCATATAAATATACGAAATTAATGTAGTGGATGTTATTGGTGGATGGGACGATGTGGCCGTTGGCGTGAGGGTGGGGGGGGGGGGCATTTAGTGAGAATCGGCCGCTTCCCGGTTCACACAATATGCCACACCAGCGCCGTATCACCACAGCGCCGTATCACACAATAACACACACCCACTATATTAATTTTTATATACTGCCGTCTAAATCGTTTGGATACGAATTCGAACTTCTCTATACTGGGATAAATTAGGTACAAATACATCTCATCATGGCGGACAATGCAATTGGCGAACTGGCTTATATAATACGAATTGCATGCGTAGATTCGCCCAGGCATTGTTGTGATTATTGGCGCATGTCGTAATTTATATGGATCTATATGGATCACGCGATTTCACATCCGTCGACACTGCATGCCCATGATCACGAAGAAACCGATGAACTTCCTCGTGATAATCGATATTGATTGATCACGGCCGATGTGTTGCTCTTCATTATAGTCGTGTCAAACGGTGGTAATTACAGCCCAATTGATTCCGAATCGCTGGCGAATTAATCAAGAAGTGAAATTAGTTCGTGCATGAACGACGAAGGGGTCTATATATATAATATATGATCTATAAGAGATATTCACCATAATTATGTCATTGGGGCTAATGGTGACGTTAGGTGCAAATTATACATTAATGTGTATCGACTGGTAAAGATTAATCGTCACGAGCATGTAACATGGTCAGGGTCGCGGCTAGAGGGTCTCAATGGGGACGCGGCTATAGAGGGTCTCAGTGGATAAAAGGGACGTGGCTATAGAGGGTCTCGGTGGCTATACAGAGTCTAAGTGGGGACGTAACGCGGTTAGTGGGTCTCAGTTGGGGGACAGGGGCGCGGCTAGAGGGTCTCAGTGTGGGACATATACGTGGCTATAGATGGTCTCAGTGTGAGACAGAGGGTCTAAGCGGGAGCGGGGGGCGCGGTTAGAGGGTCTCAGTGGGGGTGGGGACGCGGTTAGAGGGTCTCAGTGGGGGTGGGGGCGCGGCTAGAGGGTCTCAGTGTGGGACAGATACGTGGCTATAGAGGGTCTCATGCAGTGTGAGACAGAGGGTCTAAGTGGGGGCGGGGACGCGGTTAGAGGGTCTCAGTGGGGGGGGGGGGGGGGGTGGGGGTGGGACGCGGCTAGAGGGTCTCAGTGTGGGACAGGGACGCGGCTAGAGGGTCTCATTGGGGTGGGGTCGCGGTTAGAGGGTCTCAGTGTGGGACAGATATGTGGCTATAGAGGGTTTCAGTGTGAGACAAAGGGTCTAAGTGGGGGCGGGGACGCGGTTAGAGGGTCTCAGTGGGGGTGGGGACGCGGCTAGAGGGTCTCAGTGTGAGACAGGGACGCGACTAGAGGGTCTCAGTGTGGGACAGGGACGCGGCTAGAGGGTCTCATTGGGGTGGGGTCGCGGCTAGAGGGTCTCAGTGTGGGACAGATACGTGGCTATATAGGGTCTCAGTGTGAGACAGAGGGTCTAAGTGGGGGCGGGGACGCGGCTAGAGGGTCTCAGTGTTTGACAGATACGTGGCTATAGAGGGTCTCAGTGTGGGACAGATACGTGGCAATAGAGGGTCTCAGTGTGAGACAGAGGGTCTAAGTGGGGGCGGGGACGCGGCTAGAGGGTCTCAGTGTATGACAGATACGTGGCTATAGAGGGTCTCAGTGTGAGACAGATGCGTGGCTATATATAGGGTCTCAGTGTGAGACAGAGGGTCTAAGTGGGGGTTGGGACGCGGCTAGAGGGTCTCAGTGGGGACAGGGATGCGGATAGAGGGTCTCCGTGGGGACAGGGACTCGCCTGGAGGGTCTCAATGGGGACAGGGACGTGGCTATAGAATCTCAGTGAGGGGCAGGGACGCGGCTATATAGGGTATCGGTGGGGCGGGGACGCGACTAGAGGGTCTCAGTGGGGGCAGGGACGCGGCTATAGGGTCTCAGTATGAGACATGGACGCGGCTAGATAGTCTCAGTGTGAGACAGGTATGCGGCTACAGGGTCTCAGTATGAGACAGGGACGCGGCTAGAGGGACCAGAGGGTGTCAGTGGGAGACGGGGACGCGGTTAGAGGGTCTCAGTGTAACGCTGGGGAATCAGCGGAGACGACAGAAAACACAACGAGAAACGAAGAAAAAGGTAATAAACTAGGATATGACATATTTCATAGTATTTTGGCAGCTACGAGCATATGCTACACTATTGTTCAAACAAGCTGACACCTCGTGTGTGCCCAAACTCACATTTGTTTGCTCTAACATTCTGACCAAAAGTCGTCAGTCGGAGGATTTTCCACGATGTATTTACTGGTGTATTCCACGAACATTTTCTATGTTCATGCTTTCACTCTGCTTGGACCAAACATATTGGTACTAAAAGAATTGTATACTGAAAGAAAGCACATTTAGTCGGCAATATTTTTTACGTTGCGTTTAAAAAAAATATTTTTCCTTGCGAATCGTAGCTTTTTCATTAGTGATGAGTGTACACGCACCACAATTAAGTGATGAGTTACCACGAACTTGTTCAGAATCAATTGAATAAACAGAGGATACCAAACGAGTCAACCGGCTTACAGCGAAATTTTCAAAAGGTGTTCAGCAAATTAGGCCTGAACCGTCCATATGGGCAATGTGCAAGCCCCTAATTTACTGGAATTTCGCTATAAACTGAGTCGACTTGAAGATTATATATTGCTGTATGGCCCCAAGCAAACTACGGTACTGTTCAATTTGGGTAATAAATTAAACTGTACCATAGCTGTAAAGCACGTGGTTAAGTTATAGTTATTCTACTGGTGCTATTAATGCTGAATTGATCACTCTCAATTTTGTGTGTGATAAAGTTACCCAGGTTCTGAAAATTGTGATAAAGGTAACCAGGTTAATCGAATCTCAAATTAAACGAGATTTACTACGAAATATGTTTGCTGGAAATTAGTTTGGTTTTAAGCTGTTGCTTTCAGTTTTAAATTGTGTGAACTGCTATAAATTGAAAGAATGTAGTCAACTAATGTATCCTTTGATATGTTGTCCTGCAATGTAACAAAAAAAATACCCCGTCGACCGCAGTTGAACTGGGTATATCTTTATCACGATTTCTCCCAACCTGCATGGGTACCTAGCTTTAGCACAATTTTCAGAGCCTGGGTACCTTTATCACAAACAACCGGTGAGACTGACCAATTCAGCGGCAGTAATGGTCGTTGATCACCATTTTGTAATGAGTCTAATGACCGTAAGAAATGTTTGACCATAAAATAACACAAAATAATGACACAAAAATATTCTTACGTTGGATTTGTGATTTTTATTTTTCAGATGAAATGCCTGAGAACAAGTCAGTTATGTTGTGTAGCACCTGTGACAAGCAGTTTGGGTCGAAGTCAGGCCTCAGGATTTAAGATTTTTGGTTCAAATGTGCTTTCTTTCAGTATACAATTCTTTTAGTACCAATATGTTTGGTCCAAGCAGAGTGAAAGCATGAACATAGAAAATGTTCGTGGAATACACCAGTAAATACATCGTGGAAAATCCTCCGACTGACGACTTTTGGTCAGAATGTTAGAGCAAACAAATGTGAGTTTGGGCACACACGAGGTGTCAGCTTGTTTGAACAATAGTGTAGCATATGCTCGTAGCTGCCAAAATACTATGAAATATGTCATATCCTAGTTTATTACCTTTTTCTTCGTTTCTCGTTGTGTTTTCTGTCGTCTCCGCTGATTCCCCAGCGTTACACTGAGACCCTCTAACCGCGTCCCCGTCTCCCACTGACACCCTCTGGTCCCTCTAGCCGCGTCCCTGTCTCATACTGAGACCCTGTAGCCGCATACCTGTCTCACACTGAGACTATCTAGCCGCGTCCATGTCTCATACTGAGACCCTATAGCCGCGTCCCTGCCCCCACTGAGACCCTCTAGTCGCGTCCCCGCCCCACCGATACCCTATATAGCCGCGTCCCTGCCCCTCACTGAGATTCTATAGCCACGTCCCTGTCCCCATTGAGACCCTCCAGGCGAGTCCCTGTCCCCACGGAGACCCTCTATCCGCATCCCTGTCCCCACTGAGACCCTCTAGCCGCGTCCCAACCCCCACTTAGACCCTCTGTCTCACACTGAGACCCTATATATAGCCACGCATCTGTCTCACACTGAGACCCTCTATAGCCACGTATCTGTCATACACTGAGACCCTCTAGCCGCGTCCCCGCCCCCACTTAGACCCTCTGTCTCACACTGAGACCCTCTATTGCCACGTATCTGTCCCACACTGAGACCCTCTATAGCCACGTATCTGTCAAACACTGAGACCCTCTAGCCGCGTCCCCGCCCCCACTTAGACCCTCTGTCTCACACTGAGACCCTATATAGCCACGTATCTGTCCCACACTGAGACCCTCTAGCCGCGACCCCACCCCAATGAGACCCTCTAGCCGCGTCCCTGTCCCACACTGAGACCCTCTAGTCGCGTCCCTGTCTCACACTGAGACCCTCTAGCCGCGTCCCCACCCCCACTGAGACCCTCTAACCGCGTCCCCGCCCCCACTTAGACCCTTTGTCTCACACTGAAACCCTCTATAGCCACATATCTGTCCCACACTGAGACCCTCTAACCGCGACCCCACCCCAATGAGACCCTCTAGCCGCGTCCCTGTCCCACACTGAGACCCTCTAGCCGCGTCCCACCCCCACCCCCCCCCCCCCCCCACTGAGACCCTCTAACCGCGTCCCCGCCCCCACTTAGACCCTCTGTCTCACACTGCATGAGACCCTCTATAGCCACGTATCTGTCCCACACTGAGACCCTCTAGCCGCGCCCCCACCCCCACTGAGACCCTCTAACCGCGTCCCCACCCCCACTGAGACCCTCTAACCGCGCCCCCGCTCCCGCTTAGACCCTCTGTCTCACACTGAGACCATCTATAGCCACGTATATGTCCCACACTGAGACCCTCTAGCCGCGCCCCTGTCCCCCAACTGAGACCCACTAACCGCGTTACGTCCCCACTTAGACTCTGTATAGCCACCGAGACCCTCTATAGCCACGTCCCTTTTATCCACTGAGACCCTCTATAGCCGCGTCCCCATTGAGACCCTCTAGCCGCGACCCTGACCATGTTACATGCTCGTGACGATTAATCTTTACCAGTCGATACACATTAATGTATAATTTGCACCTAACGTCACCATTAGCCCCAATGACATAATTATGGTGAATATCTCTTATAGATCATATATTATATATATAGACCCCTTCGTCGTTCATGCACGAACTAATTTCACTTCTTGATTAATTCGCCAGCGATTCGGAATCAATTGGGCTGTAATTACCACCGTTTGACACGACTATAATGAAGAGCAACACATCGGCCGTGATCAATCAATATCGATTATCACGAGGAAGTTCATCGGTTTCTTCGTGATCATGGGCATGCAGTGTCGACGGATGTGAAATCGCGTGATCCATATAGATCCATATAAATTACGACATGCGCCAATAATCACAACAATGCCTGGGCGAATCTACGCATGCAATTCGTATTATATAAGCCAGTTCGCCAATTGCATTGTCCGCCATGATGAGATGTATTTGTACCTAATTTATCCCAGTATAGAGAAGTTCGAATTCGTATCCAAACGATTTAGACGGCAGTATATAAAAATTAATATAGTGGGTGTGTGTTATTGTGTGATACGGCGCTGTGGTGATACGGCGCTGGTGTGGCATATTGTGTGAACCGGGAAGCGGCCGATTCTCACTAAATGCCCCCCCCCCCCACCCTCACGCCAACGGCCACATCGTCCCATCCACCAATAACATCCACTACATTAATTTCGTATATTTATATGGCCTTTTTATTATTTATTTCCATAAAAAGCTGAGTGTATTCTTATTATTTTTCACAAAATCTACCCAGAATTTGAGACTAGCCCAAGCAGCAAATCAGTAAGCCCAATATGATATTTCCAAGCACTTAGAAACGATAACGTGATCGATATAAATAACTGGCTTCAAATCCAATTCGGCTGAACTTTGAAAAGCACGCCCAATTATTATGCTGAATTATTATGCCTGTATGGTTTGGGTATGAAACGGGTGGGTATGAAACGGGTGACCCTATGGCAGTTGACCAATCACGAATCAAGATTTAGTGTAACACAGACGGGATATGTCAATATATGGTTGATTGTTAAATTAACCCTTTACCCAACAGAACGGCCCTGTGCCAATGCATTCTCTTATATATGCGAGTCGACCATAGGTCGCCTCGCATATATAAGAGAATGCATTGGCTTAACACATTAAAAATTATAAAATTGTTAAAGAATGTAAGAAAGAATGGTAAAAAGTGTTAAAAAAAGATTTTTTTTAGGCCAATGCATTCTCTTATATATGCGAGGCGACCTATCGTCGACTCGCATATATAAGAGAATGCATTGGCACAGGGCATAACTGTAACCATCACAATGTGGTCAATGAGCCGGTTCCAATGATTTCCATATTTGTATGGTTTTATTGAGACAGACCCAAGATAATTTAGGCTGTTGCAGCTT
Organism: Siphonodentalium dalli; assembly: GCA_032622095.1. Classification (NCBI taxonomy): domain Eukaryota; kingdom Metazoa; phylum Mollusca; class Scaphopoda; order Gadilida; family Siphonodentaliidae; genus Siphonodentalium; species Siphonodentalium dalli. The sequence continues at coordinate 194,835,641 of CP136069.1, forward strand.
TATTTGGCCGTTTTTGGCCGGTTTGTTGGGTAAAGGGTTAAATGTTGACTACTATGATCAAATATAGACATTTCAATTTCATTATGGGGAATCACGTGGTTTCGAGTTGATGAGTATATATCACGCATTCAAAATGGCCGAGGCGATTGCAAACGCGACCAGAAACGAGAAAAAAAGGTAATAAAATAAGAAAATGATATATTATTACATAGTAGTTTGGCAACAGAGAGCATATGCTATACTATTTTTCAAACAAGCTGATACTTCATTTGTGTCCAAACTATAACAGTTGTTTGCTCTAACATTATGAACAAAGTTGTCACCCGAAGGAAACTCCTAGATGTATTTCACGAACCTCCAACTGGCAACTTTGGTCAGAATGTTATAGAAAACTACTTAGTATTTGCGAACAAATAAGGTATGAAATTGTTTTTAAAATAAACTAGCATATGCTCAAAACAGTCAAAATGCTATGTTTTGTGTCGTTCCTCATATATTATGTTTTGTGGGATTTCACATTTTGAATGCGTGGTACTAACCAACCTCGAAACCGCGTGATTCCCTGCCGTGAAATTAATGCATGTACACAGCGTGCCAAGCTACAAGACAGAATGCAATACCCTAAAGTTATCCCAATATGGAATAACTTCCTTGAGGGAATCTATCATATTTGATATCTCTCATTCAATTAAACTGCAATTACTAATGAGCAGAATAGCCAATTTCATTCACCAACCACAACTCGTAAGCGACTGCAGGGCACGCTACCATGTTCTACCATTTTCCATATTTTGGTGGCCATTTTGAGCCAATGTATAAAATTTTGGTTCCAATGAGTTGTGATATTCATGGGAAATGGTTTGCCTCAATTACATTATATGGCGCTGTACATTTATTGTTGAAATATGACTAGAATCCCAATTGTGATTTTGTTTTAATTTTATACCGCATTCTATAAAATCGATATTTTGGGGATAGGAAGGGGCTGGGACCCCAATAATGGCATGCTTCATTGCTCTATTAATAAGTTAACATGAAATATTCAAAATAAAGTCACAATTATCAACCAGTTCCAAACAGCAGAAACTGATCAAGAAGATATCAGTGGAAACACGTCATATTTTCAACTTACGCAGCCATTTTGGTGACCATCTTGAATGGGGCGTTCCAATTTTGCCATACAAGATGGCATTATGTCTTATCTTCAAACTATCTACATTTGTATACATTTGACAATATGTTCTCGCTATAATTTGCATCAAACTGACCTAGTGCCTCGACTGAAAAACTGCGGCCATGGTGGGCGGCATCTTGTCTGTGTCTACCCGGCCTCTTTTTATTCGTGTTAACATTGCCTAACAGTCAAGGGACAAAATAAAGAAGAAAATGAGTTGGGTGAAATTACGTCCTGCGGGGGGCGGTGCATGGGTACTATATTAGTTCCCGGACTATCTGGGTGCCATGCATAAAACTATAGCCTTTTCCGATCAGTGAACAAATGAAGAAATTATAGGCGCCAGCACGGCATCATGCGTGATTACCGCGTCAGTATCGGTGTATATAAGTGATTTATATTAGTATTGATAGTATTTCCATGTCAATTTAAACGATTAATTCGAAATGGTGAAGTTTGGTGAGGCGTTGACTAGATATATAGGATATAATTTGACTCAAATATAATGCAGTCACGTCTTTTAACCCTTTACACAACAGAACGGCCCTGTGCCAATGCATTCTCTTATATATGCGAGTCGACCATAGGTCGCCTCGCATATATAAGAGAATGCATTGGCTTAACTCATTAAAAATTATAAAATTGTTAAAGAATGTAAGAAAAAATAGTAAAAAGTGTTAAAAAAAGATTTGTTTTAGGCCAATGCATTCTCTTATATATGCTAGGCGACCTATGGTCGACTCGCATATATAAGAGAATGCATTGGCACAGGGCATAACTGTAACTATCACAATGTGGTCAAGGAGCCGGTTCCAATGATATCCATATTTGTATGGTTCTATTGAGACAGACCGAAGATATTTTAGGCTGTTGAAGCTTTATTTGGCCGGTTTTGGCCGGTTTGTTGGGTAAAGGGTTAATTTGTTTACAGTCTGATCACGTCGTTTAAAGGCCCACTTAAATTTCGAACCCCCAGATTACATTATATAAAATATATGCCATATTATATACCATGAACCCCCAGATTACATTATATAAAATATATGCCATATTATATACCATGAACCCCCAGATTACATTATATAAAATATATGCCATATTATATACCATGAACCCCCAGATTACATTATATAAAATATATGCCATATTATATACCATGAACCCCCAGATCACATATATAAAATATATGCCATATTATATACCATGAACCCCCAGATTACATTATATAAAATATATGCCATATTATATACCATGAACCCCCAGATTACATTATATAAAATATATGCCATATTATATACCATGAACCCCCAGATTACATTATATAAAATATATGCCATATTATATACCATGAACCCCCAGATTACATTATATAAAATATATGCCATATTATATACCATGAACCCCCAGATTACATTATATAAAATATATGCCATATTATATACCATGAACCCACAGATTACATTATATAAAATATATGCCATATTATATACCATGAACCCCCAGATTACATTATATAAAATATATGCCATATTATATACCATGAACCCCCAGATTACATTATATAAAATATATGCCATATTATATACCATGAACCCCCAGATTACATTATATAAAATATATGCCATATTATATACCATGAACCCCCAGATCACATTATATAAAATATATGCCATATTATATACCATGAACCCCCAGATCACATTATATAAAATATATGCCATAGTATATACCATGAACCCCCAGATCACATTATATAAAATATATGCCATATTATATACCATGAACCCCCAGATCACATTATATAAAATATATGCCATATTATATACCATGAACCCCCAGATCACATTATATAAAATATATACCATATTATATACCATGAACCCCCAGATCACATTATATAAAATATATGCCATATTATATACCATGAACCCCCAGATTACATTATATAAAATATATGCCATATTATATACCATGAACCCCCAGATCACATTATATAAAATATATGCCATATTATATACCATGAACCCCCAGATCACATTATATAAAATATATGCCATATTATATACCATGAACCCCCAAATCACATTATATAAAATATATGCCATATTATATACCATGAACCCCCAAATCACATTATATAAAATATATGCCATATTATATACCATGAACCCCCAAATCACATTATATAAAATATATGCCATATTATATACCATGAACCCCCAAATCACATTATATAAAATATATGCCATATTATATACCATGAACCCCCAAATCACATTATATAAAATATATGCCATATTATATACCATGAACCCCCAGATCACATTATATAAAATATATGCCATATTATATACCATGAACCCCCAAATCACATTATATAAAATATATGCCATATTATATACCATGAACCCCCAGATCACATTATATAAAATATATGCCATATTATATACCATGAACCCCCAGATTATATTATATAAAATATATGCCATATTATATACCATGAACCCCCAGATCACATTATATAAAATATATGCCATATTATATACCATGAACCCCCAGATTATATTATATAAAATATATGCCATATTATATACCATGAACCCCCAGATCACATTATATAAAATATATGCCATATTATATACCATGAACCCCCAGATCACATTATATAAAATATATGCCATATTATATTCCATGAACCCCCAGATCACATTATATAAAATATATGCCATATTATATACCATGAACCCCCAGATTATATTATATAAAATATATGCCATATTATATACCATGAACCCCCAGATCACATTATATAAAATATATGCCATATTATATACCATGAACCCCCAGATCACATTATATAAAATATATGCCATATTATATACCAGGAACCCCCAGATCACATTATATAAAATATATGCCATATTATATACCATGAACCCCCAGATCACATTATATAAAATATATGCCATATTATATACCATGAACCCCCAAATCACATTATATAAAATATATGCCATATTATATACCATGAACCCCCAGATCACATTATATAACATATATGCCATATTATATACCATGAACCCCCAGATCACATTATATAAAATATATGCCATATTATATACCATGAACCCCCAGATCACATTATATGAAATATATGCCATATTATATACCATGAACCCCCAGATTATATTATATAAAATATATGCCATATTATATACCATGAACCCCCAGATCACATTATATAAAATATATGCCATATTATATACCATGAACCCCCAGATCACATTATATAAAATATATGCCATATTATATTCCATGAACCCCCAGATCACATTATATAAAATATATGCCATATTATATACCATGAACCCCCAGATCACATTATATAAAATATATGCCATATTATATTCCATGAACCCCCAGATCACATTATATAAAATATATGCCATATTATATACCATGAACCCCCAGATCACATTATATAAAATATATGCCATATTATATACCATGAACCCCCAGATCACATATAAAATATATGACATATTATATACCATGAACCCCCAGATCACATTATATAAAATATATGCCATATTATATACCATGAACCCCCAGATTACATTATATAAAATATATGCCATATTATATACCATGAACCCCCCAGATCACATTATATAAAATATATGCCATATTATATACCATGAACCCCCAGATCACATTATATAAAATATATGCCATATTATATACCATGAACCCCCAGATCACATTATATAAAATATATGCCATATTATATACCATGAACCCCCAGATCACATTATATAAAATATATGCCATATTATATACCACGAACCCCCAGATCACATTATATAAAATATATGCCATATTATATTCCATTTGAAAGAGGAAGCTCCTAAACTTTGTATTATCAACTTTGTAACGTTTGTATGGTATCAGTTGTATGGTAGCGTGGTTTTCCCCACACTAAACGTTAACTTAATGACTGTCTTTCAATCTGAATCTGGGATCGTGGCTGGAACTTAATCTCTGACATAGCTCTGACTAAACCAAGGGATCAATCGTTATGACAAATAAATGTGTAAAAGTTCATTTTTTATATAATTTGGGTGGAGCCTTGAAGATTAGCAGTCACTTTAACCATGACGTAACCGCGAATAACCATGCATGCAGGGACGTGGCTATAGGGTACCGATTGTGGGGGGGATTGTCCACATTGGAATTTAAAACCGTACCCCCCCCCCCCCTTGAACCAGATCAGACTGACAAATTTGCATAATTCCATTCGCACCCTCTCTTGGGCTTTGACACCTCACAGGCATGGGTGGTAAGCTATTCTAAATAAGTCCCGTCACTGAGTGTTGTCCATATTGGATCCATCCAGCTCCCGTTCCGCGGTTTAAGTGCTACAAGTAAAAGTTAAGGAGGTGCGAATTCCATATATGGAGTTTTGAATATTCATGAATTCCATATATGGAGCTTTTGAATATTCATGAATTCCATATATGGAATGCACCTCCAGAACTTTGACCTGTACTAAACCGTGGAACGGGGGCTGGGTGAATTAAATATGGCTGCGACTTAGTGATCTCGCTTATTGATCAGAAATTTTGACTGCACACCAGCCCGGACAGGAAGAGTGTCCACCGGGACAGTGTGCGAGACAATTTTGAGATATGAAAATTGCAAAATCCTATAACTTTAAAGGTACTCAATCCGATCAGACGGTAATAATAACCACTTGATTTTAGGGTTATCCATCTTCATCCGCATCTTCGTCCGTTTGACCACGTGCTTATGGTCCACAAAAAATAAAAATATCAAACAACAAACATCGATATCTAATTACCCTGAGCTTTGAAGAGTGGGTTCCTCGACTCGAATCAAATATTTGTTTACCCCCGAAGCCACAGAAATAGTAATTTAGGAGTGTCTGATCGGATTGAGTACCTTTAAACTGATTACCATATTTTGACTGGCCACGAGGAGGAACAATGACCCACTGGGCCGACCATGGTTTGGCCCAGTATGAGAACATTTGAAAATCTAAACATGAAAATTGCAAACTTCTAGCATCTAGACTGGCCTCAAGCTTTCCAGGTGTTGAAATTTTCCAATCTGACACTTCCCCCTAAAGTTGGAAAATTTCCAACTGAAGGCTATTTAAGTTTTTACAAAAATATAGGAAAATATGCAAATATTGGTATAAAAAATAACAAATTTCCCATTAACAAATGTTGGAAAATAAAACTACGAGAACAATTTCAACATATTGTTCTTTGACCAAAGTTGTGTGAGTCACCCCCCCCCCCCTCCCCATCAGTACCCATGTCGATACGTCCCTGTCAGCATGGTGGGAAACCGCACCGAGAAATTGGATGTCATACTTATCTTCAGTGCAAGATGTTATTCAATGTTTAGTGCAAGGCAGAATGATGTTGATCGACATAATTTACTGACCTTGAGTCGGTTAAACAGACTGGTGCAAATCGATTTAACACACCACGTGTGTCAACCACGTGCGTCAGTACATCAGGTGGATAATTTCTCTCGTTTGTACTCTCATTTAATTAGCAGCCATTGATCTACAAAGGTGCATGGTGGGCATACTTCATAACTTCATGGGGAAGCCCTATATGTCTTAGTCAGATCGATGTGACTTGGTACATGAACACCGAACACCATACTCCGCACCGGAGAAAATATATGTTTAACCCTTTCTATGCTGAATGGATTCTCCCATTCACTTTTACAAGTATAAATCGGAATGATCTATTATTCACATGGAGGGGTGTTCAGCCAACAGTTCATGTAATAAAAGCAGACGACAGACAGAAAAACAGACAAGAGCAGAATGATTCATATATTCACCGGTGTGAATTGTTTAGATAATAAGTTCAACATTTCCTATAATGGAACTACTCGCCAATGAGTATTTAGTATACAACGGGTTGAAGGCATCCAGTGCATATGTTTATAAGCGAATACCATCGGCACAGAAACATGGTCAAACATGCAGGTGTCCCCAAAAAATGTTGTGTTAAATGCCAATTTAATTTTCGAGTCACCGATTATTTTTTTTATAGTACTTTGATGTACGCTTTTAATAACAATCTATGACATAACATATATATGCTCAAAATACTATAATTAATCAACATTTGGAACGTTTGTGTCTCAGAAGATGCACATATAGAGTAATAGAAAATAGCTGAAATCATAGAAACATATTCCCCCGTCTCGCTCCCAGAATGCAGAGATTTTAAACTAAGATATAGAGTTATTCCCCTTCCATTGAAAATAATAGACTTTGTAGAAACTTGAGCACAGGACACGCGTCGGTACGTCAACACAAACAAGATGTTCACAGTTTATTACACCAGATGAGCTTCCTCTTTCAAATAGTATATAATATGGCATACGTGATCAGGGGTTCGAAAATTAAGTGGGCCTTTAAGTTAAAGTTCATAAATTATGTTAACCCTTTATATTATAAATGGATTCTCTCATTCAGTTATAAAAGTATATTTTGGAATGGTCTATTGTGGAGGGGTGTTCAGCCAACAGTTCGGGTAATAAAAGCAGACGACAGACAGAAGAACAGATAATACAAGAGCAGAATGATTCATATTCATTGGAGGAAATGTTCAGATAATAAGTTTGTTGAATTTATTATCTGAACATTTACTAAGAGAGAGCTACTCGTGTTAAAATAATATAGAAGTTTGTAGAAGCATCATCACTATATAATTAGAAAGTGGAGAAATATAACTTTGTTCTTATGTTCATAATCGATAGTTCATATGTTCATAATCGATAGTTCTTATGTTCATAATCGATAGTTCATATGTTCATAATCGATAGTTCTTATGTTCATAATCGATAGATCTCCATCATAATCGATAGATCTCCATCATAATCGATAGTTCTCCAATAACGAAAGTCAGATCGATTGGTCAGGATAGATTGGCAGAATTAACCCTTCCGTGACTGGAGATTCCTGAAATTTTGCGAACACCCTGTGCCAATGCATTCTCTTATATATATATGTGTATCTGAATATAGTGGGGCATATGCCGTCTCACCAATTAACCATCGTATGTAAGTTGTGACGGCGTCCATTTTATACTTCGACAATATATCATATCAGTAATCGTAAACGTTATTTTGCGAAAGGTATCTAATATTCACCTTGACCTTGTAAGCTAGTGCATTCTCTTATATATGCGAGGTTTAATTTGTTTAAAAATTTGAATTAAAAAAATACGGCCGTTAAAAAATTATAACATCTGTCGGGGTACCCTGAGGAACCACACCAAATTTAGTTGAAATCGGTCCAGGGCTCTGGAAGAAAAATCACGAACAGACCAGACAGACAGATCCCCGAACACTTTAACCCTTTACCCAACAGAAGGGCCCTGTGTCAATGCATTCTCTTATATATGCGAGTCGACCATAGGTCGCCTCGCATATATAAGAGAATGCATTGGCTTAACACATTAAAAATTATAAAATTGTTAAAGAATGTAAGAAAAAAAGGTAAAAAGTGTTAATTAAAAGGCATTAAAAGGCCAATGCATTCTCTTATATATGCGAGGCGACCTATGGTCGACTCGCATATATAAGAGAATGCATTGGCACAGGGCATAACTGTAACTATCACAATGTGGTCAATGAGCCAATGATATCCATATTTGTATGGTTTTATTGAGACCGACCCAAGATAATTTAGGCTGTTGCAGCTTTATTTGGTCGTTTTTGGCCGTTTTGTTGGGTAAAGGGTTAATATATCTAAAGCAGAGAACACACATTAATTTTGCCATTAAATGTGAAAATTATGCCAAGACTTTGTGTCATGCTAAATGAAAAACATTGTTGTAATCACGGATACATTTATAACATCATGGCGCAAATATAAATCTCACTATATTATGATTTGACAACAAAAAAGTTGTTTGAATATAGCCAATTTAACACTGAATGTATGCATGGATGTCAAAAGTTAGGGTGAAGAAAGATGGCAGCAGAATTTTTAATGAAGCCATTGGCCGGATCAGTCGCTGATTGGTCGAAAATATCCGCTAATAAATATTTGATTGATAGCTGTGGAAAGGTCCATCAGGCTGAAATATGTGTAGCTGTGTGCTCTATTGTGGTATATATGGTGTCAGATCGTGATATTAACAAATTAATTCAAATAAAGGTCGCCCACACAGAGCTGAGACAATACGCTATGTGCATGGTGCTTGTGTGATAAACAACAACGATTACGTTCTACGTTCGTACACTGGCAAGTTTGTACGGCATTTTTTGGAGTTATTTTCTATTATAGAAAAGCCAAATGGCGATATAATATGAACGACAACATGCATATAAACTGCATATTTACCAAAGCTATCGACGTGGGAAGTAAAATCTCGGTAGTTCCACTTGTAGTGGTGCTACTAACAAATTGCCTTCAATTACATGTATGATCGATTCTTGCGAGATAATTATACATGCTAGTTAGGGTGTGTTTACATTGGTGTAGATCTGTACACAGATCTTTGTGAAGTCACGTGTCGCGGATTACTGCATGTGATCACAACATGATTACTGATAGTGAACGCGCGCTCATCAGTAACTGGCAATTCGGGTCAGTTTAGGCCAGACAAAAGTAATGACTATAAGCAGACCAAAGCGATTTGAGCTGTGCCGCGTCAGCGTCGGTTGAGTCTAAGAGAAGCAGGAGATGGTGCATGGGCCCGGCTACTGCCACAGAAAGATAGCGCACCGGATTTTCTGACAATTGTCTCGATGCTCGTTGTATTCCATATGAAATACATGGGTTGAAATGACAAAGAAAGATTACGCACATTCGCCAAGCCCGGGTAACAATTAATCAAATCAGATTTGCCTGTCGCAATGTCCCGGTGTTGACAGTGAATTATAACGGACACGATTTTTGCTCACACGAACGAATACCGTTTTCTTTCTGTGTGCATTTCTATATCAACCCGTTTACACCAGTATGCGTGTAGAACTGTATACAGATCTACAGCAATGTAAATACACCCTTATACGGGCACATTTCAGTAGCATCACTTCTAGTGGAACTACATAGTTTATACTTTTAATATAGTTAGCTGTGATACAGATGCATTTTACAAAAAAATTTGCATTTGGTTTCTGTCACATTGTAACTTCTAAACCTAAATACCTACACAAGAATGCCTGACAAAGTTGCGAGGGTATGAGCTAGTACAATTATTACACTTTATAGTTATTTCAGTATAATTTAATCATAAGCTGTCAATCCACGGAATACTATAAAACAATTGGCTGACACACACTTTGCCATTTAGGTTGTTTCCCAATATGCCCAGTAACTAACTCGTGGCAATATTTGATCCACCAGGTCCGGTTCCGTGGTTTTACTTCGCTTTCCATATAAGATAAGATTTTAATGCAAAATACACCCAAATGGGCAGTTGCAAACATGAATAAAATACATATAATTTGACAAAAATAACTATATATATTAGATGAGTAACATATATGCATATACACGTACAATGTAGTTTCCTAACGAATTTCTTTTTTCTCTTTTCATCTTAAAATTTAATTAATCAGTTATAAATTATCAATTTACTAGCTTTTATTGGAATCCCGAGCGGTGAAGAAAGACCGGATCATGTCACATATAACATTAATGGTTGGATTGTGTTCATTCTTCATAATAAATCTAAATTTCTCATAATTCGTCATATCTGAAAAATGTGGGAACTCTGTGATTATGTCCCTAAAATATGTATCGCGCATACTTGTGTAGGCTCTACATTCTAATATAAAATGGTATTCTGTTTCAATTTGTTTACATTTACAAAAAGTACATAATATTTCTTTAACGGGTAGTGGGGGCTATTTGTGTCTCCCCTTTTCAATTTCCAATCTATGATTGCTGATTCGCAATCTCGTAAATAGAATTATCGCTTTATTAGAACGCAAATGTATGGCTCCATTTCGTACCTTGTTTTAAACAACCTATACGTTCTTGTCTTATTACCAGCGGTCGGTTTATTTTCGGAAGAGTTTATGTTGTAAAATCGTTTTAAATGTTCCGTTTTCAATTTTCTCACAAGCTCCTTTTCTTGAATTCCTTGAAGTGTCCTACGATTTGAAATATCAACACCATATTTAACATATAAGTCATTGCATAATGATATCGACGCATTTTCAAGTGATTCGATGTATGCATCATGTATCAAGGACCCAGCTGGGGAATTAGAAACTTTTTTCATATACCTGAATTGTTGTATAATCGCGTCATGTATTACCGGGAATCGTCCCAATTCTGCGCGTACGGCATGTGTGGCCTTTTGATTAACCCCTAATATCATTTTGCAAAACCTCACGTGAACTTGCTCGCATGGTAATGTGTCAGAATGAAGCATTTTTATTTCTCCTGCCCATATCTCACACCCGTATATCATTATCGGTTTAATCAATTTATCGAATAATTTGCATTTAGTTGGAATCGAAAGTCGCTTCTTAGAAGGAATAGACTGCGTTAAAAAGAACATTGCTTTCGTGGCTTTTCCACTTGTGTGCTCTTGTGACTTTGTCATTCTACCGGTTGATGTGAATTTTATTACGAGATAGGGATACTCTGAAACTAATTCAAGCGTTTGTCCATTGATATTGAAATTTGGCTCCCGTTTCGTTTTCTTCGATCTGAAAATTATACATTTTGATTTGCTTGCATTCACCACGAGATTATTATATTGAGTATATATTTCCAGCGCATTGAGACAATTTTGTAAACCTTGTTCTGTTTCCGACAACAAAACTAGATCATCTGCAAATACAAGATGATTGAGCGGGCGTTTATTAAGGAATATGGGATCACCAAACCTATCTAGTGAAAGTTTTACATCATCAATGAATATCTTGAACAACGTGGGTGACAAGGGTTAGCCTTGCCTGACACCGACCGTTGACATATGCAGTGGTCCAACTCCTGCATCTGTTTTAACTTTGAAAATAACTTAATTGATACATCGATCGTATTATCTGACTGACCCTACCTCCGATACCAATGCGATGTAACTTTTCAAACATCAAAGACCTATCCACCGAGTCGAACGCTTTCTGGAAATCGATAAACGCTGCAAAAATTGGCTTATGTTTCTGTTTATATTTATTTATACATGTTTTTAGAATATAAGCGCTGTCAATTGTACCGCGATTCTTTCTAAATCCGAATTGGTTGTCACTAATGAGTCCATGCGTTTCCAAATAGTCATTTATTCTATTATTTATAACTTTATTGAACAATTTACCTAAGCTATTGCTGAGCGCAATCGGTCGATTATTGTTTGGGTCATGCCGGTCTCCCTTCTTATAGAGCGTCTTAATGAGAGATACATTCCAGCTGTCTGGGTAATGACCTGATTCTAAAACTTGGTTAAATAATTTCACAACGTCGTCTATTGTCGCAGGAATAACTGTTTTAAGTAGTTCATTCGAAAAGTTGCCATATCCAGAAGATTTTCTGTTTTTTAAAAGTTTAACACAATTAATTACTTCGCATGCTTCTATAGCACTCTCACCAATGTTTAAAGTCGGGGTTTCGTTCACATTAGTATGTTCTGTTCTATCCGAAGAAACTGTCTCTTTACAGAGCACTTTCTTGAAAAAGTCTACACTTTCATCAGGATGTAAATAATTTGTTTCATCTTGTTTCATAAACCCGGGAAGTTCAGTTTAACGAAGCATATAATCTGAAAGAGGATTAACATACATTGTCTATGCCGTTATATGGAAGTCACGAATAAATCAAAAGCTCCATATATGGAACTCCAAAACTTTGAACTGAAGCACTAAACCACGGAATCGGTGCTGAATGAATCTATGAAACCACGGAATCGGAAACGGTGGATCCAATATATATGGCCGTTAGTTATAGTGACAGGGTGTATAACCTAAATTTCTTGTGGCGTAGCTAGGTTCCTGAATATCCGGAGCGACTGGTTATATAGATTACATCTGTGACGTAGGTTCCGGGCCCTGGATAATGTAGACCGGACGTCAGGTCTAAACCTTTACTCTGCAAGCGCCTGACGTCGTGGAGATGAATGGAACAGTGAGCGTAGCTGGTTGGGTCAGGGACGAGACTATATGGATAATGTCGTGACCGCCGCAAATTCCATTTACGTATGTCCGGTGCAAGGTGATATCTAAACCGGGTCGCAGACATGGGGCCAAAACCTACGTTACCAATCAACTAGTGACGTAGGTTTCGTGCGCTGGATAATGTCGTGACCGCCGCAAGTTCCATTTACGTATGTCCGGTGCACGGCGAGATCTGACTGCGACGCAGACAATACAAGACTGATGAGGAATGCTTTCCCCGGTTGGGTTCGAAGGATGAACATCAGTTACAGTCGTACACCAACAGACGTGCTACTTCCTGAATCCCAACAGACGTGCTACTTCCTGAATCCACACGACCTTGCTCTCAGTAAATAAACCCTTTCCTGACGGGAATTGCGCTGCGCTGCATGCGCTGTCGCGATCTTTCTTCCAGAGCCCTGGACCGATTTCAACTAAATTTGGTGTGGTTCCTCAGTGTACCCCGATAGAATAATTGATGTTATAATTTTTTAACGGCCGTATTTTTTTAATTCAAATTTTTAAGCAAATTAAACCTCGCATATATATATAAGAGAATGCACTAGCTTTCAAGGTCAAGACGAATATTAGATACCTTTCGCAAAATAACGTTTACGATTACTGATATGTTATATTGTCGAAGTATAAGATGGATGCCATCACAACTTACATACGATGGTTAATTGGTGAGACGGCATATGCCCCACTATATTCAGTTACATATATATAATTATAAGAGAATGCATTGGCACAGGGTTTTCGCAAAATTTCAGGAATCTCCAGTCATGGAAGGGTTAATTCTGCCAATCTATCCTGACCAATCGATCTAACTTTCGTTATTGGAGAACTATCGATTATGAACATAAAAACTATCGATTATGAACATATGAACTATCGATTATGAACATAAGAACAAAGTTCTATTTCTCCACTTTCTAATTATATAGTGATGATGCTTCTACAGACTTATATATTATTTTAACACGAGTAGCTCCCTTAGTAAATGTTCAGATAATAAATTCAACAAACTTATTATCTGAACATTTCCTCCAATGAATATGAATCATTCTGCTCTTGTATTATCTGTTTTTCTGTCTGTCGTCTGCTTTTATTACCTGAACTGTTGGCTGAACACCCCTCCACAATAGACCATTCAAAAATATACTTTTATAACTGAATGAGAGAATCCATTCATTATTTAACCCTTTACCCAACAGAAGGGCCCTGTGCCAATGCATTCTCTTATATATGCGAGTCGACCATAGGTCGCCTCGCATATATAAGAGAATGCATTGGCTTAACACATTAATTTTTTTTAAATTGTTAAAGAATGTAAGAAAAAATGGTAAAAAGTGTTAAAAAAAGGTTTTTTTTAGGCCAACTCGCATATATAAGAGAATGCATTGGCACAGGGCATAACTGTAACTATCACAATGTGGTCAAGGAGCCGGTTCCAATGATATCCATATGTGTATGGTTCTATTGAGACAGACCGAAGATATTTTAGGCTGTTGAAGCTTTATTTGGCCGGTTTTGGCCGGTTTGTTGGGTAAAGGGTTAACATAATTTATTAACTTTAACTTAAAGGACCACTTAATTTTCGAACCCCCGATCACATAATTAACCCCCGATCACATAATTAACCCCCGATCACATAATTAACCCCCGATCACATAATTAACCCCCGATCACATAATTAACCCCCGATCACGTAATTATGCCATATTATATACCATCGAACCCCCGATCACGTAATTATGCCATATTATATACCATCGAACCCCCGATCACATAATTATATACCATCGAACCCCCGATCACATAATTATATACCATCGAACCCCCGATCACATAATTATGCCATATTATATACCATCGAACCCCCGATCACATAATTATGCCATATTATATACCATCGAACCCCCGATCACATAATTATGCCATATTATATACCATCGAACCCCCGATCACATAATTATGCCATATTATATACCATCGAACCCCCGATCACATAATTATGCCATATTATATACCATCGAACCCCCGATCACATAATTATGCCATATTATATACCATCGAACCCCCGATCACATAATTATGCCATATTATATACCATGAACCCCCGATCACATAATTATGCTATATTATATACCATCGAACCCCCGATCACATAATTATGCCATATTATATACCATGAACCCCCGATCACATAATTATGCCATATTATATACTATTTGAAAGAGGAAGCTCCACAACATTGTATTATCAACTTGTCCCGTGTAATAATCTGTGAACATTCTGCTTTTGCTGAGGTTCCGACGCGTGTCCTGTGCTCAAGTTTCTACAAAGTCTATTATTTTCAATGGAAGGGGAATAACTCTATATCTTAGCTTGAAATTTCTGCATTCTGGGAGCGAGACGGGGGAAAAGTTTCTATGATTTAAGCTATTTTCTATTACTCTATGTGCACCTTCTGAGACACTGACGTTCCAAATGGTGATTAATTATAGTATTTTAAGCATATGTTATGTCATACATTGTTATTAAAAGCGTACATCAAAGCACTATAAAAAAAATAATCGGTGACTCGAAAATTAAATGGGCATTTAACACACCATATGCACTGGATGCCTTTAACCCGTTGTATACTAAGTACTCATTGACGAGTAGTGCCGGTAGGAAATGTTGAACTTATTATCTGAATAATTCACACCGGTGAATATATGAATCATTCTGCTCTTGTCTGTCGTCTGCTTTTATTACATGAACACTCATCCACGTGAATAATAGACCATTCCAATTTATACTTGTAAAACTGAATGGGAGAATCCATTCAGCATAGAAAGGGTTAAATATATATTTTCTCCGGTGCGGAGTATGGTGTTCGGTGTTCATGTACCAAGTCACATCGATCTGACTAAGACATATAGGGCTTCCCCATGAAGTTATGAAGTATGCCCACCATGCACCTTTGTAGATCAATGGCTGCTAATTAAATGAGAGTACAAACGAGAGAAATTATCCACCTGATGTACTGACGCACGTGGTTGACACACGTGGTGTGTTAAATCGATTTGCACCAGTCTGTTTAACCGACTCAAGGTTATTAAATTATGTTGATCAACATCATTCTGCCTTGCACTAAACATTGAATAACATCTTGCACTGAAGATAAGTATGACATCCAATTTCTCGGTGCGGTTTCTCAGCATGCTGACAGGGATGTGGCGACGTGGGTAATGACTGGAGGGGGTGGGGTGACACACAAGTTAGGTCAAAATTGTCAATAGTTGAAAAGTTCATACCTGACACAACATTAGTTGGGAATTTCACAAGAACAATATGTTGAAATTGTTCTCGTAGTTTGATTTTCCAACATTTGTTAATGGGAAATTTGTTATTTCTAGACCAATTCATATTTGCACATTTTCCTATTTTATTTTGGACAAAAAAACTTAAATAGCCATCAGTTTTCCAACTTTAGGGGAAAGTGTCAGATTGGAACATGTCAACACTTGGAAAGATTGAGGCCAGTCTAGATGCTAGAAGTTTGAAATGTTCACGTTTAGATTTTCAAATTTTCTCACACTGGGCCCAACCATGGTCGACCCAGTGTGTCATTGTCCCTCCCCGTGGCCAGTAAAAATATAATAATCAGTTCAAGAAATATAAACCGGGTTATGAATTTGCCTGGATTTAAACTATACGGTCTTAACCCTTTACCCAACAAAACGGCCCTGTGCCAATGCATTCTCTTATATATGCGAGTCGACCATAGGTCGCCTCGCATATATAAGAGAATGCATTGGCTTAACACATATTAAAAATGATAAAATTGTCAAAGAATGTAGAAAAATATTATAA
The DNA here is from genome assembly GCA_032622095.1 of Siphonodentalium dalli. Classification (NCBI taxonomy): domain Eukaryota; kingdom Metazoa; phylum Mollusca; class Scaphopoda; order Gadilida; family Siphonodentaliidae; genus Siphonodentalium; species Siphonodentalium dalli. The sequence goes on from CP136069.1 coordinate 194,852,844, forward strand.
AAATTGTTAAAAAATGTAAGAAAAAATTATAAAATTGTTAAAGAATGTAAGAAAAAAAGGTAAAAAGTTTTTTTAGGCCAATGCATTCTCTTATATATGCGATGCGACCTATGGTCGCATATATAAGAGAATGCATTGGCACAGGGCATAACTGTAACTATCACAATATGGTCAATGAGCCGGTTCCAATGATATCCATATGTGTATGGTTCTATAAGCCTTATTACTGGTTCGCGATTTTCAAGATGGCCGATGGTTCCATATGGTCCGATTCCTAGCTTTTTGTCCAACCCACCGGTAAAAGCCGGTAAACGGTCAAAGTTGAGAAGTAGCATCCATTTGTAAACATTCGACAGCTGAGTGCGAGAATTTTTTATCAACATTTTATGGCTTAAAGGTACTCAATCCGATAAAACTCCTATCAATTACTATTTCAATGGCTTCGGGGGTCAAAAATATTTGATTCGAGTCGAGGAAGTCACGCATCAAATCTCAGATTTGTTAGATATCGATTTTAGAAATCTATTATTTTTCATTATCGGGAATACTTTCTGGCCCAGAACACAGTCAAAATTGCGTTATTATTTCCTCTTGATTTTAGAGTTATCCATCCTTGTCTGTTTGAATAGTGCTTTGGTGTACACATCTCGAGCAGGTTACGAAATTGACGGCAATTATTAGTACTCATCTCGAGAAAATAACAAATTTCAAAAATCAATATCTAATAACTCTGAGCTTTGTTTGATGGGTTCCTCGACTCGAATCAAATATTTGTTACCCCCAAAGCCAAAGAAATAGTAATATAGGACCCTCTGATCGGATTGTTGTTGTTGGAATCTGTTGAGATGGGGACCATCTGTTCGGATTGAGTACCTTTAATTTCATTTGTTCTGAGTGCAACTACGTGTTTAAGAATTGTGTTGTGGCCATGTCATCTATAGAGTTAGGATCTGGTGACGATGCAGACATTCAGACGCCCTTTTTTGTCAGCGAACTTCCCATAAGTTACTGATAAATAGCGAGTTCTTGCGTTAAAAAAATAACTCAAAAACATACGTGATACATCCAATCCATCTACTGTGCGAAACCTACGTATTGTACGTATCCAGGGTGAGTGTTTAATTAGTTTTATGAAGTTCTCGCACTTGCGATTCGGTAACGACCTGTTGCCATTTTATTTTGGGAATTCCCAGACTGGAGTCATATGCTAAAAATAGATGCTAAATGGCGGATTCACCGCGAGTAAGTGGTATCACTTATTGAGACAGACCCAAGATAATTTAGGCTGTTGTAGCTTCATTTGGGCTATTTTTCTGGGCGTTTTGTTGGGTAAAGGGTTAAAACCCCACTTAATTTTCGAATGCCCAGATAACATTATTCCATATTATTCCACACCCATTGACGTGAGGCACATGTATTCAACGGAATCCCAGCCATTGAATACATATTAGTGTATACCTCTAGTGGAATACAAGCCGGAACTATTCTTGTTGACGTTGTCGCCAAGAAAGATGACGTACGTTACGTCGATCATCCGCTTCCAGTGATAGTTTAAACATATTTATTTGTCTAATTTCAATAACACATACAGGAAATGACACATACATTTTTATAGACAATGGGATTGGAGGACAAGTGCTGACTCACTTATGAGTACCCCCCTCTCCCATTTGCTATTACACTGAAAAATAAATCAAGAATAATGGCATTGCAACATGAGTACCAAAGGCAAGTTGAACTTATATACATGTACATATCACCTTCCGGTGATGCCCCCATAATTACTGGTTATTTGTCAGACTTATATCACAATAAAGGTAGCTATAGTAACAATGGAGGTGACATTCATGTATTGAATTTATTTGACTGAACGGTGTAGAATAAATACAGAACACAACTTGCATCATAATCTCGAATCTTTTATCGAACTCGTTGCGGACGGCGCAAAGTTATATTTCGCTCGAGCGACGCTCTCGCGAAATATATCCTTGCGCCATTCGCAACTCATTCGATAAAAGATTCTCGATTAAGATGCGCGTTGTGTTCTGTCTATTTATATACCATTGGAAGAGGAACCAAAAAAATATTTATTCCACCAGAATACGAAGTAGCTGTGGCCTAGGACTGTCCACCAAGTGATAGAAATTCATTCCAAGACTCCCCCCTGTCAATCCAGAATGCATCGGAATTCAAACTAAGAGATAGAGTTATTCCCCTTCTATTGAGTATAATAGACTTTATAGTACAGACCGGATTAGAATTAAATACAGGATACACTTTGGTACCTCGACAAAAACAACATGTTCCCAGTTTATTCAACCGGAACAGTTATAATAATACAATGCCTTGGAGCTTCCTCTTTCAAATGGTATATACTATGCCATATATTTTATATAATGTGATATGGGGGTTCGATGGTATATACTATGCCATATATTTTATATAATGTGATATGGGGGTTCGATGGTATATACTATGCCATATATTTTATATAATGTGATATGGGGGTTCGATGGTATATACTATGCCATATATTTTATATAATGTAATCTTGGGGTTCGATGGTATATACTATGCCATATATTTTATATAATGTGATATGGGGGTTCGATGGTATATACTATGCCATATATTTTATATAATGTGATATGGGGGTTCGATGGTATATACTATGCCATATATTTTATATATTTACATACTAAGTGTTGTCATCACTAAATCCAGCATTCTGATTGGTCGGCGCCCACGTGGCTAGTTGCAATTATTTCTCGGTGAATGCGCAACGGCTTATAACTCCAAGCTCATAACAACATCGATACGTCATTTGGGTTTGGAAAGACGAACGCGTAATGTTTTGGGCGCATTTGGATTCGCGCAGGATTGACTTAATAAATCATCGGGTTTCAATTGTTCCTGTTAACTTTTGCCAAGGGTGCTGTGGGATATTTTGGGCTGGCTTTGTCACGATACAATTTTCGATTTAAATACATTTACAAAAGTGGCTTTTTCGCTAAATGTATATAAATATAAGGATTAACTGTTATGTGGACTGTTTTTATGGAGATGTAACCGTGAGGTAAGTGGTCATAACTTGTATGTAAAACCCTTCGGGTTTTACACAAGTTATAACCACTTACCTCACGGTTACATCTCCATAAAAACAGTCCACATGACAGTTAATCCTTATATAATGTAATCTTGGGGTTCAAAAATTAAGTGGGCCTTTAAAAGAAACTTTCCTCCTTATGTTTCAACTATGTTTGGCCTTAAAACTTAGAGATAATGTAAATTAAACATAAAAACTGCCTTCAGAAAGTCAGTAAATATTATTTCTTGTTGTAAAATTACTAAATACCCGGTATATGTCACTCCAAACATAAAATTAATTTAATGGACACATTGCATAATCAAGCACTGCCAAACTAGGCTAATCACATATACATCAACATGTAGTAGGCAAATAAGTTAGAACTTAGCCACATGGTTTGCCTGACAAATATCGCTAATTTCTGTCGATTTGACAATAGCCACCACCAATTCCGATATTTTTCACTGTTAATTTCGTGAACAATATATTTTTCTCCTTCACACAAATTACGAGAGGTCACACGAGGTCGCGACCCCATGTGCGATTGGGTTCAACCTGTTCTGTCGTGGGTAGAGCACTTTTAGCAAGCTGCACTTTAAAGACATGTCTGACCCCTCGTGGTACACCAACATTGGAATGGATCGACGTACTGCTTGATAAGGCAATCTTGGCGCTTCGAGCGCAATCAATTACAATTGTCCCGTCGGTTTTGTCAGCGGCTGATGTGTTGTTTACGAATCTTGCTCCAATATTCTCTTATATAAATTGGAGACGCATCGCGGATCAATATAAGCCGGCCTCGCATAAGATCCCCGTAAAAACATAATCCCCATCTGTGATGCACTAAGGATGCGAATAAATTCTTTGTTGGGAGGGGGTGGGGGCAACTTCGACGTCCAAACTTCATCCACCTGATGACTACAATTCCTACCACAGGCCCCTGGGGAAAATTACTAAAATACCAATATAGACCGTACCAGTGTAAAGGTTCCAATGATTATTTTGGCTAAAACCACACCAACTATCAAAACGCTACTAAATTCTAGAAATCGATATTTGCAGCCAAAATATCCTCAGGCGAAATCTACCTAATAACTCGGGTCGTCAATCTCCCTGTCCACTTAGAGACTTTTGACCTAGTTATAAAATCAATATTTTCGAGCAATAATCATGATAATTTGTCGCGAACGTGTACATAAACGCGATGACATAACCTATAAATGCTCATATATGTTCCGCAAATCATTCCGAAGCCATCCATACCTTTTCTATTTCATCCAACACCTTTGTGCCCAATTTTCAACTTTATTCATCAAATGAATTCCATAAACAAGACGTTCGCGACAAATTGTTGCTCGAAAATATTGATTTTATAACTCGGTCAAAGGTCTCTAAGTGGACAGGGAGATTGACGACCCGATTTATTAGGTAGATTTCGCTAGTTTCCGACAGGGTATCTCGACTTCGATTCGTTCAATTTCGCCGAGTTATATGTCAAATGAAAGGAAATTTTATTTCCAATAAGACAAACCTGAGGATATTTTGGCTGCAATTATCGATTTATAGAATTTAGTATAATTTTGATAGTTGTGTGGCTTTAGCCATAATCGATCAGTGGAACCTTTACACTGGTATAGTCTATATTGGTATTTAGTAATTTTCCACAGGGGCCTATACTTAATTTGTTATACTTAAAGGTACTCAATCCGACCATACGGTCCCCATATCATCAAGTTGCAACAACATTTATTCAAAATACGCTTTACATGTAGTTATCAGAATCGATTAATTACAACAAACTAATGCTAACCACTGTCAACTATGGTATCAAATTTCCCAAAATGTGTTATTACCAACGTTGTTCTACGAAATTTGGCCGGATTATCAAATATATATCTGACACACAAAGCCTCTTGATTTTAGAGATCCATCTTCATTCGCAATTTGGTCCGAGAGTGTTGATTTGACTAATATTTCACAGGCGCTAAAAAGTACATATCTCGGAAAATAACAGAGTTCAAAAATCGATATCTGATCACTCTTAGCTTTGATGAGTGGAGTTCTAGACTCGAATCAATTTGTTTTTATCCCCGAAGCCAAAGAAATAGTAATTTAGGGGTGTTTAACTCTTTACCCAACAGAAGGGCCATGTGCCAATGCATTCTCTTATATATGCGAGTCGATCATAGGTCGCCTCGCATATATAAGAGAATGCATTGGCTTAACACATTAAAAATTATAAAATTGTTAAAGAATGTAAGAAAAAATGGTAAAAAGTGTTAAAAAAAAGTTTTTTTTTAGGCCAATGCATTCTCTTATATATGCGAGGCGACCTATGGTCGACTCGCATAAATAAGAGAATGCATTGGCACAGGGCATAACTGTAACTATCACAATGTGGTCAAGGAGCCGGTTCCAATGATATCCATATTTGTATGGTTTTATTGAGACAGACCCAAGATATTTTAGGCTGTTGAAGCTTTATTTGGCCGGTTTTGGCCGTTTTGTTGGGTAAAGGGTTAATGGGATAGTGCATCTTTAATTTGCACCCGTGTTGGAATTCTGTTGACCACTAGGTATATCAAGTCCTACAATTACGGTTTTATGTGGCAGTTTGGAGGTGAACGAGTGTACAACTTCCACATATGCTGATTCCATATTCAAATTTGAATTCCCCTACAAGTGTTGTAACGAATATAAGCACATAGTAATTCCACGTGTAACCAGCATGGTGCCATATAACATGTATATTTGCATGAATAAAACATGATTACCGATTCGTATATTTGCATGAATAAAACATGTTTACCGATTCGTATATAAGTATACTGCACGTATCCGAGCGTCACATTATACCGTATTCTTGTTGATGACGATACTTTTAGTCGACGTCTATTCCGAAATTAATGTTTGTACTATTTCTGTAACAAATCAGCTCATTTTTGCAAGGCCGCCAAATATTCCCGGTGGTAAAAAATAAAAGATTAAAAAAATCGATATCCAATAGCTCTGAGCTGGGTGGATTCCTCGACTCGAATCGAATATGTTTTACCCCCGACGCCAAATAAATAGTAATTACGTGCGCTCGCGCAACAGTATGGCGATCAGACAGATTCGTACGTTGGTGTAACCCTACTCCGTTTCACTCCATGACGTCACCAAAAACGACGTAAAACCTCGTGGCGTTCTGACATTTTTACTGTGCCGCGTTTTTGCTATGTTTATTTTATGTGTTGTTTTCGGTTATTTGTTTGTCGCCGATATCGCCATTTGTCGGGATTCCCTGTGTCTATATTTAAAACTGGCATGCTCGTAGTGAGCCTCGATTTCGATTTTTTCTCCCAGGTCAAAATACGTCAGAGTTATGACAAAAATAGATCGACCTACATGTTCACCATCAGAACTCTACATCAAAGAGTCTATTGACTCCTTCGGGACCTACATAGACTTCTTCATTTGGGTATTTTTACTAATAATTGGGAAGTTTTATCATTTTTGGTTCGTGCGAAGACCTCTTTTTATCGTGCGGGAAAAGAGAGACATTCAAAACGCGATTTCGTAATTCGACGCAATAGGCTGAATAGCCTAACCTTCAGCCGAGTTCCGGGTCAAATACGACGAATGACGTAACACAAAACAAAACGCATTTGTTGACACAAACACCGTTTGAAGAGTTTATTATTACATAAAATGATCGTTATATTGATTAATTATTGATTAATTATTGATATTTATTGTTGCATATTGGCTGCTATCAATATTTACACAAATGGTATTAATTATTTCTTATAATTGCTCCTTTGGTCAACTTTGACTTTGTCGGAAAATGAAAATCAAAATATGCCGCTGAAAAAAATGTAATCGATATTAAAGTCTCATCCTTTCGTCAACATGGAATTGGTTTTAATTACTTAAATGATTAATATAGTAATTTGCCTTTTATCTGTGATGAAATGAGAAATGGTAATTGTCTTTTTTTGCTAACATTAAATTAAATTAAATTAATTAAGTAAAATACAGTGAAATTATTTTTTAAATTATTGTTTATTACATTTTTGCGCACTTTGGCATCTCTCTGAGTGCATTCTAGTTTTGCGTGTAATCGGATTATTCATCTTTAGATGTCACTTTAGACATGTATCCAGTGTTCCAGAGCTCGAATTATTGGCTTTGTGTCGGTTTAAAATGTTGCTTGAGACTGTGAAGGAGAAAAATATATTGTTCACGAAATTAATAGTTAAAAATATCGGAATTGGTGGTGGCTATTGTCAAATCGACAGCAATTAGCGATATTGGTCAGGCAAACCATGTGACTAAGTCAAATCGACAGAAATTAGTGATATTGGTCAGGAAAACCATGTGACTAAGTCAAATCGACAGAAATTAGTGATATTGGTCAGGAAAACCATGTGACTAACACGGGGGTTCATCTGTTACACGACAAACGCGCCTCTCTCCGATAAACGCTGCGCGGCACTTTCCGATGGCTACGCTTCACACCCGATGAAGAAAGTTTATTAATGAACATAGAGCTGCATAGAGAACAACAAAGGAACAATAGGTAATATGTTTGCTGCTAAATTTATTGTGTACAGTAGTCCCAATCATTACTAACAACTATACATACTCATATATTCATTATTCGACATGTATGAGACAACATGAAATTCGTGTGCTTTTATCACTAAAATGTGGACCAAAAACAACGGCTGCTGTAGTGTGATAACACCTCGCCATGGTTATAGAAGCTTGCATTTTCATAGATATATGTCTTGTTGATACATGGATATGCATTGTTTAGAGATATAGACCTATAATTTGACAAAAACGGCAGTTAAAAAGTGCTCAAAAACGCTACGTTTCATCTCCGATAAACGTTACATCAGTTAGACTTTTTCCGATAAAATATGTTACATTTCCGAACCGATAAGCTTATTCATACCATCTTAGTTTGTGTTTTTTTCGTGTTTTTTCGGGGTTTGATGCTGCCTGATTTCTTCTAGCACGAAAGCAGTGACTGTGCATCATTGCAAATTGTCATAAATATAATTATAACAGCATTGATAACTCGTGAATGATGGAATCCCCGAACGATTATGCTACTTCCACTGATACGAGGTGTCATGCATATATCACATTGTTCTATATGTAGCCAAATGGCGACGGAAGGATATGTGGGGACAACATTATATAATTACGACTTTTCAATCACGCTCTATTTGACACTGGAGAGATAATCGGTGATTTATGTATTTAATATTTCCAAATGAAATCGTCATACTATTACATAATTGGGGACATGACAATCTGCGGGATGGGATGGGATATGGGACAAAACGACAATCTGCGGGACAGAATTTCAAATTGCGTGGGACGGCCGATATCTCGAGGAATACAGGGCGTAGGGGGCTCATTTTGGTGTCTAACGAAATGCCCACATTCGCCATATCCACACATATTAACCCCGTCACTGACCGGACACAGGAAGTTGCATTATTTGATCGACAACTGACCTAACATGGGGTAGAATTTGGGATAGCATGACAATCTGCGGGACGAGATTTTCAAATTGCGTGGGACGGCCGATATCTCGAGGAATACAGCGCGTAGAGGGCTCCTTTTGGTGTCTCACGAAAGGTCCACATTCGCCCTATTCACACATATTAACCCCGCCACTGACCGGGCATCGGAAGTTACATTATCCGGTCGACAACTGACCTAACATAAAATGCCACAAACACGAAAAACTGCGTTCGACATTAATGTTTAGAATTTAGATTTCTCGATGAATACACTAGCAAACAACAAGTTTTAGGTATCAAATAACGCAGTGGAATACTGAATTCGTTTTTAGCTACAATGTGGCTGTTTTAGTGCGAATATTGTAATGGCGAACACGCAAACACGCTCCGATAAAACAGCTAAAAATAGACTCGATGTTTACAATTACAGGATCGATTTCAGCCGGTATATTCAATATAATGGGACGTATGGTATATCAAAATGTAGGATTAGACACAGAGAATGTATTTTTTTTAAATGGGTCCCACCAGGCGGTGATATTGTTGCAGAAATTCGCTCCAAGATATTCTCACTTATTTTTATTTCAGTTGTGACTAAAAGCCCAGATGCCGGAGCCCAGCGACTAAAAGCCAAGTTAAAAAATAGATCAACTGGTTTGAACGAATGAATATGTCAATGGTAAGACTATTCAAAAGAATATTCAAATCAAATAGTGTTTATAGACTTAAAAACTTATGTGTCCGCCAATCATATGCGGTGGAGGTTCTCATATTATCTGCCAGTCATACATGGGGGAGGTTCTCATATGAACATATTATCTGCCGGTCATACGCGGTGGAGGTTCATATTATCCGCCGGTCATACGCGAGGGAAGTTCTCATTTTATCCTCCGGTCATACGCGGGGGAGGTTCTGATATGAACATATTATCTGCCGGTCATATGCGAGGGAGGTTCATATTATCCACTGGTCATACGCGAGGGAGGTTCTCATATTATCCTCTGGTCATACGTTGGGGAGGTCCTCATATGAACATATTATCCGCCGGTCATATCCTCCGTCGGGTGTGACCGGTGGATAATATGAGAACCTCCCTCGCATATGACCGGTGGATAATATGTTTTTATGAGAACCTCCACCGCGTATGACCGGTGGATAATATGAACCTCCACCGCGTATGACAGGCAGATAATATGTTCATATCAGAACCTCCCCCACCTATGACCGAATGATAATATGAGAACTTCCTTCGCGTATGACCGGCGTATAATATGAACCTCCACCGCTTATGACCGGCGGACAATATGTTCATATGAGAACCTCCACCACGTATGACCGGCGGATAATATGTTCATATGAGAACCTCCACTGCGTATGACCGGCGGATAATATGTTCATATGAGAACCTCCCCTACGTATGACCGGTGGATAATATGAACCTCCACCGTGTATGACCGGCGGATAATATGTTCATATCAGAACCTCCCCCACATATGACCGAAGGATAATATGAGAACTTCCCTCGCGTATGATTGGCGGATAATATGAACCTCCACCGCATATGACCGGCGGATAATATGTTCATATGAGAACCTCCCCAACGTATGACCGGAGGATAATATGAGAACCTCCCTCGCATATGACCGGCGGATAATATGAACCTCCACCGCGTATGACCGGCAGATTATATGTTCATATGAGAACCTCCCCAACGTATGACCGGAGGATAATATAAGAACCTCCCTCGCGTATGACCGGTGGATAATATGAGAACCTCCCTCGCATATGACCGGCGGATAATATGAACCTCCACCGCGTATGACCGGCGGATAATATGTTCATATGAGAACCTCCCCAACGTATGACCGGAGGATAATATAAGAACCTCCCTCGCGTATGACCGGTGGATAATATGAGAACCTCCCTCGCGCATGACCGGCGGATAATATGAACCCCCACAGCGTATGACCGGCGGATAATATGTTCATATCAGAACCTCACCCACATATGATCGGAGGATAATATGAGAACTTCCCTCGCGTATGACCGGAGGATAATATGAACCTCCACCGCATATGACCGGCGGATAATATGTTCATATGAGAACTTCCACCGTGTATGACCGGTGGATAATATGAACCTCCACTGCGTATGACCGGCGAATAATATGTTCATATGAGAACCTCCCCAATGTATGACCGGAGGATAATATGAGAACCTCCCTCGCGAATGACCGGCGGATAATATGAACCTCCACCGCGTATGACCGGCGGATAATATGTTCATATGAGAACCTCCCCAACGTATGACCGGAGGATAATATAAGAATCTCCCTCGCGTATGACCGGTGGATAATACGAGAACCTCCCTCGCATATGACCGGCGGATAATATGAACCTCCACCGCGTATGACCGGCGGATAATATGTTCATTTGAGAACCTCCCCAACGTATGACCGGAGGATAATATAAGAACCTCCCTCGCGTATGACCAGTGGATAATATGAGAACCTCCCTCGCGCATGACTGGCGGATAATATGAACCTCCACCGCGTATGACCGGCGGATAATATGTTCATATCAGAACCTCACCCACATATGATCGGATGATAATATGAGGACTTCCCTCGCGTATGACCGGCGGATAATATGTTCATATGAGAACCTCCCCTACGTATGACCGGTGGATAATATGAACCTCCACCGTGTATGACCGGTGGATAATATGTTCATATCAGAACCTCCCCCACATATGACAGAAGGATAATATGAGAACTTCCCTCGCGTCTGATCGGCGGATAATATGAACCTCCACCGCGTATGACCGGCGGATAATATGTTCATATGAGAACCTCCCCAACGTATGACCGGAGGATAATATGAGAACCTCCCTCGCGTATGACCGGTGGATAATATGAGAACCTCCCTCGCATATGACCGGCGGATAATATGAACCTCCACCGCGTATGACCGGCGGATAATATGTTCATATGAGAACCTCCCCAACGTATGACCGGAGGATAATATAAGAACCTCCCTCGCGTATGACCGGTGGATAATATGAGAACCTCCCTCGCGCATGACCGGCGGATAATATGAACCCCCACAGCGTATGACCGGCGGATAATATGTTCATATCAGAACCTCACCCACATATGATCGGAGGATAATATGAGAACTTCCCTCGCGTATGACCGGAGGATAATATGAACCTCCACCGCATATGACCGGCGGATAATATGTTCATATCAGAACCTCCCCCACATATGACCGAAGGATAATATGAGAACTTCCCTCGCGTATGATTGGCGGATAATATGAACCTCCACCGCGTATGACCGGCGGATAATATGTTCATATGAGAACCTCCCCAACGTATGACCGGAGGATAATATGAGAACCTCCCTCGCATATGACCGGCGGATAATATGAACCTCCACCGCGTATGACCGGCAGATTATATGTTCATATGAGAACCTCCCCAACGTATGACCGGAGGATAATATAAGAACCTCCCTCGCGTATGACCGGTGGATAATATGAGAACCTCCCTCGCATATGACCGGCGGATAATATGAACCTCCACCGCGTATGACCGGCGGATAATATGTTCATATGAGAACCTCCCCAACGTATGACCGGAGGATAATATAAGAACCTCCATCGCGTATGACCGGTGGATAATATGAGAACCTCCCTCGCGCATGACCGGCGGATAATATGAACCCCCACAGCGTATGACCGGCGGATAATATGTTCATATCAGAACCTCACCCACATATGATCGGAGGATAATATGAGAACCTCCCTCGCGCATGACCGGCGGATAATATGAACCCCCACAGCGTATGACCGGCGGATAATATGTTCATATCAGAACCTCACCCACATATGATCGGAGGATAATATGAGAACTTCCCTCGCGTATGACCGGAGGATAATATGAACCTCCACCGCATATGACCGGCGGATAATATGTTCATATGAGAACTTCCACCGTGTATGACCGGTGGATAATATGAACCTCCACTGCGTATGACCGGCGAATAATATGTTCATATGAGAACCTCCCCAATGTATGACCGGAGGATAATATGAGAACCTCCCTCGCGTATGACCGGCGGATAATATGAACCTCCACCGCGTATGACCGGCGGATAATATGTTCATATGAGAACCTCCCCAACGTATGACCGGAGGATAATATAAGAATCTCCCTCGCGTATGACCGGTGGATAATACGAGAACCTCCCTCGCATATGACCGGCGGATAATATGAACCTCCACCGCGTATGACCGGCGGATAATATGTTCATTTGAGAACCTCCCCAACGTATGACCGGAGGATAATATAAGAACCTCCCTCGCGTATGACCGGTGGATAATATGAGAACCTCCCTCGCGCATGACTGGCGGATAATATGAACCTCCACCGCGTATGACCGGCGGATAATATGTTCATATCAGAACCTCACCCACATATGATCGGAGGATAATATGAGGACTTCCCTCGCGTATGACCGGCGGATAATATGTTCATATGAGAACCTCCCCTACGTATGACCGGTGGATAATATGAACCTCCACCGTGTATGACCGGTGGATAATATGTTCATATCAGAACCTCCCCCACATATGACAGAAGGATAATATGAGAACTTCCCTCGCGTCTGATCGGTGGATAATATGAACCTCCACCGCGTATGACCGGCGGATAATATGTTCATATGAGAACCTCCCCAACGTATGACCAGAGGATAATATGAGAACCTCCCTCGCGTATGACCGGTGGATAATATGAGAACCTCCCTCGCATATGACCGGCGGATAATATGAACCTCCACCGCGTATGACCGGCGGATAATATGTTCATATGAGAACCTCCCCAACGTATGACCGGAGGATAATATAAGAACCTCCCTCGCGTATGACCGGTGGATAATATGAGAACCTCCCTCGCGCATGACCGGCGGATAATATGAACCCCCACAGCGTATGACCGGCGGATAATATGTTCATATCAGAACCTCACCCACATATGATCGGAGGATAATATGAGAACTTCCCTCGCGTATGACCGGAGGATAATATGAACCTCCACCGCATATGACCGGCGGATAATATGTTCATATCAGAACCTCCCCCACATATGACCGAAGGATAATATGAGAACTTCCCTCGCGTATGATTGGCGGATAATATGAACCTCCACCGCGTATGACCGGCGGATAATATGTTCATATGAGAACCTCCCCAACGTATGACCGGAGGATAATATGAGAACCTCCCTCGCATATGACCGGCGGATAATATGAACCTCCACCGCGTATGACCGGCAGATTATATGTTCATATGAGAACCTCCCCAACGTATGACCGGAGGATAATATAAGAACCTCCCTCGCGTATGACCGGTGGATAATATGAGAACCTCCCTCGCGCATGACTGGCGGATAATATGAACCTCCACCGCGTATGACCGGCGGATAATATGTTCATATCAGAACCTCACCCACATATGATCGGATGATAATATGAGGACTTCCCTCGCGTATGACCGGCGGATAATATGTTCATATGAGAACCTCCCCTACGTATGACCGGTGGATAATATGAACCTCCACCGTGTATGACCGGTGGATAATATGTTCATATCAGAACCTCCCCCACATATGACAGAAGGATAATATGAGAACTTCCCTCGCGTCTGATCGGCGGATAATATGAACCTCCACCGCGTATGACCGGCGGATAATATGTTCATATGAGAACCTCCCCAACGTATGACCGGAGGATAATATGAGAACCTCCCTCGCGTATGACCGGTGGATAATATGAGAACCTCCCTCGCATATGACCGGCGGATAATATGAACCTCCACCGCGTATGACCGGCGGATAATATGTTCATATGAGAACCTCCCCAACGTATGACCGGAGGATAATATAAGAACCTCCCTCGCGTATGACCGGTGGATAATATGAGAACCTCCCTCGCGCATGACCGGCGAATAATATGAACCCCCACAGCGTATGACCGGTGGATAATATGTTCATATCAGAACCTCACCCACATATGATCGGAGGATAATATGAGAACTTCCCTCGCGTATGACCGGAGGATAATATGAACCTCCACCGCATATGACCGGCGGATAATATGTTCATATCAGAACCTCCCCCACATATGACCGAAGGATAATATGAGAACTTCCCTCGCGTATGATTGGCGGATAATATGAACCTCCACCGCGTATGACCGGCGGATAATATGTTCATATGAGAACCTCCCCAACGTATGACCGGAGGATAATATGAGAACCTCCCTCGCATATGACCGGCGGATAATATGAACCTCCACCGCGTATGACCGGCAGATTATATGTTCATATGAGAACCTCCCCAACGTATGACCGGAGGATAATATAAGAACCTCCCTCGCGTATGACCGGTGGATAATATGAGAACCTCCCTCGCATATGACCGGCGGATAATATGAACCTCCACCGCGTATGACCGGCGGATAATATGTTCATATGAGAACCTCCCCAACGTATGACCGGAGGATAATATAAGAACCTCCATCGCGTATGACCGGTGGATAATATGAGAACCTCCCTCGCGCATGACCGGCGGATAATATGAACCCCCACAGCGTATGACCGGCGGATAATATGTTCATATCAGAACCTCACCCACATATGATCGGAGGATAATATGAGAACCTCCCTCGCGCATGACCGGCGGATAATATGAACCCCCACAGCGTATGACCGGCGGATAATATGTTCATATCAGAACCTCACCCACATATGATCGGAGGATAATATGAGAACTTCCCTCGCGTATGACCGGAGGATAATATGAACCTCCACCGCATATGACCGGCGGATAATATGTTCATATGAGAACTTCCACCGTGTATGACCGGTGGATAATATGAACCTCCACTGCGTATGACCGGCGAATAATATGTTCATATGAGAACCTCCCCAATGTATGACCGGAGGATAATATGAGAACCTCCCTCGCGTATGACCGGCGGATAATATGAACCTCCACCGCGTATGACCGGCGGATAATATGTTCATATGAGAACCTCCCAACGTATGACCGGAGGATAATATAAGAATCTCCCTCGCGTATGACCGGTGGATAATACGAGAACCTCCCTCGCATATGACCGGCGGATAATATGAACCTCCACCGCGTATGACCGGCGGATAATATGTTCATTTGAGAACCTCCCCAACGTATGACCGGAGGATAATATAAGAACCTCCCTCGCGTATGACCGGTGGATAATATGAGAACCTCCCTCGCGCATGACTGGCGGATAATATGAACCTCCACCGCGTATGACCGGCGGATAATATGTTCATATCAGAACCTCACCCACATATGATCGGAGGATAATATGAGGACTTCCCTCGCGTATGACCGGCGGATAATATGTTCATATGAGAACCTCCCCTACGTATGACCGGTGGATAATATGAACCTCCACCGTGTATGACCGGTGGATAATATGTTCATATCAGAACCTCCCCCACATATGACAGAAGGATAATATGAGAACTTCCCTCGCGTCTGATCGGTGGATAATATGAACCTCCACCGCGTATGACCGGCGGATAATATGTTCATATGAGAACCTCCCCAACGTATGACCGGAGGATAATATGAGAACCTCCCTCGCGTATGACCGGTGGATAATATGAGAACCTCCCTCGCATATGACCGGCGGATAATATGAACCTCCACCGCGTATGACCGGCGGATAATATGTTCATATGAGAACCTCCCCAACGTATGACCGGAGGATAATATAAGAACCTCCCTCGCGTATGACCGGTGGATAATATGAGAACCTCCCTCGCGCATGACCGGCGGATAATATGAACCCCCACAGCGTATGACCGGCGGATAATATGTTCAAATCAGAACCTCACCCACATATGATCGGAGGATAATATGAGAACTTCCCTCGCGTATGACCGGAGGATAATATGAACCTCCACCGCATATGACCGGCGGATAATATGTTCATATCAGAACCTCCCCCACATATGACCGAAGGATAATATGAGAACTTCCCTCGCGTATGATTGGCGGATAATATGAACCTCCACCGCGTATGACCGGCGGATAATATGTTCATATGAGAACCTCCCCAACGTATGACCGGAGGATAATATGAGAACCTCCCTCGCATATGACCGGCGGATAATATGAACCTCCACCGCGTATGACCGGCAGATTATATGTTCATATGAGAACCTCCCCAACGTATGACCGGAGGATAATATAAGAACCTCCCTCGCGTATGACCGGTGGATAATATGAGAACCTCCCTCGCATATGACCGGCGGATAATATGAACCTCCACCGCGTATGACCGGCGGATAATATGTTCATATGAGAACCTCCCCAACGTATGACCGGAGGATAATATAAGAACCTCCCTCGCGTATGACCGGTGGATAATATGAGAACCTCCCTCGCGCATGACCGGCGGATAATATGAACCCCCACAGCGTATGACCGGCGGATAATATGTTCATATCAGAACCTCACCCACATATGATCGGAGGATAATATGAGAACTTCCCTCGCGTATGACCGGAGGATAATATGAACCTCCACCGCATATGACCGGCGGATAATATGTTCATATGAGAACTTCCACCGTGTATGACCGGTGGATAATATGAACCTCCACTGCGTATGACCGGCGAATAATATGTTTATATGAGAACCTCCCCAATGTATGACCGGAGGATAATATGAGAACCTCCCTCGCGTATGACCGGCGGATAATATGAACCTCCACCGCGTATGACTGGCGGATAATATGTTCATATGAGAACCTCCCCAACGTATGACCGGAGGATAATATAAGAATCTCCCTCGCGTATGACCGGTGGATAATACGAGAACCTCCCTCGCATATGACCGGCGGATAATATGAACCTCCACCGCGTATGACCGGCGGATAATATGTTCATTTGAGAACCTCCCCAACGTATGACCGGAGGATAATATAAGAACCTCCCTCGCGTATGACCGGTGGATAATATGAGAACCTCCCTCGCGCATGACTGGCGGATAATATGAACCTCCACCGCGTATGACCGGCGGATAATATGTTCATATCAGAACCTCACCCACATATGATCGGAGGATAATATGAGGACTTCCCTCGCGTATGACCGGCGGATAATATGTTCATATGAGAACCTCCCCTACGTATGACCGGTGGATAATATGAACCTCCACCGTGTATGACCGGTGGATAATATGTTCATATCAGAACCTCCCCCACATATGACCGAAGGATAATATGAGAACTTCCCTCGCGTCTGATCGGCGGATAATATGAACCTCCACCGCGTATGACCGGCGGATAATATGTTCATATGAGAACCTCCCCAATGTATGACCGGAGGATAATATGAGAACCTCCCTCGCGTATGACCGGTGGATAATATGAGAACCTCCCTCGCATATGACCGGCGGATAATATGAACCTCCACCGCGTATGACCGGCGGATAATATGTTCATATGAGAACCTCCCCAACGTATGACCGGAGGATAATATAAGAACCTCCCTCGCGTATGACCGGTGGATAATATGAGAACCTCCCTCGCGCATGACCGGCGGATAATATGAACCCCCACAGCGTATGACCGGCGGATAATATGTTCATATCAGAACCTCACCCACATATGATCGGAGGATAATATGAGAACTTCCCTCGCGTATGACCGGAGGATAATATGAACCTCCACCGCATATGACCGGCGGATAATATGTTCATATGAGAACTTCCACCGTGTATGACCGGTGGATAATATGAACCTCCACCGCGTATGACCGGCAGATAATATGTTCATATGAGAACCTCCCCTATGTATGACCGAATGATAATATGAGAACCTCCCTCACGTATAACCGGTGGATAATATGAGAACCTCCCTCGCGTATGACCGACAGTTAATATGTTCATATGAGAACCTCCCCATCGTATGACCGGAGGATAATATGAGAACCTCCCTCGCGTATGACCGGTGGATAATATGAACCTCCACCGCATATGACCGGCAGATAATATGTTCATATCAGAACCTCCCCCGCGTATGACCGGAGGATAATAAGAAAACTTCCATCGCGTATGACCGGCGGATAAAATGAACCTCCGCCGTGTATGACCGGCAGATAATATGTTCATATGAGAACCTCCCCCGCGTATTACTGGGAGATAATATGAGAACTTCACCGCATATATGAATTGCGGACACATAAGTTTTTAAGTCTATAAACACTATTTGATTTGAATATTCTTTTGAATAGTCTTACCATTGACATATTCATTCGTTCAAACCAGTTGATCTATTTTGTAACTTGGCTTTTAGTCGCTGGGCTCCGGCATCTGGGCTTTTAGTCACAACTGAAATAAAAATAAGTGCGAATATCTTGGAGCGAATTTCTGCAACAATTTCACCGCCTGGTGGACCCGTTTGGAAAAAAATACATTCCCTGTGTCTAATCCTACATTTTGATATACTATACGCCCCATTATATTGAATATACCGGCTGAAATCGATCCTGTAATTGTAAACATCGAGTCTATTTTTAGCTGTTTTATCGGAGCGTGTTTGCGTGTTCGCCATTACAATATTCGCACTAAAACAGCCACATTGTAGCTAAAAACGAATTCAGTATTCCACTGCGTTATTTGATACCTAAAACTTGTTGTTTGCTAGTGTATTCATCGAGAAATCTAAATTCTAAACATTAATGTCGAACGCAGTTTTTCGTGTTTGTGGCATTTTATGTTAGGTCAGTTGTCGACCGGATAATGTAACTTCCGATGTCCGGTCAGTGGCGGGGTTAATATGTGTGAATAGGGCGAATGTGGACCTTTCGTTAGACACCAAAAGTAGCCCTCTATGCGCTGTATTCCTCGAGCTATCGGCCGTCCCACGCAATTTGAAAATCCTGTCCCGCAGATTGTCATGCTATCCCAAATTCCACCCCATGTTAGGTCAGTTGTCGATCAAATAATGCAACTTCTGGTGTTTGGATAGTGACGGGGTTAATATGTGTGGATAGGGCGAACGTGGGCCTTTCGTTAGACACCAAAATGAGCCCCATACGCCCTGTATTCCTCGAGATATCCGCCGTCCCACGCAATTTGAAATTCTGTCCCGCAGATTGTCGTTTTGTCCCATATCCCATCCCATCCCGCAGATTGTCATGTCCCCATAATTACGCCACCGTAGTGTGGTGTTTCTAGCTTTTGGTTTTTTGATATCGCATGGTCGATCGATAATTCACTGGGTGATTGTACATTCGGCAAACCTCGTCAGATTCCGTCACCGTTTCATCGTACCGATAATTACGAGAGTACAACTAAGATTGGCACATGTGTTTACGTCACCGGTGTAATTGTGGGGACATGCTTCTATTATGAAGGTTTGCTATCCCGAAGATCCGCTATTCCGAAGGTTCTCTATTCCGAAGGTTTTTGTTATTTTTAGGTTAATTCTATATTTTAAAGTATTGAGACTAATTTGAGAGGGTTCATTTTCACAAAGATTCTTTATATGGAGTGTGCGCTCACATCCGAACTGATCATGCGCGCACACCGATACAGATACAGGAGGAAATAACTTAACTTAGAACATTAAATGTGATTTTGTTTTGTTTTCGCTGGTTTTCATGAGATTTTATGTCATTACGTGGGCCCATACCTTTGAATTCTTGGCATATACTATGAATGTTGTGGTATATATGGACCCTCCCGCATTGGGACATGACATAGGTTCAGTTGACTTAAGTGGTGTTCTGTGTGTGCTCCAATTTGGAGTTCAATATTTTAAGGGCCAAGTTTAGAATTTTATGGGTCCATACCTTTGAACTCTGGGCATATAATATGAATATTGGGGGGCATGTCTCTATTCCGAAGGTTCACTATCCCGAAGGTCCACTATTCCGAAATTTCTCTGAATGTTCGCTATTCCGAAGGTTCACCAATCCGAAGGTTCGTTATTCCGAAGGTTCTGTGTTCCAAAGATTTTTTTTATTTTAAGGTTAATTCTATATTCTAAAGTAACGAGAGGGTTCATTATCACGAAGATTCTTTTTATGAAGGAAATAACGTAAAACATTAAATGTGATTTTGTTTTGTTTTCGAGGGTTTTCTTGTTGGTACTGCACGAATGGGAAAATCTTCAATGGTTATGCTATTGTGACCACGCTATTCAACTGAAACTGATACACGATGTCTTAATCATATAGGCCTATTTACGTGGTTATATTCGCAATGTCGTATAATATTATTGGCTCCAATAAACGTTCTTTACTAGTATTTGTTTCAGGGTCAAAGATGTGTAACTCTTTATATTGAACCATGATTATGCAAATTGTACTTTCGATTTCTAACTAAAACAGATCGCATTTCCATAGAATACGAAGGATCTTTTCTGTCAATGGCATTTATGCAATAGGGCAGGGGTATGTTTTTGAGTACATCTAATAACAAATTGATATCATAAGATTCGTTTTACGGTAATGCGCGTAGAGTTCTCTTATCCTGCAAATAGATTTTTTGGAACAGGGCCTGGCGGCAATTTCATGTAGTGTACGGTAACATATAAAATGTAATTTGAGGCCGGTTTAAACCATGTGCGCAAAAGTGAAGAGTTCAGATTTGTTCACGTCATACGTGGCTGTGTCTATATATTAAAATATATACACACTAAGTGTTGTCATCACTAAATCCAGCATTCTGATTGGTCGGCGCCCACGTGGCTAGTTGCAGTTATTTCTCGGTGAATGCGTAACGCCTCATAACACCAAGCTAATAACACAATCGATACGTCATTAGGTTTGGAAAGACGAACGCGTAATGCTTTGGGCGCATTTTGACTCGCGCAGGATTGACTTAATACATCATCGGGTTTCAACATGAAGAGAAATTGTTCCTATTAACTTTTGCCAAGGGTGCTATTGTGTATTTTGGGCTGATATTGTCACGATACACTTTTCGATTTAAATATATTTACAAAAGCGGCTTTTTCGCTAAATGTATATAAATATAAGGATTAACTGTCATGTGGACTATTTTTATGGAGATGTAACGGTGAGGTAAGTGGACATAACTTGTATGTAAAACCCTTCGGGTTTTACACAAGTTATGTCCACTTACCTCACCGTTACATCTCCATAAAAACAGTCCACATGACAGTTAATCCTTATATATCCCGACATAAATAGCAATAATATATATACATATATTCGAGTACTATTAGGCCTATATATGTCTTAGCATATATTTAGTAGACATATTGTCACATGGGTTCCAATTTGTCCTAGATGTATGTGATTTATTTATGGATATAAGACACATTGGAACTGAGGTGACGATATGTCTTATCACATACCTCATTATATAAATAATAATCTACCAGTGTAATAACACCTCTTTAATATATATATATATAATTATATAGATATCATTTTATTGTAGAATGTATGCTGGAACCGAGGGGTCCATCCTGTCATTAGAGGAGTCGGCATTTCAGTTATTTTAACATTATAGGCCTATCATCCGAATCCGATTCTGCGAATAACGTCTTACGACAATGGACATACATCTTTCATTGGTGTGTCTTCACGTTTGATCTTTGAATGACGTTCTCCACATGGTGGCGCGTGTGGGTTTTTTAATGTCAAACACTTCGCATCTATATCCAGAAGATATTCCTCCGGTCGATCATCGAGGTCATCTGGTGACACCCCGAATCTAATCGAACGGTAGTGTGCTTTCCCGTCCTCCGAAGTTGACGAATTATCTTCTCTCACGAGGATAATTATTTCATCTGTTCTGTGATGATGGGCCGTGTGTATAAATGTATCTTGTGGCGTGGTGTGCTTTTCTTTGCAATGGAAACACCTGTATATCTGAAAAAGAAACAAGTACATGTAAGAATAACCAGAAATAAGAATAATCAGACACGACAGCATACAACAATAACCTTAACTAGTGTGTGCCAACCAGAAATAATCATATTAAATCGCGTAAATACCAAAATATAACGACTGAAAGCAAAATAGTGTCATTTCTACTCAATAATGTAGGGTGATTTGCATACGTGTGTGCTTATATTGAATAATACCGTTGACATACATTCAAAAATCTATGCATATACTCCGAATATCGTCGATTTTTGCCGTATTGATCAAGGCGATGTTTGGAGAAGAGAAGTGTAGCGTATCAATTATCGGAACATGAGAAAAGTAGCGTGCCTAAAATCGGAAACGTAGCGTATGTGTATTGGTTTCAAATCATTTTTCGCTATATAAACGGGCAATATAAGTGGAAATTTTATGACATCACAAATATAGATATGCAGAACAAAATATATCTCGCCTCAAAACGTCCAGCTGTATCTTATTCACTGAAGGGATTGAGTTTGTTGTGGGATTTTACAAATGAGGACCCAAAAATCGAGCGATAAATGACTATTGTGTTACAATTAAGGAACAGTTCTGTGTTATAGTAAGGTACAAATCATTGTTAAAGCAGTCCGGTCATATATGTTAATTGATTTTTCAGAAATAATTTATGAATACTGTAAAAACTTACCATTTTGGCGAAAATATGCTGATTTCCACACCATTATCGGGTGTGAAGCGTAGCAAATCGGAATGTGCCGCGCAGCGTTTATCGGAGAGAGGCGTGTTTGTCGTGTAACAGATGAACCCCCGTGACTAAGTTCTAACTTATTTGCCAACATTTAGTAGAGGCTCTAATGTCCATTTTTTGGCTCCCGTGTGCATTTTGTGAAGAAATATAGCGACTATGCTAATGATGTTGCCTGATATCTCAAGCACCAGAAAACAAATATTAGACACCTGTGGGTCACGACTGGGTGGATTTATGACGTCATCAAAATGGCCGCCATCCAAAATCTCAGAGTAGGCACTGCGTCAGTTTGATTAATAGCTAGTAATGAATTTATGATAGGAAATATAATATTGCTCTATTGTTGTGATACTATTACAACATGTTTCACTTTGACAGAAAAATTTACCAAATTAAACCAAGATGGCCGCCAAAATGGCGACCGAAATACGGAAAATTAAATTTTTTCACACTTGTCTCTTAAAACATTCACGGTTATTTGAAATCGGTGGCTAATAGCAACTTAATTTAAAATAAATTTTAATACCTGACCATTTGAACATAATAATATGTCCTACTTTGGTTCTTATTCCTACCAAATATCGTCAAAATGTGAATTCATAAATATGCTATGAAAATTTACCAAGAATCGATTTTGTGACTCGAGCCACGTGTTAGACAGAAAATAGCTGAATTTGACAAAGAAAATGTGCAACAATTTTAAATATATAGATTGCCATATAATTACAACAACAAAAAATGCATATATTCAAGATGGCGGCCAAAATGGTTCCCAAACTAGAAAAATCATTAAAATCTGTCCAATTTTCTCCTAATGTGCGATTTAGTGAATACAGGTGAATATATATGCTCCATGTTGGCGAATGAACATGGATTTATGTAACAATATGAATATTTTGTGAACAATGGCTGTTTATTCCCAAGATTTTAAGAGAATTAAATCACGAAAATGAGACAAAATCATCAAAATGGCAACCATGGACAATTTCTGAGTTGGCATTGAGACTGGGAGGAAAATTTAGGTAGAAAAATGATTTTGTTTCGCCATCAATGATTCCATTGCATCACACTTCCTCTTTACAGTGAAATTTGGAGCTCAAAATCTAAGATGGCTCCCAAAATTGCGACCGAAATTCTAATAATTGTTTATTTTTCACACTCGCCTCTTAAATTAATCACAGCGGTTTGAAATCGGTGTGCAATAGCAACCATATTTTCCAATAAATTATAATATCTAATCATTCGACAACCATGACATGTTACATTGACATATATTTAAGCATATGCATCTAAATTCAAGATAGTGACTGAGATTGTTACCAAAATGTAGAAATCATCCACATTTGCTAATTTCATTGATAACTCTCCTAATGTGGGTTTCAGTGACTACTGGTAAACAAATTTGTTCCCTGTTGGCAAAAGACCCAGGAATGCTGATGCAATATGAATAGTTTGCGAAAAGTAGCTGTTATCCGAGATTTCATGAGAGTGGAAACATAGAAACCACGAAAATTAGACAAATTCATCTGATGGTGACCTGTTTAGAAATTATCCAAATCTGAATATATGCTGGTTACACCATCGTTATAGATACGTCGGAAAAATCCATAACTCAACAATAAGGCTGTTGGTATTGAGCAATACTTTAATTACTTCATCTGATATCGTCCCCCTTATGGGGTTTGGATGAGAATGTTCAATTGATTCATGTATTGCTCGTGTATTGACACCATACCAATTAAATTCTACCGAAATTAATTGAATGGACATCGAACAATGCAGTACCCAAAACAGTAGCGGAATATAATGAGTTGACATTACAGACAGCTTCCATGTTAACATGCTTTATTTATTAGTATATACTAAGTGTATATATAAGAATAGGAGCTAATATTTGTGGGATTCGTCGTTGATATTAATATACATGTAGGAAAACACAAGGTACACTTATGTGAAACTGCGAAAATTTCCTTGAATAACATCTAGTTCAAATCCAATGCACTTGGTGGGTGCATCGGGGGATATTCGACAATAATAGCTTTGCCACAGACTACCAAACGAGAGCCTTCATATGTGCGCTCTATGTGTCTTCTGCGAAGAATAATGCGTTGGTAGATTTTTAGCAGACATCTGCTTATTTCAAACGAACAATATCAACTAGAGATAAATTATATTCAGGTTCGTACCAAAACAGAAACTGCCGTTGAGAACTGAAAAACTCATGGGTCAACTCGCTGACTCCATACCCAATATCTGCGAAAGCGTGGCTGATTTTAATCGATAGAACTAGGGTAGAAAGATAGCCTGATATAATTCCATTGGTATATTTGACTTCTACAGAGGAGATAGTTCTCTGGACATCACATATCGTCGGTGGGATTCAAACATGTCGTATACAAAATTCCCGCACTTTTTAGTCATTTTACAGGAGAGACAAAAAACTGATTATATTTTGATATGTTATATTCAGAAGATCCATCGATACGCATCGATACGCATCCCGGGCATCGAATTATTGTGAAACTGACGATTTTACACCAGTCTATAAAGAGAAAACTGTGATATGAGCTTATACGATTTTTTAAAATAAAATTTTTTTCGCGGCAAAATTTTACGACGTTTTGAAATTTATACGACAAATTTGAAACAACTTTATGCCTCGACATCACATAATTTCAATTTATACGACCTTTTTTTTCTGCCGAGAAAACAGTTAGCTTGGTTCCATTTCCATTATACTAATTACATTTCCGATAATGGGCGGTTATATGGGATCACTCAGTTAGCCAAGTATGTCGGAATTCGATAATTAAACTAGATAGCTGAAACGACACAGTGGCAACAAACCCGAGTAACTTGTGAGGCTTCCGAAACGGATGCCGCTATAATACCAAGTTTCTTGCAAATCCCATATCATTCTATAATATCATGCTATATAGTATTAGTCCGGGAGCTAATAGGGGTACCCTTGCACCCCCTGGGACTTAACTTCACCCCAATCATTTTGTTCCGTTTATGTCCTTCAACTTCTAAGCAATGTTAGCAAGAACAAAAAAAGTGGCCGTGTAGACTACAGGCAAGATGGCGTCCATCATGGCCGCCATTTTTCAGACCAGACCAGTTTTATGCAAATTATAGCTGGAAAATCTAGTAAAATGTATACAAATGTATATATTTCCGTGAAGATAAGACATAATGACACTTTTCTGGGCCAAAAATTGAAACTCACAATCCAAGATGACCGCCGGAAGTTGAAAATAAGACATTTTTTTTTCACAAATGTCTTCTAGATCAATTAATGCTGATTGGAACTGGTATTGTAATATGACTTCATTTTTTTTTTGTATATTAAAGGGGTACTGTACGCCATTTTCATTAAATTTCCGGTGACAACAACGATCTAATATCGATAATATATAGAAACATAAGTAATTTGAGTCGAAGATGTATTCTGTAAACGCTCAGGTTAATAGGCTATCTTAAAATTTAATAATTTAAAAGTTAATAATTTGATATAAATTGAATTTATGACTGGAGCCATAAAATGGCGTCAATTAAATTACGAATTACCGTAATCAAAACAGTAATTGAGGGATACTGGATTGTTAAACCGATCGCACACACGATCGCTTAAAATATTATGATGATACGGGGAGAACACTCAAGCCACTCACTGACTAGCGACGATACAATAACTTAAATGATTATATGGGACTAGTATGCATATAATATAACTTTTATTTGATTCATTTGGTTGAAAACTTTACAAAAATTACTCGACAACGACAATTTGTATTTTTGCATTCCGGTAAATTTGTCATCCGTAACATGACTTCGTACTCAACAGACTTTCAAATAATGGAAAAATTGTTACCTTATTCTCCGACTCGGAGACTATAGAAACCAACAACAACATTTGGCGTACAGTACCCCTTTAACTGATGATTGGAGCAATTAAATATGGAATTATTGGGGTCCTAGCCCCTTCCGATCCCTCGATTTTACAGAATGCGGTATAACATTTCCCAAAAAATCACAATTGGGATTCTTGTCATATTTCAACAAAAAATGAAAAGAACTTTGTGATAAAGTAAGTGAGGCATATCATTACCTATGAATATTTAAACTCACTGAAACCAAAATTCTTACCTTGACTCAAAATGGCCGCCAAAATATATGTAAATGGTAAATATTGCCCAAGGGTGTCTTGCAATCGCTTACAAGTTGTAGTTGATGTATACAATTGTCTATTCTGTATTCTATACATTGAATACTGACATGTCTGATGCACCATGGATCATTTTTACTGTTGTCACCACTGACATCACCAGAAATATTGATTTTTTTCACTCACAAACTTGACATAAATATCGGCAAAAACTCACTTTTCAGGGTTCGACCATTTTTTCAGGTAAAATGCAACTATCTTTGGTATCAAAGGTATTTATTGTTTTTGTCTATCTTAAAGGGGTACTGTACGCCATTTTCAATAAATTTCCGGTAATAACAACGATCTATTATCGATAATATATAGAAACATAAGTAATTTGAGTCGAAGATGTATTCTGTAAACGCACCGGTTAATAGGCTATCTTAAAATTTAATAATTTAAAAGTTAATAATTTTATATAAATTGAATTTATGGCTCCAGCCATAAAATGGCGGAAATTAAAATACGAATTTCCGTGTATAAGACGTAATCGAATTACTTGAGGGATACTGGATTAGTAAACCACGATCGTTTAAAACATTATGATGATACGGGGAGAAAACTCAAGCCACTCACTGACTAGTGACGATGCAATAACTTAAATGAGTATATGGGACTAGTATGCATATAATATAACTTTTATTTGATACATTTGGTTGAAAACTGTATAAAAATTACTCGACAACGACAATTTGTATTTTTGCATTCCGGTAAATTTGCCATCCGTAACACTACTTCGTACTGAACAGACTTTCAAATAATGGAAACCTTGTTACCTTATTCTCCAACTCGGAGACTATAGCAACCAACAACAACATTGTGGGTACAGTATCCCTTTAAATGTGTCACACTACGGTGTTGATAGACTGAATTGCTCAAGATGGCTTCCAAAATGGCAACCAAAAGGTAGCAAATTGTGACTCACTTGGTTATTATACGTGTTTGTTAATTAACTGACAACTACGTTCTGTTATGTTTGTCTCAGTTCCGTATGGGGCATGACAAATTAATTTTAAAGTTGCAGTATGGAATTTTGCGGGGAACCTCTTTTGTGATTCTGGTCATATTATTGAAAGGGAATGGGCAGAACTTTGAGACGGAACTGAGATGAACCATGATATGTGTGTATTCTGGTCCAATATGACTGTTGGTAACGGGTGGGACGTATATTGATATATGTTGTGGATGTGTTATCATTGGGGGTGTATAGGGAGTAGATGTATGATCATGGATGGCGTGTATGATTATGGCAAGTATGGAACTTATGGTCGTATGTGCGGGTATTGGTATATCTGGAAGGGCTCACCATTGGTGATGTGTATATGTATACCTAGATTGACTCATGGGTATGGTCATGGGTATGGCGAATATGTATACATGTAGTGGTTGTATGGTCCATGGTGAGGTGAATATATATGCAATGAGTGACTGTATGATCGTGAATGTGGTGAATATGTATACATGGAGTGACTATATGGTCATGTGTCGGTTGTAGGTGTATACCTGGTGTTCAGGCGTGGTATGTAGTGGTATAACCACGTACGGCTGTATGCTCAGGTGAACGTGTATAAAGTGGGTGACTATGTTGTCATTTGTGTGGCGTTTATATACAAATGGAGTGACTGATGTAATGGTGGGTTGTTCATGTGTATCTTGGGTGGCTATCGCTTTCCACAATAACTCAAGGATATGCTAGTCAATAGAGAGGTCATGTCATAGAGTTCTCCTTCTTGATGGTGTTTATGTACATGGAGGAAACGTTAAGCGTGGAAAGTCACCCATTATCACACAGTCATTCCATATATACATAAACACCATATACATAATATAGTGACCCACTGTATACATGTACACCTGACCCATGACCACGGATGACCATACAGCCACGGGTCACAATGCAGGCACACCGAGTATACTCCTAAACATGACCCATAACCATATAGGCACTCCTTGTATACCCATCCTTCTCACCATTGACCATAAGGTCATCCCCTGTATACATATTATCCACTCACATGGTCAAATAGACAATCAATACATACACCAACACCACATCAATGACCATAAAGTCACTTCGGGTATACATATGCACCTCCCCAATGGCCATATAGCCACTCGCTTCATACACATACCCTCACCCATGAACCTGGTATACTCCTTCACCTGACCTATGGCCATATAGTCACCAAGTGTGTACATATTCAAAACATTCATACATGGTCATCGTCAATCCTTGTATACATATTCACCTCAACATTGACCATGTCACTCCATGTATTCCTATTTGTCACACCATAGCCGAATAGCCGCTCAAGATATACTAATACACCCCAACCATGTCAGTATAGTCACCCCATGTATGTATAAGCACCTCATCCATGGCAATATAGCCACTCGCTATATACACATACCCCTCGTCCATGACAATATAGCAACACATGTGTATACCCGTATAACCTACATATGACCATACCACCACGAGTCACCAAACATGAACACCAGGTATACCCACACGCCTGACACATGACCATTTAGTCACCCCTGTATAGGTATTCATTACATTTATGATAATACAGTCACTACTTGTATACATACATGTACTCATCTCACCATTAACCATACAGTCACTACCTATATACCTATTCGACACATATAGTCACATGTGCAGCACATAGATTCACTCCAGGTATACATGTAAACCTCATCAATGGCCATTTAGCCCTTCCAGATATACAAAAAAACCCGTACACACGACCACTTATACCATCCATACTTGCATATACATCTCACACTTGACAATTCAGCAATTCACTGTATAATCATACACGCCATCTATGATAATACAGATATCCCTATACACCCACCAATGATAATACATCCACGAGATATATAAATATACATCCCACCCGTTACCATAAAGATACTCCCTATATACCCACACGATAATGTCCACCAGCTTACTCCAGGTATTCATATTCAATCATGACCGTAGTAATTCCATGTATACCTATACACATTACCCGTAATCATAAAATCACTCGCTATTTATCCACACACCCCATTCATGATCATACAGACAACACATGTACATCCCACCCATGACCTTACAGTCACTCCATATATATACATAATCAGCACATAGATGACCATGTAGCTATATCCATACACCGCGTGCACCCGTACTGGATATACACAAACATACAGTCACTCCATACATACCGATTCACCTCACGACCTCTCCCTGTATACCTATGCATCTTACCATTGACAACCCATTCAAACCATATAGTCACTCACTGTATACCTATTCACATCAGTCATGACATACAATGACTCCCTGTATACCTATTCACCTCACCTATGATCATAGAGTAACTCCCTGGCTACGATCTTGGCATCCACACTGTATCCAGTTGACTTTTTGTTTATCATAATGGACCAGAATAGCCACAGCTTATGGACCATCTCAGTTCCGTCTCAAAGTTCTGCACATTTCCTTTCATTAAATCCAAAATAAAAAAAGGTTCTCGGCAAACTTACACACTTTAAAATGAATTTGCCATGCCCCATACTGAACTGCGACAACGAGAATAGAACATGTAGTTGTCAGTTAATTAACTATCACGTATACTAACTAAGTGAGTCACAATTTGCTACCTTTTCGGATAACGCCGAGAATAATGTTCGGGATATAATGTTTGGTTGCCATTTTGGAAGCCATATTGAGCAATTTGGTCAATACACACCGAAGTATGACGTATTTAAGATAGTCCAAAACAATAAGCACCTTTCAATCCAAAGATAGTAACATTTTACCTGAAGAAAAAAATGGTCCAAACCTAAAAAGGTAATTTTTGCCGATATTTATGTCAAGTTTTTGAGTGAAA
Organism: Siphonodentalium dalli; assembly: GCA_032622095.1. NCBI lineage: Eukaryota > Metazoa > Mollusca > Scaphopoda > Gadilida > Siphonodentaliidae > Siphonodentalium > Siphonodentalium dalli. Next base: position 194,884,263 of record CP136069.1, read on the forward strand.
AGTCCAATATTTTGGTGATGTCAGTGGTGACAACAGTAAAAATTAAACATGATGCATCAGACATGTTAGTATTCAATGTATTTAATGCAGAATAGCCTATTTTATACATCAACCAAAACTTGTAAGCGATTGCAGGACACGCTGGGGTAATGTATTTACCATTTTCCATAGTTTGGCGGTCATACTGGCAGCCATTTTGAGCCAAAGTAAGAATTTTGGTTCCAGTGAGTTGGAATATTCATAGGTAATGACATGCCTCACTTACATTACAAAGTTCTTTTCATTTTTGTTGAAATATGACTAGAATCCCAATTGTGATTTGTTGTGAAGTTTTATACCGCATTCTGTAAAATCGAATGTTTGAGGGATCGGAAGGGGTTAGGACCCCAATAATTCCATTGTAATTGCTCCAATGATCAGGTAATATATAAAACACAAAATAAAGTCATATTCCTCAACCATTTCCAAACAGCATGAATTGATCTAGAAGATATTTGTGAAAAATTGTCATATTTTCAAGTTCGGCGGCCATTTTGGCGGCCATCTTGGATGGTGAGTTTCAATTTTGGCCCAAAAAGATATTATTGTGTCTTAGCTTCACGAAAATATCTACATTTTACTAGATTTTCACGCTATAATTTGCATAAAACTCACTTAGGGTCTGGTCTGAAAAACGGCGGCCATGATGGACGCCATATTGTCTGGAGTCTACACGGCCATATTTTTTTTTTGTTAACATTGCTTAAAAGTTGAAGGGGCATAATAAGGAACAAAATGAGTGGGGTGAAGTTAAGTCCCAGGTGGGTGCAAGGGTACCCATATTAGCTCCCGGGCTATATACGACGTTCTGAGAACAACGTAACTGACGTTATGGTCATATGTTTTACTTCAAATATGTCGTATACTTTATACGACATTTTTGAAGTAAGAAATTTGTCCAACCAAGGATACGAATTTCCATCACATGGCCTAAAAGCTCATTTCTGGTTGGATTAGAACAAGGATAAGAATTTTAGGGGTGTAATCGACCGCGTAGATTACGAATTTGCAATAAAAAAATTCGCGCCAAAATACGATTTTAACAGTTTTACGACTTCTTTGAATCCCACCGATTATACTGTAAGTTCGTTCCATGTATGTTTACCATCTAACCGGTGCAGAACTGACGCAGACACCATGTTTATATTAGATACACTCATGTCATATCTGCCGCATGTGTTAACGAAGTTCTTCCATACTTGCGTTATACGGTCTCATCAAAATATCATACAAGAAACATGTTGACACCAATTTTGTTTTAAATGACTGCACTTCTGTAATCGTATCGGCTATCGTCAACGTTCCAGATAAAACTAATAGGATATATATTCCCGCACAGTTCGATTTTGGCTGTAGAGGCGATTGAACTGACCGACATGTTGAGATATGTGTATTATTGGGTGGAAAGTTTGTAGTATTCCTTCCAGATGTTTATAGAGGAACATTTGCTATCACACTGCAATGAATTCAGGTCGTTAAACGTTGAAAAGCTTATACTTTCCTGAGCATCAGTTGAAGTCAAATTCAATAGCTAGCAATCCACAATCTTCTCTCAATTCAAGCATAACTTTTTTGTCTATAACTTCCACCTTTTTCGGAGTATCTATATATCCCCACGCTTTCAGCTTGTAATTGGCCTTCTTGTCGGATCCGACTATTATGGTTGCACGGTTTGCCAGCAAATTATATAACCTGCATGTTTTTGATGGACAATTAAAGTATTTCATACGATATTGCGGGGTTTCTGTGAATCTAAAATCTTTACTTTCTGTGAACGAACAGTCGCTGTATAATGCTATTGAAAGTCACCATGTGGACGTTTTGCAAGAAATCTTAATAAACATTCCATTAAATGGTCTTGATTACCAGTTACTGTATCCAGTTGCTTCGATGCCCCATCAAATGGCATGGACCAAGGATGAGATTCTGGTGTTTCGGTGAGGTATTTCCTATCCAGCCATTAGGCATTTTGCTTTTCACGTTATTTTCCGTTGACACCCAGGAAGAAGTTAAGGAGCCGTTAATGTCACTTGCTGCACCCGGCGTGGAGAATGACAAACCTTACGTTATTTTTGCCCGATAGTGATGTTTTTGTTATATTCTAAATTAAACTGACCAACAGTACCTCGATTATGCGCACAGTGAAGTGAATCTGCAATGTATCTGCTATGAAGTCAGCGACATGTTGATATTTATATCATAAATCTGTATTATGGACTCGTCGTGCCACAACCGAGGTAAACATGCTATAACATATCTTATATGCAATCGGATATTGTTCTTGAGCGCCCGGCTGTTAGCATGTGGGATGTTTGTAATTCAACGGCAGTTGCTGGGGCGTGTTGGTTGTAGATAGCCTCTTATCACTGCGACCATCTATTTGACGAAGTAACAAGAGTGGTACATGTGCTGACTCACGTGTTGAGGAGTGTGACAATGTCTCAACTATTAAAACGATGTTTGGGTGACGAAACACACAGATATGCCAAAACAAGAAAATAAAAAATTCCGTCTACCATTAATGTATCTTATACAAAACTGTATCATAATTAGATGAAATAAGGTTCTACTGCTTTGCACTAAATTATGTAAGGCCCGTGCGTCGCTGGTATTTGTAAGTTGAGCAATTATATATCCCGGTGGCAGTATGATAGCAATGCAGTCGACTTCTGAATATTCTAAATGTTTGTGGCCGGATGAATCCAGCGTGACCAATAATTCATCAAGAATAGACAACGTATACAGCAGATCTGTCCCAAATGAAATAATATAGCCGTAATGTTGGATTTATCTCTGTATTATCACTGCAGGGATTCTTTTGCGTTCGAGTATTCGCTATGCTCTTATAACGACAGTCAGCTGATATACGGTTTGGGTTCCTTTCCCAAAACGGGCAGGATCATTTAAATTATATTGGGCAATTTCATGTTCGATTTCTAAGAATCCATTTTGATACATTCTCGGTTATAAAAATACCCATTTCTGTCCAAACAGAGACACAACATACCTTAACATGATAGTATCTAATTTATGTTGGGCGAATATATCCACCTCCTTTGCTAAATGCCATTTGAGGATATAAACATTTGTCAAATTTTATAATTGTGAGTTTTGGTGGCCATTTTGGCGACCATCTTGGGTCAAATAGATCAATGTCAAGTGTAAACGAATGACACTAACCATATTTAAAACTGTGTACGCTTTTGTTTATTTTATTCTGCCTATTTATGTCCAAGGTTAATCTTGAACCTTGAGAAGCAAGTTTTGTTTTGGTGAGATTACATAACGCATTATTTAATTTGCATTTTTCATAGTATGGACAACAATTAGAGCCAAATTACAACATAAGTTTTCATAGATGTCATAACTGATAAAAAAAAAGACATGTTCTGCTTGCCACAGTTTACAAATAACCGAAAATGATGTAAGGGGCATGTGTGCCAATCAACAAATTTCTATATTTTGGTCGCCATTTTGACAGCCATCTTTGGTTTTTTTAATCAATTTTGTTCTTTCAAAAGGAAGCTTGGTGCAATTTCATCATTAATGTAGAAATATTTTACCTTTTCTGTATTAAATTTTCTTCCTCACTCAGTGCACATTCTACAATTGTTTGTAGCTGCCATGATGATGATTTGATCTAATTTTCATGGTATCATTCTGTTGAATTCTCGGCTATAAACAGCTATGGTTCACAAACTTTACAAAGTATACCAAGAGTCCATGGTCTTCCGCGAAGAGGGAGCACACATGTTCACATATATTCACATTTCCCCAACACATGAGTGATATCAATGAAAATTTGACAGATTGGGTTATTTATCCATTTTGGCAGCCATCTTGGCCGCCATCCTAAACGAAGATGCATTATTTTCAGTGTAATTATATGGCAATTCACATCTTTAAAACAGATTTACATTATCTTCATCAAATTCAGTGATTTTCTGTTTAACACTTGGCTAGAATCACAGAATTGAGTTTTGGTTAACTTTCATAGCACATTTTTGAAATCACATTTTAAAGATAGTTGGCAGGAATGAGATCCGAAATATGACCTATTATGTTGTCGAAATGGTTGGATACTAGAATTTATTCAAATTCCGGTCGCTATTAGTTACAAATTTCAAACATTAGTTAATGTTTCAAGAGGAAAGTGTGAAAAATCATCAATTTTCCGAATTTCGGCGGCCATCTTGGTTTATGGAGGCCACTTTTTCTATCAAGTGGAAGTATTATGTATTAGTTTCACATCAGGGGTGAGATATTCAATATTTTATCATAAATTCACTAGTAGCTAATAATCAAACTGACTAAGTGCATACTCTGAAATTTTGGATGGCGGCCATCTTGATGACGTCATAAATCCACCCAGTCGCGACCCCCAGGTGTCTAACATTTGTTTTCTGGTGCTTGAGATATCAAGCAACGTCACTAGCATAGTCGCTATATTTCTTCACAAAATGCACACGGGAGTTCATAAGAGCCTCTACTAATTGTTGGTATTAAAGGCCCACTTAATTTTCGAACCCCCAGATTATATTATGTAAAATATATGCCATATTATATAGCATTTGAAAGAGGAAGCTCCAAAACATTGTATTATCAACTTATCCGGTGTAATAAACTGTGGACATGTTGTTTTTGTTGAGTTGCCAACGCGTTCTGTCATCTAGATTACATTAAAAAGCAGTATTATTTTCAATGCAGGGGGAATAACTCCATATACTAAAGATAGAGTCCTTCCCCTTCCATTGAAAAAGTTAGAATTCTGTTGCATTCTGGTAGCCAAGGGGGGGGGGTAATTCTATGATTTCAGCGGTTTTCTATTTCTCTGTGGGCATCTTCTGAGACACAACTGTTTCAAATAGTGATGAATTATAGTATTTTCGAACCCCCATATCATATTATCTATATCTATATTTGCGAATGTCTCTATGTCTGTCTGTAAATTAACGCTGTTGTTGTCAGGGCCAGAAAAAGGGAGGGCGTCAATTATTTTTGTCGTCGATTTCCACCAAACGTATACACAATCATCGCCATGCTATGAGCAATATAATGGTGTGGTTTAAAGATGTCACGAGTCAGCTGTGCAAGGGAGAATCAAAGGAGAGATCGAAGGGCACCAAAATTGCTAAAAAATATTTTTAGCGACGATTTCCACCAAATTGATATATATATATCTTTATTTCAGACAATTGTGTCTATATTATTTGAGTTTACATAAGTTATTAAGGTATATACAACATGTCAATTATAGTGTTACCATGGCATATTGCTGCACAAATTTACAACAGTGGACTTATGTATACAATAATTCGTTCCAATATATTATCAGATCAGAAGTGTATAATATATCTGACCTCATTATTGCAGATAAAACACAGTTATTCGACTTGCTCACCCTTTCACGAAAACCATACACAAACTTTCGTCTCAACATTGGCATAGACAACACTCTATCATTCACAAACATACCACTAGCACTGCATCTTCTGTCATACCCCATACATAGTCTATACGCATTATTGTAACATACATTTAGCTTATTTAAAGTAATTTTCTTGAAATTCGACCACAGCTGGCAACAATATAGAGGAGAAATGTATCTCTGAAAAAGAAATTATTTAACAGCTTGCGAACATTTCGAAAATTTTCTTAACAATATACTAGCTCTGAGACAAATAGCCCGATATTGACGTTGTATGTCGCCGTCGTCAGATAGGTCGTCTTTTATAACGTGTCCAAGATAATTGGCACTAGCAACGAAGGTAAGATCGTTACCATTGAGATTCAGTTTTGGAAGAATGCCAATAGGCATGGAATTAGGAATGAAGGCTATGCGATGGCGATAGTTTTGGAGGTGTTGTAACTAAGGTTTAATCTGTCAGCCTCATTAGTGCACACACGCAATAGGCGACGAAGACCAATCACAGATGGAGATATCAAACACATGTCATCGGCGTATGCCAGGTGGTTCAATAGTTTTGAGCCAATCATGCATCCAATGTTGGTTCCATTCAAATTCCTGCTCAAATTGTCCGTATATACATTGAATAAGAGAGGGCTTAGTAGACTTCCCTGTCTTACACCGCTGGTAGGGTGGAAGCCAGATGAATATACAGAACCCCAGCGAACATAAAACAGTTGTTTTTTGAACCACACGGACAGCAGACTAATAATCTGCTTGGGAACATCTCGACTATGAAGCGTTTCAAATAACACGTTGTGGTCAACTCTGTCAAACGCTTTACTGGCATCCATAAAGCAAACAAATACAGGTGTATTCCTAGATGTATAGTATCGTATACATTCCTTTAGTGCAAAAATGCATCCATCAGTCGAGTGTCCTGGTTTGAAACCGAACTGATTGTCTGTTGTTAGCAGTTTTTCTGAACATTTATTTAGTATTGCGTTCTCTAAAATTTTAGACAAAACACACGATAGGGCTATTGGCCTGTAGTTGTCTTTATCGGAAAAGTTTTTTTATTTGTTTTTAACAATTGGAATTAATGTCACTTCGAGCAATTTGTCCGGAAGATGTCCGTGTATTATCATTGCATTGAACAGATGACACATATATTTACAAATAATTTCATGACAGTATTTGATGTGTTCAGGAGAAATTCCGTCAGGACGCCTGACTTACCCTTTTCCAGTTTATTGATGGCAATACGAATGTCGTCCTCAGAAAATATTATAGTTGTGTTACCCTTTTCACTATCACATGTATAGTTTATTGTATCGGATTCATGAATATCTCTGCACTGATAACTCATTATACCATGAAAGTGACTTTTCCACATATCAGCTATTTCGGAATCACCGGATATTCCACCAATAGTAGATGCGTTTCCACATGCGTTACGCCCGGACACTTTTTTCCAGAAATCCCCAAACTGTTTACACTCGTAATCATGCGCAAGCTTATCTGCTTTCAACTGTTCGGTTATAGCCTTGCATTTACGAAGAGCACATTTAAATTTCGACCTACACCGACACATGGTTTCATATACATATCCATACCGGGGTTTCCCTTGGCTCACCCAGAATAGAAAACTATTCCTTGCTTCTCCGTGTAGCTTTTTGACATGGGAATTCCAACCAGGTACCTGGTACGATGCATTGTGCCCAATTTTATGAGTCGTGAAACATTGTTCCGCTGATACCTTCAGGGAAGTTATAATTTGTTCGTATGTTGTGTCAATTTTATTAGTGAGTTCAGAATTGGGAAGACTTTCTTACCCTTTCTTCTCCATGATACGAGGAATCTAATCGTGTGATTCAAACACGCCAAATTGGTGCCTTCTGTGTGAGATATGGGGGGGGGGCACTAAATTTGATAAGAATTTGTTTATTCACCGATTACCACCAAACGTATACAAAATCATCTCCATGATATCAGGAGTCTAAGTGTGTGGCTTAAAGCTGTCAAAAGTGTCAGCATTCAAGTCAGAGGTGCACTGAAGGGGAGACACAAAAATTTATAATAATATTTTTAGCGCCGATTTTCACCAAATTGATAGACAGTCTTCTCCTGATCCGAGGAATCTAATCGTGTGATTTAAAGACGCCAATTTGGTGCAGTCTGAATGAGAGATAGGGGCACTAAATTTGATTTAGTCGCGCGCCGATTCCACCAATTTTATATATAGTCATTTTCATAATGAGTCTAATTATGTGCATCAAGATGTCAACGTGGCGCCGCTTGATTCAGGGATAGGGTGGGGAGGGTCACCAAAACTAATAAAACATGTTTAATGTCAACGTGGCGCCGCTTGATTCAAGGATAGGGTGGGGAGGGTCACCAAAACTCATAAAAACATGTTTAGCGCCAATTTCCACCAAATTCATACACGTTCTTCTCCAATGATACGAGGAATAAAAGACGCCACATATTTGCGAATGTCTGTCTGGCTGTATTCTATATAACTTCCATCTAGATGGTAAAAAATGGGACTAATATACAGGGGTATATAATTTTACGAGGAAGATAATGTTGTGGGTTGGAATTTTCTAAAGAGACGCTGTTGATGTCAGGGGCAGAAAAAGAGGAAGGGCAGCAAAACTGATGAAATATTTTTGTTATTTCCACCATCTCCATGATATTCGAGTCAGATGAGCACGGAGGGGGGGGGGTCACCAAAATTGATTCAATAAAATAAACTATTTTTACAACTTTCACATCACTTTATACAGCCTGGGCAACGCCGGGTACCCCATGCTAGTATAAAATATATGCCATATTATATAGCATTTGAAAGAGGAAGCTCCAAAACATTGCAGTATCAAGTTATCCTGTGCAATAAACTGTCAATTTGTTGTTTTTGTTGAGGTCGCGACGTGTTTTCTGTGCTTAAGTTCATATAGACTGTACTGCAAAGTCTATTATAACTATATATCTTAGTCAGGGAGGTGGCTATAGGGTCTCCGTTGCGAGGGTGTCCACTTTGGGGAATTCCAACATTCCAACTGCACCCCCCCCCCCTCCCCCATTGAAGCAGACCAAACACAAGTTTTGCATAATTCCATTTGCACCCCCTGCATCTCAGTGCTCAGGCCTAATAGTCTATATATTCATAAACCATGGTTCTATATACCGTTATGAGAACATTCAGATATTTATTTGAACCTGAGAATTGCATAAATCCTGATATCTAGTGGCCCAACTCCAGCTAATGCACACGGCTACGGACAAGAGACCAGGACCACAGAGCCGACCATGGTTAGACTGGCCGCAAGCTTTCCTAGAGTTGGAAATTTCAAACCTCATGCTCTCCCTTAGGTTAGAAATTCTACAACTGATGACCATTTCAGTCCACGATTTTGACCAAATGTAGTAAAATACTGTTTTCTTAAACTAATTAGCAGTTTTTTATTGGCCACGGAGGAGGGACCATGACATACCTGGCCGACATGGTTCTGTCCGGTGTTGGAAAATTTTGAAATCTGAACAAGAAAATCGCAAAATCGTAGCATCTAACTAGCCTCAAGCCTTCCTGGGTTGGAAATTTCAAACCTGACACCCCCACTTTGGTTGGAAAATTTCCAACTGATGACAATTCCAATGACAATGTTGACCAAATGTAGGACAATATTGTTTTCTTAAATTAACTAGTAGTTTGTTTTACTGGCCACGGGGGAGGGACAAGGACACAAGCTTTCCAAGTATTGGAAATTTCCAACCTGACACCATAAGGTTGGAAAATTAGAAAATTTCCAACTGATGGCCATTTCAGTCCAAAACTTTTGACCAATAATAGGAAAATATGCAAATATTTGTCCAAAAACAATAATTTTCCCCGAAGAAATAGTTTGAAAATCAAACTACAAGAACATTTTCAACCTATTGTTGAGGAAAATATTTATCGATTAGTTCATTTATTCCTACAAATGTAGGCATTATATTGTAAACAGTATACACTAGACGTTTTCACTGAGGCCGATGGAAAATTTCCAACCGATGACCATTTCAGTCCACAATTTTGACAAAAAATAGGAAAATATGCAAATATTGGTCCAAAAACAATTAATTCCCCCCAATAAATTGTTTGAAAATCAAACTACAAGAATATTTTCAACCTATTGTTGGTGTATGAAATTTCCAACTGTTGAAAAATTTGACCAAAGTTTGACCCCCCCCCCCCCCCCCCGCTGTCGCCACATCTCTTGAATTATGTTGCATTCTGGGAGCGAAACGGGGAAAACGTTTCTATGATTTCAGCTATTTTCTATTCCTACCAGAGACGTGGCGACACATGCACTCAGAGAATCTGTGTTTTCGCAGAATTTGTGCTACTGATAAATGGACATTTTGGTACAGCTGAGATCTTTACTATAGCGGTATAGGCTTTGCTTTCACACTTCCCACGCCAGTTACATTTGGCCAACTTCAGTACAGCGACTGAAACCCAACATTCACCATCAATATTCTGACCACAGTTAATCTTCACGCTTCGTGTATAGCTGTGAAAATCAAGTATATTCGAATTTCCACTAAAGTAGAGCTGAGTAAAATAGATATCAACCATATTTGCATATTCCTGCAAATTCCGAGTAGGTGCTTAGTAACCGTTACTAAGGAGCTATCGGGACCGGTGGCAAAGTCTCCCGATCCTATAATGATCAGTGACCTATGCAGAGCATGGCTGCATATAGTTTTAGACATACGTGTGCCCAACTTTGAACAAAACCAGCACCATGTAATTAGACACTGACTAAATTAAGGCAATACGAATGAATAATTAGTACACCATTGTGGCATTTTATTAGCAACCATTGCTAACCTTGAATAAGACATAATTATGGTTCACTATGACGGCCAGGTATATCTCAAATCTCACATTTGGGTATTAACTGCATCGGAAACACAAACGTTGAATTACGACCCTATCAGCTACAATTGCAATTTCCAGTGAATTCCCGGTGATTTCCTAGACAAAGTTTCTCGGTCTTATAATGATCAATGGCCCATGGGGCACTAACATGTACAGTTTCATATATGTGTCACCATTTGAACATAACCAATACCATCCGACTATAGACACTATCTAATTTATGGGAAAATACCATGGCCCAGAGTGTTGATGGGTTCAAAGCCATGCAAGTATATTATTGGGGGAGAACGATCCATTAAGCCTAAGTCGATGGTTTGTTCACAACATATGGAGTCATGATACATTATGAATGATGATGGAAGGGTCCCATCAACTATGTTCTTCGACACAGTATTGTCCCCGCACTGTGTCACTTGTATCTTATTCTTACTGTGTTGTAATATATATAAGACCAAGCACATAATGCACATATATTTCTTCTTATAAATAAATTATCTCTTAGAAAGTGTCCAGAGATGTCTTGCCTATTTATCCTGACAATTTATTTTTATTCTTGTGGCAAAGGATTTGAGGGAGTGATTTGTTATGTTAACTAAGGTGTTAATTTAGTATGTGAAACATGTATCCCGGGGGATGTATATCCAGGGGACGGAGCAAGTGTTTTCTTTATCATCAGATGAACATAATTTAAACTCCCAATTTTGATAAACCCGACCAGGAATTATATAACAACCATTCTATATATGCCCAGCAATATTTAGCAATACATATGGACATGATAACATTGTTTAACATTTTTAAACAATACCACCCTATCCACATGTATGGCTAAACATATCATTGGCATAGATGAGTTGTTGTAGTTGTTACATTGATGCTGGTCGGGTTTCTCCATATTTAATACTAAAACAATGATCCATAAGCTACGGTGAAAAATCAGTGACTTTGTTCCTACTGCTACATTGAAAACCGTGTATTTATCGTTAATTATACCCTACCTGACCTACTGTAATGCAATCTGGAGCTCGTCAACCAAAAAAAATCTGACTAAAATCAGAAAATTACAGGAGAATGCCCTAAAAATTATCTCAAATGGTACTAGTAATATTTCCACATATTCCAGACAAGCCAAACTACTAATGCTTGATGACATTGGGAACATGCAGCTAATTAGAATACTGCATGACTACCATACACATGCACTACCCGATTCCTTATCAAAATTATTCACAAACCTAGCAGATATACATAGCCATAATACTCGCTCAAAATCAAAAGGTAATCTATATCATGAATTTAAAAGGACCAAACCCTCAAAAAATGCAATCTCAAACAAAGCCCGAGCATTATGGAATAGCCTCCCTGAAGATTGCAAATTACGCATTGAAACATGTATTGACTACCCCAAATATCTAAAAGATCACTTTATCAATAGCTATAATGTATCATAAATGACCCATATGTGTTAATCACCTTCTATATTATTCAAATTCATCAAAGGACAAAAAACAAACAAAGCACCATATTCTTAGCCCAAATCAACTGAGATCCACTGGTAACTCAGTCACATCCTTACACATTCATTAAATTGAAATAATAATGTTTCAGGAAATCAAGTAACATATAGTTCTATTGCTTATGAGCGTATCTTCAACACATTATGCACACCATTTACCACCCCACCCCTCCCCCTCCCCAACCTACATCTCTTTCTCTCAACTGTTCTTCTCCTCTTGCACTTGCACCCACATTATGTCTATATTATAATTATTGTATTATTATAGGGCTCTGACACAAAAGCCATGGCTTCCACAGAGCCCCATTACCATATTGTAATTTATGTATACTGAGCATCAAATAAAATCACTTGAGTTTGAGTTTGAGTTTGTGGTTTAGGACATGGGAAATTGTTTTTTTTTTATTTCGTGTCCACGAAATACTAATTCGTGGCCACGAATTTACTAATTCGTGGCAACGAAATTCTAATTCGTGGCGAATTATACCTGATTGACCTTTGCATATATCCAGATACCTTTACGGTATGGTTACACTTGATGATGTTTTAGAAACAATGCGTACGATAGCAGAGAAGCTACTATAAACCCATTATAGCGTGGCGAGTATCGTGGTACGGTTATAAGGTATGCTGCTTGGTTGGTTGCATGTCGTTCACAGTATCTGCATATAAAGACGAAATATCTCCATATAATGACAAAGTATATACATATAATGACATACTATCTGCATATAATGACAAAGTATCTGCATATAATGACAAAGTGTCTGCAAATAAAGACAAAGTATCTACATATAGTGACAAACTATCTGCATATAATGACAAAGTATCTGCATATGATGGCAAAGTATCTACATATAATGACAATCGCCAATATAAGGCAGCTATGGCGTTCCATAGCGTGGGACCCGCGCTCTATGGGGATATGAACGTCCGATATAAACTAGCCCAGAGAGAACGGTGAAACACGGGTAAGGTGGCTCCAAGACAAACTGAATATTCATTAGTTTTTACCTCAAGGGATCGAATGGGAATGACATTTCACTCGGAATATTGGCCCATTTAAGTCAAATAAGGGTTTTTTTTAGGGTGGGCCCAAAAACAAACTTATAAATATTCACACTTTTCAACCATACCCGATCCAAAATGGTCGCCGCTCAGAAGGGGTCAAATAGGGTACACATTATTTCTCGGTCACTTGACCGATATAGATCAAATAAACGGTGTTGTACGGTGGCTCGCAAAGCAAGCTAAATTTTCACAACTTCAATCCATTCGAGCGAAAATGATAACTGATCAGAGGGGTCCATAAATGGTACCATGCAATTGCCCCCCCCCCCATTTTAGGTCGAATACCGTGTGTTGTAGGGTGACCCCTGATGAGACAAACTAAATATTCACCCGCTTTCACCATCCCCGATCCAAAATGGCCGCCCCAGATGGGTTCAAATATGGCACCTATACAATTTCTTGGCCCCTTAACCGTTTGATGTGGTATAATTGGTGCTGTAGGGTGGCCCCAAGGTATACTGATGTCGCGGTGCCCTATGTGACCCACCCACATGACGGCGGCAACTTTGGATCGGGTTGGTGAAAGGGGTGATTACTTAATTTGTTTTACGGTCCACCATACAACACCCTTTATCTCAAATCGCCGCGGCTCATGCCAAGATGGTGGACAACTACAACCAGATAATCTCTATCCGCTTCCATCACAACAATGGGACTGATGATCGTATATCACAGTTAGTTATTTCGTGGCCACGAATTGGTTATTTCGTGGCCACGAATTAGTTATTCGTGGCCACGAATTAATTAAACAAATATTCCCATGTCCTAAAAGTTTTGACTGACACTTACTTTTGTCAATTGATGAAAAAAAAAAAACATCAATCAATTTTACAACGACATCCTGAAACTTTAGTCATGATAAACATTATATTTGTAGAATAGTGGACATTATCACTGAAGCACGTGATTGTGATGTATATGATTGATGTGAACCACATTTTTATCAACTATTGTATCTGGTGTCCTGACTATATTGCAAGTGCATTTGGTAAAATAACATGTAGTTACATGTAAGAGCCATTGTCAAACTCTCTATAGGGTCCAACGTTAGTTTTGTTCGCAACTGTAGTACACTTCCCGCGGAGACTCATCTGACGACACCATTCTCAAAAATACATTTCAGAGTGATACTTGACATATGTGCATAATTTCAACTCGCACCATTCATGAAAAAGCTAATCGTGTTAGTTAATATATGTATAATCAGGAAACGCTCTTTAAATTTTTTTAACCGTCCAAACAATTTGTTTCCACTAAAATGTCAGACTGGAAACAAGTAGACTCTAAAAGTAGACCGCCATATTTGATACTTTTGTTAATTTCAACTCGCACATCCACCAGAAGGTTAGTTATGAGGATTAATATTTGTATAATAAGCAAACGCTCTTTAAATTCTTAAAACAGTCCAAAAACACTTTTTCCAATAAAATTTCAACTGGACACATGTAAACTATGAAAGTAGACACGCTATTGATAAATAAACCGTTCGCATGTCGTTTTAGACAATCCGAAATTGCGCGACCGTTGTTTTCGACCAAAGGAATCTGACTTGTGAAATCAGCGAGGATGGGGGTAGGGTTAGCTTTTCTGCGATAACTTTACCAAAAATCGATGCATCGAAGTTTTGTTTGTAGTATATGATCAAGATATCCTTGTAGATTGTTTATGTTCGTCTATATGTGATGTAGCTGATTTTAAGAATATACAATACCTTAATATTTGGGAAAGAAAATTGAAAATGCAGTCATAAATACAATTCATCTGATGACTTTATGATAAAATTCCACATTAAGATATGTAATTAAATAATTTGTGGCAAGATCTCTCAATGTTTTTTCGATTTCTAAGAACAAAGAAAGCCACTTACCGAACTTGCTATGCGTAATAGCATGTTTTTTATTACCAGGTGGACGGGAAAAAATAGAGGGATACACAAACAAAAGCCTCACACAAACCTGTTTCCACTAAAATATCAAGCTGGAAACAGGTAGATTCTGAAAATAGACACCCTGGTGGTATATAGAAACTGTTCTCATTTCGCTTTTAACATTCCGAAAACGCGCGACCATTTTTTTCAACATAAGGAATCCGACTAAATTAACCATCGTGTGTAAGTTGTGATGGTGTCCACTTACTTGGGCAATACAGTAATGCCCTAAATAATCGACTTAACCATAGCAGAATAGTGGGTAATTTTTCAGAATTTAGTCGGAAATGTGGCTTGTTGTCACTGAGAGCTTTCCGATGAATAGCAACAAGCCATATTGCCGACTAAATCCTGAAAAATTACCCATTATTCTGCTGTGGTTAATGAGTCGACTATTTAGGGCACAAACTGTAAGGTATATCCCATCCGCAATCGTAATAGTGATTTTGCGAATGGTCTCTACTAGCCGAGTTTAGTTACACGTACCCGTAATTTACAATGTCTGTTACCATTGCCAACGACAGTCACGTGCAGGGACGTGGCTGTAGGGGTTGGGGCGTGGGGTCAAAATGTTCAACAGTTGGACAATTAATTCCTGACACAACGTTATATAGCTGGAAATTATACACTACATGTATATGTTGAAATTATTCACATCTAAAGGCCCACTTAATTATCGAACCCCCGGATCACATATATAAAATATATGCCACGTATTTAAGGATTAACTGTCATGTAGACTGTTTTTATGGAGATGTAACCGTGAGATAAGTGGTCATAAATTGTATGTAAAACCCTTCGGTTATGACCACTTACCTCACGGTTACATCTCCATAAAAACACTCCACATGACAGTTAATCCTTATATTTATGTACATTTAGCTAAAAAGCCACTTTTGTAAATGTATTTAAATCGAAAAGTGCATGTATCGTGACAAAACCAGCCCGAAATATCCCATAGCACCCGACCAGAAACCAGCTGAGAACAATTTCAAAACGAGGCTCTTTATATTGAAACCTGATGATTTATTAAGTCAATCCTGCGCGAGTGCAAATGCGCCCAAAACATTACGCGTTCTTCTTCTCCGAAATCAATGACGCGTCGATGTAATTATGGTTGCAATTATGACCCTCTTGCGTGGGCGCCGACCAATAGGAATGCTGGATTTAGTGATAATCACACTCAGTATGTAAATATATACCATTTGAAAGAGGAAGCTCCAAAACATTGTATTATCAACTGATCCGGTTTAATAAACTGTGAACATGTTGATTTTGTTGAGTTCCCGACGTGTTTTGTGCTTAAGTTTCCTGTTTTTGTTTTGTGTGCAAATGGTGTTATTTTCAATGGAGGGGGAATAACTCTATATTTTAAGTTCCCCTTCCATTGAAAATACAATTTTTAGTTTAATTTCTGTTGCATCCTGGGAACTAAAACGGGGAAAATCTTTTTATGATTTCAGCTGTTTTTTATTTCTCTATGGGCATCTTCTGAGACACAGACGTTTTAAATGGTGATGAATTATAGTATATTAATCGATTGTTATTAAAACTGTATATGAAGGCAATATAAAAAAAATCGGTTACTCGAAATTAAGTGAGCCTTTAATTGTTTGATTTTCTAATCAGTAATGAGTGGGGAATTTTTGTTTTTAGACAGTAGCATATTTTTCAACTTTTGGTCCAAATTTACCTCTCAAATGCCCATCCCTTGAAAATTTTCCAACTTCAGACGGGTGTCAGGTTGGAAAATTTCAAACAGTTGGAAAGCTTGAGGTATACCAGTTGGAAATTTCCAAGGAGTGCAAATGGAGTGCGAACATGGGAGGGTGTGTCTGTTATGTGTGTGTTTGTGTGTGTGTGTGTGTGTGTGTGTTTGTGTGTGTGTGGGTGAGGGTGTGTGTGTGGGGGGGGGGGGTGTCGTTGGAAATTTAAAGCTGGAATAATTCAATATTCTATTTACCGAATGAGCTATCAACGCTATGCATGCAGGCAGTGTGACAATGGGTTTTGTCTTACCGTAAACAGCTTATTTTGGATTGAATCACTGGGACCAACCCAGAGGGCGACTTGGGAGACATTTACTCCATAAAATGTGCCACTTCTTTCTATTTTTGTTCTAGGGAGAAATGACTTCTGTCTCATATACCGTATGCATATATCAAAACATAGTTTTATTTACTGATTTTAATGGAGTATTGGTATTTTATAAAATAGACTCTTGTATTGCATAATAGTTATTGGATCACAGAAAGGTGATGTTAGAGAGTAAATTGAAGTCTGACTAACTTAGTCATTGCAGAATGAGGTCCACAGAGAGTGAATTTAGTGATGCTATACCGCACAGTGGGCTAGCATCACCAAATTCACCCTCTGGAGACCTAATTCTGCTTAGACCTCATCTTCTGGGAAGTATCCATAGTCTCAAATTAACATTGTTTTAGTTACATTTTCTCTTCTGGGTATTCGCAGAAGATAAAATACACACTCGAGGTGACTATAAGGTGAACAATCACCAACTTCAAAATAGGAACTTCAATATGATCCTATAGGTCCCCCATAGCAGTTGATGCCTAAGCAGAATGAGGTTCCGAGAGGGTGAATTTGATGACGCTAACCCGCCGTGCAGGATAGTGTCACTAAATTCACCCTCTGGGGACCTCATTCTGCAAATGTCAGACACACTATTTGCAGGCTTGTTGAAGCATATTAAAGATTATGCTGCATAATACGAATTAACGCTCGCAAATTACTATTTCCTTTGCTTCGGGGGTAAAACCCACACTTCAAAGCTAAGAGTGATCAGATATCGATGTTTGAAATCTATTATTTTTCACCACCGATAATTTTAGGTGGCCCAGTAACAGTCGACGAGAAGACTTTCTCTTACCAAATTGCAGATGAAGATGGATAACTCTAAATCCAGAGGCTTTGTGTTGATAATAAGACCAACTTTCGTCGAATAACATGTTGATAAATAACACGTATGTTATTCTATAGTTGACAGTGGTTAGCATTATTTTTGGGCAATTAATCGATTCTGATATAACTGAAGCGGCATTTCTGAAATCAACTGGCTTTTTGTGTCAGATACTTGACAAACCGGCAAAATTTCATTGAACAAAATGTTGTTAAATAACAGATTTTGGGCAATTTTATACTATAGTTGACTGTGTTTAGCATTATTTTGGGACAATTGCTTGATTCTGATAACTGAAGCGGTATTTAAAAAATGTTGTTGTTGGAATCTGATGATATTGGGACCATCGAATCGGATTGAGTACCTTTAAGTATATCGGTAGTAGCAGCTTGTCTTCGCCGCGGACAATTCTTTACATGTTTTCCTACACGTTTGGTCGATAGCTTTTAACGTGTGAGTTTGGTGCCATAATTGGCCTACACGTGTCCACCAAGAGAATCTCCATAGTAATACCATAGTAACATGCGTTACAAGTTGGTGGCACACACACGTGTGACTTTAAGTTTCATTTGCACCGCTTGTAAGGTTTGAGTTTTTATCGAGTTAACATCGGATTCTTCAGTTGTTGCATATGACAACCCCTTAAGGATTTTTATACGCCCGTTTGAAGAAAAAACGGTCGTATTATGTAAATGGGTTATCCGTCCGTCCGTCCGTCGTCCCTCCGCTTTTGGTTTCTGGGTGATAACTTTAGATTGAATCGAGTGAACTGAACCAAATTTGGTATGTTAGTTTATCATACCAAAATACAGATCAAGTTCGAATATGGGTTTCGTCCGCATGATTTTGACTGAGTTATGCCCCTTTTTCGACTTAGATTTTACCTGATATACGGTTTCCAGATGATAACTTTAGATTGAATCGAGTGAACTGAACCAAATTTGGTATACAGTTCAAGTTCAAATATGGGTTCTGTCTACATGATTGTGTAGGTCAAGTTCGAATTTGTGTTGTGTCCGAACCGACCATTTTTGCCAAGAGTTATAGCATTTTTTGTTCTGAAAATAGCCGAACATAAATATTTTAAAAATAAAATTCGGTTTATATTTTGAGGTTTCTGATTGATAAAAAAAAATTGGTATTTGAGTTTTTCAGTCAAAAATACCACACTTGAAGTTATTGTGTTTTGTTTGTGTTATTATTTCGTCTTAAGTCAAAGGTTTCAAACAAATTAATTAAACCTTGCCCCATTCTACTCCAGAAACGGGCGTATTATGCCACGCCCCGACGGCGTGCTCTTGTTTTTCATCAGCTGATGGCAATTTCAGTTCACAAAGTTGACGGCCATTATCAAAATATGCAGCGTTTGGTCTGAAAACAACAGACCATGGTCACGTCCCTTGAAGTGCGTGGGTGGATGAATTATCCGACTATGATAACCGATTATCTTCGGATGTAGCCCGGTATGTTCGTGGATAGAGCACACATAATTATTTTTCTTGCCAAGTTTTGTATCAAAGTTATCGTTGAAAATTGATTGACACCGCGACCTATATTAGCTATAGATATGTCTCTGTATTTCAGATGAGACTGGTATAGTCCCAATGGTCTGTCTCAGATATACACGAAAACGCATCAGTATTATGCATATTTACTGCACAGAAGATCCGGTGTTCAGTGACATCTTGATCCGCGACTTTGACATCTATATCTGACCGAGAGTGGTTCATATTGAGAATGACACGGGTTTTAAAAACTCTGTTCAATTATAATGCTTCATTGACATATTCAGCTATATACCGGCGAATTGTTGGTAAACCGGTGAAGGCCAAAGGTTATACTATCGTGAACAGATTTTCTCGAAAATTTGAGAGCAAATGCAAAAATATTGTTGAAATAATTCGCTGGTAAATGGTTTGATCTCGAAGCACAGACGTACGACTGGAGTCTTTACCCACCCGATGTCATGACATCGGGTGGGTAAATATTCATGCGTCGTATAGACGCACAAATGATTTGTCCGGTTTAGGGTGAGAAACACACATATTCGCATATTATATACGTGAAAAAAATTTCAATTCAATCCGCTGTTGGTGATGCTAGGTATACGGGGGTGGGGGTGATTATTAAAGATGGTTTCTCTTTTCCAAGTAAGTTTTTTCTAGATTCCGGTTTTAATAGATATGAATCTATAGGACACCTGTCCGGAAAAGGTTGTATCAAGTAATATAAAATTTGTTTATAATTTCTTATCACATCCACCGGACAGTTTTATGGGCTATCTTTAGAACAGAAATCCGCCCGAAAACGTTCATAGAGCACCAAAAGCGAACCAAGAAGGACAACTCTATCTTGTTAGCAGCGCGTCAATCACCGCAAGTTGTATTTCAACTATATAGATTTTGTAACCACGATCTAACGATTCAGTGAAATAAACCACTTTTGTCTGACTTTATAGACAAATAATATACCCAATCTTCAGTTGTATCCGTAATATATTTACAAAATAGCTTTTTCCAGTCTTGAAATCGGATTAATTTATCAAAAGTAATTAATTGTTGTAATTGGGCCCCGGAAGAGATACAGTAATGCACTAAATAATTGACTTCTTAAAGGTGGATTATCTCTTTGTAAACATGTATTATATAGTTACCGGGGTATAACATATTAGATCTGAATCGAAGACTCCTGTCCGCAAATGCTTCTATCGATTTTAATATTAATTTTATTTCGAATATTTTCTGGTCTAAAAATGTGTGGTTACTGTTAACAGAGACCAGAAATTTTATTGTGCAATTTTGTCACAAATAAACGTTAATTATACTCATTATCGCTTATAACTATGGAATAAAACAATACAACCAATCAATCTGGGACATTTGACATTCGGTGCGTAGCTATAGGAAACAGCATAATGTTCTATATCGCTATATGGTATCACCCGAATGGTCTGTTCTAAAAATAGACAAATAAACGGTCCCAATAAAATATTCGAAATAAAATCAATATTAATTGATAGAAGCCTTCTAACCACAGCAGAATTATGGGTAATTTTTCAGGATTTAGTCGGAATTTCCAAAGGGATATGGCTTGTTGCCATTAATCGGAAAGCTCTGTGGGAGCTTTCCGATGAATGGCAACAAGCCATATTTCCGATTAAATCCTAAAAAATTACCCATAATTATGTTGTGGTTAAGGAGTCGATTATTTAGGGCATTACTGTAGACCATCTTTAATAGGAAGTAAATTGTTTCATAAAATTTGGCCTATTTATTCTATTAAAGGCCCACTTAATTTTCCAATCCTCAGCTCACATTATATACAACATATTCCATTTATATACCAGATCTCATTATATACAACATATTCCATGTTATATACCAGATCACATAATATACAACATATTCCATGTTATATACCCAGATCACATTATATACAACATATTCCATTTATATACCCAGATCACATTATATACAACATATTCCATGTTATATACCAGATCACATAATATACAACATATTCCATGTTATATACCCAGATCTCATTATATACAACATATTCCATGTTATATACCAGATCACATTATATACAACATATTCCATGTTATATACCAGATCACATTATATACAACATATTCCATGTTATATACCAGATCACATAATATACAACATATTCCATGTTATATACCAGATCACATAATATACAACATATTCCATGTTATATACCAGATCACATAATATACAACATATTCCATGTTATATACCCAGATCTCATTATATACAACATATTCCATGTTATATACCAGATCACATAATATACAACATATTCCATGTTATATACCCAGATCTCATTATATACAACATATTCCATGTTATATACCCAGATCTCATTATATACAACATACTCCATGTTATATACCCAGATCACATTATATACAACATATTCCATGTTATATACCAGATCACATTATATACAACATATTCCATGTTATATACCCAGATCACATTATATACAACATATTCCATGTTATATACCAGATCACATTATATACAACATATTCCATGTTATATACCAGATCACATTATATACAACATATTCCATGTTATATACCAGATCACATTATATACAACATATTCCATGTTATATACCAGATCACAGTATATACAACATATTCCATGTTATATACCAGATCACATTATATACAACATATTCCATGTTATATACCAGATCACATTATATACAACATATTCCATGTTATATACCAGATCACATTATATACAACATATTCCATGTTATATACCAGATCACATAATATACAACATATTCCATGTTATATACCAGATCACATAATATACAACATATTCCATGTTATATACCCAGATCTCATTATATACAACATATTCCATGTTATATACCAGATCACATAATATACAACATATTCCATGTTATATACCCAGATCTCATTATATACAACATATTCCATGTTATATACCCAGATCTCATTATATACAACATATTTCATGTTATATACCCATATCTCATTATATACAACATATTCCATGTTATATACCCAGATCTCATTATATACAACATATTCCATGTTATATACCCAGATCTCATTATATACAACATATTCCATGTTATATACCAGATCACATAATATACAACATATTCCATGTTATATACCCAGATCTCATTATATACAACATATTCCATGTTATATACCCAGATCTCATTATATACAACATATTTCATGTTATATACCCATATCTCATTATATACAACATATTCCATGTTATATACCCAGATCTCATTATATACAACATATTCCATGTTATATACCCAGATCTCATTATATACAACATATTCCATGTTATATACCAGATCACATAATATACAACATATTCCATGTTATATACCCAGATCTCATTATATACAACATATTTCATGTTATATACCCATATCTCATTATATACAACATATTCCATGTTATATACCAGATCACATAATATACAACATATTCCATGTTATATACCCAGATCTCATTATATACAACATATTCCATGTTATATACCAGATCACATAATATACAACATATTCCATGTTATATACCCAGATCTCATTATATACAACATATTCCATGTTATATACCCAGATCTCATTATATACAACATATTTCATGTTATATACCCATATCTCATTATATACAACATATTCCATGTTATATACCCAGATCTCATTATATACAACATATTCCATGTTATATACCCAGATCTCATTATATACAACATATTCCATGTTATATACCAGATCACATAATATACAACATATTCCATGTTATATACCCAGATCTCATTATATACAACATATTTCATGTTATATACCCATATCTCATTATATACAACATATTCCATGTTATATACCCAGATCTCATTATATACAACATATTCCATGTTATATACCCAGATCTCATTATATACAACATATTCCATGTTATATACCAGATCACATAATATACAACATATTCCATGTTATATACCCAGATCTCATTATATACAACATATTCCATGTTATATACCAGATCACATAATATACAACATATTCCATGTTATATACCCAGATCTCATTATATACAACATATTCCATGTTATATACCCAGATCTCATTATATACAACATATTCCATGTTATATACCAGATCACATTATATACAACATATTCCATGTTATATACCCAGATCTCATTATATACAACATATTCCATGTTATATACCCAGATCTCATTATATACAACATATTCCATGTTATATACCAGATCACATTATATACAACATATTCCATGTTATATACCAGATCACATTATATACAACATATTCCATGTTATATACCAGATCACATTATATACAACATATTCCATGTTATATACCCAGATCTCATTATATACAACATATTCCATGTTATATACCCAGATCTCATTATATACAACATATTCCATGTTATATACCAGATCACATTATATACAACATATTCCATGTTATATACCAGATCACATTATATACAACATATTCCATGTTATATACCAGATCACATTATATACAACATATTCCATGTTATATACCAGATCACATTATATACAACATATTCCATGTTATATACCCAGATCTCATTATATACAACATATTCCATGTTATATACCCAGATCTCATTATATACAACATATTCCATGTTATATACCAGATCACATTATATACAACATATTCCATGTTATATACCAGATCACATTATATACAACATATTCCATGTTATATACCAGATCACATTATATACAACATATTCCATGTTATATACCAGATCACATTATATACAACATATTCCATGTTATATACCCAGATCACATGATATACAACATATTCCATGTTATATACCCAGATCTCATTATATACAACATATTCCATGTTATATACCCAGATCTCATTATATACAACATATTCCATGTTATATACCCAGATCTCATTATATACAACATATTCCATGTTATATACCAGATCACATTATATACAACATATTCCATGTTATATACCAGATCACATTATATACAACATATTCCATGTTATATACCAGATCACATTATATACAACATATTCCATGTTATATACCAGATCACATTATATACAACATATTCCATGTTATATACCAGATCACATTATATACAACATATTCCATGTTATATACCAGATCACATTATATACAACATATTCCATGTTATATACCAGATCACATTATATACAACATATTCCATGTTATATACCAGATCACATTATATACAACATATTCCATGTTATATACCAGATCACATTATATACAACATATTCCATGTTATATACCAGATCACATTATATACAACATACTCCATGTTATATACCCAGATCACATTATATACAACATATTCCATGTTATATACCAGATCACATTATATACAACATATTCCATGTTATATACCAGATCACATTATATACAACATACTCCATGTTATATACCCAGATCACATTATATACAACATATTCCATGTTATATACCCAGATCACAGTATATACAACATATTCCATGTTATATACCCAGATCACATTATATACAACATATTCCATATTATATACCCAGATCACATTATATACAACATATTCCATATTATATACCAGATCACATTATATACAACATATTCCATTTATATACCAGATCACATTATATACAACATATTCCATATTATATACCCAGATCTCATTATATACAACATATTCCATTTATATACCCAGATCTCATTATATACAACATATTCCATTTATATACCCAGATCTCATTACATACAACATATTCCATGTTATATACCCGATCACATTATATACAACATATTCCATGTTGTATACCAGATCACATTATATACAACATATTCCATGTTATATACCAGATCACATAATATACAACATATTCCATGTTATATACCCAGATCTCATTATATACAACATATTCCATGTTATATACCCAGATCTCATTATATACAACATATTCCATGTTATATACCAGATCACATTATATACAACATATTCCATGTTATATACCCAGATCTCATTATATACAACATATTCCATGTTATATACCCAGATCTCATTATATACAACATATTCCATGTTATATACCAGATCACATTATATACAACATATTCCATGTTATATACTAGATCACATTATATACAACATATTCCATGTTATATACCAGATCACATTATATACAACATATTCCATGTTATATACCAGATCACATTATATACAACATATTCCATGTTATATACCCAGATCTCATTATATACAACATATTCCATGTTATATACCCAGATCTCATTATATACAACATATTCCATGTTTTATACCAGATCACATTATATACAACATATTCCATGTTATATACCAGATCACATTATATACAACATATTCCATGTTATATACCAGATCACATTATATACAACATATTCCATGTTATATACCAGATCACATTATATACAACATATTCCATGTTATATACCCAGATCACATTATATACAACATATTCCATGTTATATACCCAGATCTCATTATATACAACATATTCCATGTTATATACCCAGATCTCATTATATACAACATATTCCATGTTATATACCCAGATCTCATTATATACAACATATTCCATGTTATATACCAGATCACATTATATACAACATATTCCATGTTATATACCAGATCACATTATATACAACATATTCCATGTTATATACCAGATCACATTATATACAACATATTCCATGTTATATACCAGATCACATTATATACAACATATTCCATGTTATATACCAGATCACATTATATACAACATATTCCATGTTATATACCAGATCACATTATATACAACATATTCCATGTTATATACCAGATCACATTATATACAACATATTCCATGTTATATACCAGATCACATTATATACAACATATTCCATGTTATATACCAGATCACATTATATACAACATATTCCATGTTATATACCAGATCACATTATATACAACATATTCCATGTTATATACCAGATCACATTATATACAACATATTCCATATTATCTACCAGATCACATTATATACAACATATTCCATGTTATATACCAGATCACATTATATACAACATATTCCATGTTATATACCAGATCACATTATATACAACATACTCCATGTTATATACCCAGATCACATTATATACAACATATTCCATGTTATATACCAGATCACATTATATACAACATATTCCATGTTATATACCAGATCACATTATATACAACATACTCCATGTTATATACCCAGATCACATTATATACAACATATTCCATGTTATATACCCAGATCACAGTATATACAACATATTCCATGTTATATACCCAGATCACATTATATACAACATATTCCATATTATATACCCAGATCACATTATATACAACATATTCCATATTATATACCAGATCACATTATATACAACATATTCCATTTATATACCAGATCACATTATATACAACATATTCCATATTATATACCCAGATCTCATTATATACAACATATTCCATTTATATACCCAGATCTCATTATATACAACATATTCCATTTATATACCCAGATCTCATTATATACAACATATTCCATGTTATATACCCGATCACATTATATACAACATATTCCATATTATCTACCAGATCACATTATATACAACATATTCCATGTTATATACCAGATCACATTATATACAACATATTCCATGTTATATACCAGATCACATTATATACAACATATTCCATATTATCTACCAGATCACATTATATACAACATATTCCATGTTATATACCAGATCACATTATATACAACATATTCCATGTTATATACCAGATCACATTATATACAACATATTCCATGTTATATACCAGATCACATTATATACAACATACTCCATGTTATATACCCAGATCACATTATATACAACATATTCCATGTTATATACCAGATCACATTATATACAACATATTCCATGTTATATACCCAGATCACATTATATACAACATATTCCATGTTATATACCCAGATCACAGTATATACAACATATTCCATGTTATATACCCAGATCACATTATATACAACATATTCCATATTATATACCCAGATCACATTATATACAACATATTCCATATTATATACCCAGATCTCATTATATACAACATATTCCATGTTATATACCCAGATCTCATTATATACAACATATTCCATGTTATATACCAGATCACATTATATACAACAAATTCCATGTTATATACCAGATCACATTATATACAACATATTCCATGTTATATACCAGATCACATTATATACAACATATTCCATGTTATATACCAGATCACATTATATACAACATATTCCATGTTATATACCAGATCACATTATATACAACATATTCCATGTTATATACCAGATCACATTATATACAACATATTCCATGTTATATACCAGATCACAGTATATACAACATATTCCATATTATATACCCAGATCTCATTATATACAACATATTCCATGTTATATACCAGATCACAGTATATACAACATAGTCCATGTTATATACCAGATCACATTATATACAACATATTCCATGTTATATACCAGATCACATTATATACAACATATTCCATGTTATATACCCAGATCTCATTATATACAACATATTCCATGTTATATACCAGATCACATTATATACAACATATTCCATGTTATATACCAGATCACATTATATACAACATATTCCATGTTATATACCCAGATCACATTATATACAACATATTCCATGTTATATACCCAGATCACATTATATACAACATATTCCATGTTATATACCCAGATCACATTATATACAACATATTCCATGTTATATACCCAGATCACATTATATACAACATATTCCATGTTATATACCCAGATCTCATTATATACAACATATTCCATGTTATATACCCAGATCACATTATATACAACATATTCCATGTTATATACCCAGATCACATTATATACAACATATTCCATATTATCTACCCAGATCTCATTATATACAACATATTCCATGTTATATACCAGATCACATTATATACAACATATTCCATGTTATATACCAGATCACATTATATACAACATATTCCATGTTATATACCAGATCACATTATATACAACATATTCCATGTTATATACCAGATCACATTATATACAACATATTCCATGTTATATACCCAGATCACATTATATACAACATATTCCATGTTATATACCAGATCACATTATATACAACATATTCCATGTTATATACCAGATCACATTATATACAACATATTCCATGTTATATACCAGATCACATTATATACAACATATTCCATGTTATATACCAGATCACAGTATATACAACATATTCCATGTTATATACCAGATCACATTATATACAACATATTCCATGTTATATACCAGATCACATTATATACAACATATTCCATGTTATATACCAGATCACATTATATACAACATATTCCATGTTATATACCAGATCACATTATATACAACATATTCCATGTTATATACCAGATCACATTATATACAACATATTCCATGTTATATACCAGATCACATTATATACAACATATTCCATGTTATATAACAGATCACATTATATACAACATATTCCATGTTATATACCAGATCACATTATATACAACATATTCCATGTTATATACCAGATCACATTATATACAACATATTCCATGTTATATACCACATCACATTATATACAACATATTCCATGTTATATACCAGATCACATTATATACAACATATTCCATGTTATATACCAGATCACAGTATATACAACATATTCCATGTTATATACCAGATCACAGTATATACAACATATTCCATGTTATATACCAGATCACATTATATACAACATATTCCATGTTATATACCAGATCACATTATATACAACATATTCCATGTTATATACCAGATCACATTATATACAACATATTCCATGTTATATACCAGATCACATTATATACAACATATTCCATGTTATATACCAGATCACATTATATACAACATATTCCATGTTATATACCAGATCACATTATATACAACATATTCCATGTTATATACCAGATCACATTATATACAACATATTCCATGTTATATACCAGATCACATTATATACAACATATTCCATGTTATATACCAGATCACATTATATACAACATATTCCATGTTATATACCAGATCACATTATATACAACATATTCCATGTTATATACCCAGATCTCATTATATACAACATATTCCATGTTATATACCCAGATCTCATTATATACAACATATTCCATATTATATACCATTTGAAAGAGGAAGCTTCAAAACATTGTATTATTAACTGATCCGGTCGAATAAACTGGGAACATTTTTGTTTTTGTCGAGGTACCAAGGTGTGTCCTGTATTTAATTCTGATCCGGACTGTACTATAAAGTCTATTATACTCAATGGAAGGGGAATAAATCTATCTCTTAGTTAGTATTGTGATGCATTCTGGGTTGACAAGGGGGGAGTCTTGGAATGAATCTCTATCACTTGGTGGACAGTCATAGACCACAGCTGCTTCGTATTCTGGTGGAATATATATATATACATGTATTTGGGTCCTCTTCCAAATGGTATATAATATGGAATAATGTTATCTGGGCATTCTGGGTATATAATATGGAATAATGTTATCTGGGCATTCTGGGTATATAATATGGAATAATGTTATCTGGGCATTCTGTTATCTGGGAATTCTGGGTATATAATATGGAATAATGTTATCTGGGAATTCTGGGTATATAATATGGAATAATGTTATCTGGGCATTCTGGGTATATAATATGGAATAATGTTATCTGGGCATTCTGGGTATATAATATGGAATAATGTTATCTGGGCATTCTGGGTATATAATATGGAATAATGTTATCTGGGCATTCGAAAATTAAATGGGCCTTTAAAAAATCTGAATTTCAAACAAACAATTAGAAGGAAAAAATCATTATCCTTCTGGTGCCAATGTATTTTATAGCACTACAACAACACCTGTTTACCCTCACAATATGAGAGATATATGTTCTAAATATGACATGTAAATGTTTTTTTTATTACAAAAAAAAAGGATTGTTTGAGGTGGTCATGTGAGGGTTTCGCAGGAAATATTTTCAAACAGCGCACACTGCATTATCTAGCTTAGGAATCAAACTTGGGATAAAACCTGTCTACTTCAATTCGTCTATTTAATGTCATCATGACTGTCTGCGAGAAAATAAATCAAACATGTTTCATTGAATATTTTAGATTTTTGGTAGCCATTTGCAGAACTATATATTTCTTGATTGTGAGAATCAAAATAACATAAAACAACATAACTATCATTCAACGTTTACAATAATCTGACAGATATAAACACTCAATACTAATTCATCTTTTTAGACATTATGTTGTTTTATGGCAATTTTTCCTATAAAAAAAAACAAATAGTTCTGCAAAAGGCAAACCAAAAAAACTGGAATATGAAATTTCTCGCAGACAGTCATGATTTCTAATAGTAGAAAGAGTATAGACCCTAGTTGGATTCCTAAGGTAGATAATGCAGTGAGTTTTCTTGCAAATATTTCCTGTCATACTCTCAAATTACCACCTCAAAAAATCTTGTTTTTATATTAAACCACTTTTCTTTTTTTTCTTTTACAAAATCAGAGCATATCTCCCATATTGTGAGGGTAAAAAGATGTTGTTATGGTACAATAGCATATATTGGTTATAAAGTTTGAAATTGAGATTTTTGGAAAATTCTTCTCAACTACACAAAGAAATGGACAAAATATATATATATCTCACATTTTATTACATAAAGTTATGTATAAAAATTTGATGCCCTTATTTACAGTCAGGTCACGGAATGTGATAAATTGTCAAGTTATGAAAAAGGAAGGCTCAGTGACATGTTCAGTGCTTTATAATGATCGTGGACAAACTATCATATTCTTGCCAAAATGGTACCGCACATTAGAGGACCATCAAGACAGAACAATGTTTTTTAAAAAGAAGCTGTTAAAAAAATCTCTTGTTAATCTTTCTATAATAAATTCTTAACCCTTTACCCAACAAAACGGCCAAAACCGGCCAAATAAAGCTCCAACAGCCTAAAATATCTTCGGTCTGTCTCAATAGAACCATACAAATATGGATATCATTGGAACCGGCTCCTTGACCACATTGTGATAGTTACAGTTATGCCCTGTGCCAATGCATTCTCTTATATATGCGAGTCGACCATAGGTCGCCTCGCATATATAAGAGAATGCATTGGCCTAAAAAAAATCTGTTTTTAACACTTTTTACCATTTTTTCTTACATTCTTTAACAATTTTATAATTTTTAATGTGTTACACCAATGCGTATATATGCGAGGCGACCTATGGTCGACTCGCATATATAAGAGAATGCATTGGCACATGGCCCTTCTGTTGGGTAAAGGGTTAATTTAACTCTCTCTATACTAAATGGTTAAAAAAAAGTTAACAATTGCACATTGGAATGGTTGATTATTCATTTGGAGTGATGTTCATGTGGTAAAAGCAGAAGACAGATAAATAAAATTTCAGATCGCAGGAGCCCTATTTATTGAGGGAAATGTTATCTGTTATTATTTTAACATTTCCTAAAGGATAACTACTCATCAATGATGCTTTGCTATAGAAAGGGTTAAACTTATTATCTGAACATTTCCTATGGGATAACTACTCATCAATGATGCTTTAGTATAGAAATGGTTAAACTTATTATCTGAACATTTCCTATGGAATAACTACTCATCAATGATGCTTTAGTATATAAATGGTTAAACTTATTATTTGAACATTTCCTAACTACTCATTAATTGATGCTTTATAGTATAGAGAGGGTTAAAAGGCAACATCTCAATTTTTTTTATTGATTTTCAAAGGCATGAAAAAAAAAGCACGACACTCCGGAGAAAAGTATTCTGGCTGACTGGCTACAATATTTGCATTGACTTAAAAGCGAAGCTACATTTATGGACCATTTATTATTTGCCGTCCATTATTAGACTTTATTAGTACACCCACTTTTTGATTTACTGTTTATTTAGCATTTACATGTAATATTGTTGTATTTGATATCTGGATGAGATACCGTACATGTAGATGGATAGAACATACATTATAGTAATTAACAATATTTACCCTGACCTTGTAAGCCAGTACATTCTCTTATATATGCAAGGCTCCTTACGGGAGACTGACATATATAAGAGAATGCACTGTGTGGAGCCTCACACGGACCCAAGCAGTCAGCATTCATCAGTGCATTCTTCTGGGGCTCCATAAAGGGACCATTAGGTTAAAGCAACATTTTGGATCAAACACAAGGCAACAGCATTTAACCCTTTACCCAACAAACCGGCCAAATAAAGCTTCAACAGCCTAAAATATCTTCGGTCTGTCTCAATAGAACCATACAAATATGGATATCATTGGAACCGGCTCCTTGACCACATTGTGATAGTTACAGTTATGCCTTGTGCCAATGCATTCTCTTATATATGCGAGTCGACCATAGGTCGCCTCGCATATATAAGAGAATGCATTGGCCTAAACACTTTTTACCATTTTTTCTTACATTCTTTCACAATTTTATAATTTTTAATGTGTTAAGCCAATGCAGTGTCTTATATATATGCGAGGCAACCTATGGTCGACTCGCATATATAAGAGAATGCATTGGCACAGGGCCCTTCTGTTGGGTAAAGGGTTAATAACCTGGTTTACGAACTCCTCATACAACTTATTACTCAATATTGTAGAATATTGTCAAAATAATAAAACTTTTTATATGACTGGTTTATTTATTCCACACCCATTGACGTGAGGCACATGTATTCAACGGAATCCCAGCCATTGAATACATATTAGTGTATACCTCTAGTGGAACAGGCCGGAAATATTCTTGTTGACGTCGCCAAGAAAGATGACGTGCATTACGTCGATCATCCGCTTCCGGTGATGCCCCCATAATTACTGGTTATTTGTCAGACTTAAATCACACTAAAGGTAGCTATAGTAACAATGGAGGTGACATTCATGGATTGAACTTATCTGACTGAACGGTGTAGAATAAATACAGAACACAACTTGCATCATAATCTCGAATCTTTGATCGAACTCGTTGCCGACGGCGCAAAGTTATATTTCGCTCGAGCTACACTCTCGAGAAATATATCCTTGAGCCATCCACAACTCATTCGATAAAAGAGTCTTGATTAAGATGCGCATTGTGTTCTGTCTATGTCCACAACAGCTTGGGATATCGGTTGGGTTGATTCTGTTTTGGACAAGTCCAGTCCCATTACTCTTCTACATGTATAACAGACTTTATGCTCCGAATCATAGGTGGGAGTTATCTTGCTTGTATGTCTTCAGATTAGGTCAAATGAACACTTTGGGTATATGAACATAAAAGGCAGCCTTTCCCTAGCATGATGATATCAAACATGTGTATATCAGATGTCCGTTGAATGTCAAATCGAGGTTTATAAGTAATCATGTGTACCAGTATATCAGAGGTCCGTTGAATGTCAAATCGAGGCTTATAAGTAATCATGTGTACCGGTATATCAGAGGTCCGTTGAATGTCAAATCGAGGCTTATAAGTAATCATGTGTACCGGTATATCAGAGGTCCGTTGAATGTCAAATCGAGGCTTATAATTAATCATGTGTATATCAGAGGTCCGTTGAATGTCAAATCGAGGTTTATAAGTAAACATGTGTATATCAGAGGTCTGTTGAATGTCAAATCGAGGTTTATAAGTAATCATGTGTATATCAGAAGTCCGTTGAATGTCAAATCGAGGTTTATAGGTAATCGTGTGTATATAAGAGGTCTGTTGAATGTCAAATCGAGGTTTATAGGTAATCATGTGTATATAAGAAGTCCGTTGAATGTCAAATCGAGGTTTATAGGTAATCATGTGTATATCAGACGTCCGTTGAATGTCAAATCGAGGTTTATAGGTAATCATGTGTATATAAGAGGTCTGTTGAATGTCAAATCGAGGTTTATAAGTAATCATGTGTATATCAGAAGTCCGTTGAATGTCAAATCGAGGTTTATAAGTAATCATGTGTATATAAGATGTCCGTTGAATGTCAAATCGAGGTTTATAGGTAATCATGTGTATATCAGAGGTCCGTTGAATGTCAAATCGAGGTTTATAGGTAATCATGTGTATATCAGACGTCCGTTGAATGTCAAATCAAGGTTTATAAGTAATCATGTGTATATCAGAAGTCCGTTGAATGTCAAATCAAGGTTTATAGGTAATCATGTGTATATAAGAGGTCTGTTGAATGTCAAATCGAGGTTTATAAGTAATCATGTGTATATCCGACGTCCATTGAATGTCAAATCGAGGTTTATAAGTAATCATGTGTATATAAGAGGTCTGTTGAATGTCAAATCGAGGTTTATAAGTAATCATGTGTATATCAGAGGTCCGTTGAATGTCAAATCGAGGTTTATAAGTAATCATGTGTATATCAGAAGTCCGTTGAATGTCAAATCGAGGTTTATAAGTAAATATGTGTATATCAGATATCCGTTGAATGTCAAATCGAGGTTTATAATTAATCAAAGCCTTGTTTCCCAGAGAATTTTGATTTGTTGTGAATTCAGAAAATGTATGTAAACAATATATTACAAGATCGTATCATCACTTTATTATGCCTTTATATACAAATAAAATCTTCAGTTTTATGTGTATTTTATTCACAAAATAGCTGTTTGTAGTCTTGAAATCAAGATTTATAAAAATGATGATGTTGTTGTTGTTGTTGTAATTGTGGCACGGAAGAGATCTTTAATGAACTGACGTCGTTCATTCTTTTGATCAGCTCATCAATGTGCTTTCTGTGACTGTGATATTCCTGGGACTATTCTATGGTCATTGATGTAATTAAATGCAAGCCTTGAAATAGGGTGTCTGTCATTTGCAGCATGAGGTCCCCAGAGGGTGAATTTAGTGATGCTACCCCGCATAGCAGGCTAGCATCACCAAATTCACCCTCTGGGAACCTCATTCTGCTGAGGTGTAAGCAGAATGAGGTCCCCAGAGGGTGAATTTGGTGATGCTAGCCCGCTATGCGGGGTAGCATCACTAAATTCACCCTCTGGGGACCTCATTCTGCAAATGACACCTTATTTCAAGGCTTGCCGATAACCCAAGCTGTTGTGGAGTGATAAGACTTGGTCTACTGGTGTACTGACTTTAGAACCGATACAGGTATGGGTGGTGGGGGTGGGGGCCTCATACAGGTATGGGTGGTGGTCATACTGGACTTTAGAACCGATACAGGTATGGGTGGTGGTCATACTGGACTTTAGAACTGATACAGGTATGGGTGGTGGTCATCATGGTGTACTGACTTTAGAACCGATACAGGTATGGGTGGTGGTCATCACGGACTTTAGAACCGATACAGGTATGGGTGGTGGTCATACTGGACTTTAGAACTGATACAGGTATGGGTGGTGGTCATCATGGTGTACTGACTTTAGAACCGATACAGGTATGGGTGGTGGTCATCATGGACTTTAGAACCGATACAGGTATGGGTGGTGGTCATCATGGTGTACTGACTTTAGAACCGATACAGGTATGGGTGGTGGTCATCATGTGGTGTATTGACTTTAGAACCAATACAGGTATGGGCGGTGGTCATACTGGACTTTAGAACCGATACAGGTATGGGTGGTGGTCATCATGGTGTACTGACTTTAGAACCGATACAGGTATGGGCGGTGGTCATACTGGACTTTAGAACCGATACAGGTATGGGTGGTGGTCATCATGGTGTACTGACTTTAGAACCGATACAGGTATGGGTGGTGGGGGTGGGGGCCTCATACAGGTATGGGTGGTGGTCATACTGGACTTTAGAACCGATACAGGTATGGGTGGTGGTCATCATGGTGTACTGACTTTAGAACCAATACAGGTATGGGTGGTGGTCATCATGTGGTGTATTGACTTTAGAACCAATACAGGTATGGGTGGTGGTCATCATGGACTTTAGAACCGATACAGGTATGGGTGGTGGTCATCATGGTGTACTGACTTTAGAACCGATACAGGTATGGGTGGTGGTCATCATGTGGTGTATTGACTTTAGAACCAATACAGGTATGGGCGGTGGTCATACTGGACTTTAGAACCGATACAGGTATGGGTGGTGGTCATCATGGTGTACTGACTTTAGAACCGATACAGGTATGGGTGGTGGTCATCATCGACTTTAGAACCGATACAGGTATGGGTGGTGGTCATCATGTGGTGTATTGACTTTAGAACCGATACAGGTATGGGTGGTGGTCATCATGGTGTACTGACTTTAGAACCAATACAGGTATGGGTGGTGGTCATCATGTGGTGTATTGACTTTAGAACCGATACAGGTATGGGTGGTGGTCATCATGGTGTACTGACTTTAGAACCAATACAGGTATGGGCGGTGGTCATCATGTGGTGTATTGACTTTAGAACCAATACAGGTATGGGTGGTGGTCATCATGGACTTTAGAACCGATACAGGTATGGGTGGTGGTCATCATGGTGTACTGACTTTAGAACCGATACAGGTATGGGCGGTGGTCATACTGGACTTTAGAACCGATACAGGTATGGGTGGTGGTCATCATGGTGTACTGACTTTAGAACCGATACAGGTATGGGTGGTGGTCATCATGGACTTTAGAACCGATACAGGTATGGGTGGTGGTCATCATGGTGTACTGACTTTAGAACCAATACAGGTATGGGTGGTGGTCATCATGGACTTTAGAACCGATACAGGTATGGGTGGTGGTCATCATGGTGTACTGACTTTAGAACCGATACAGGTATGGGTGGTGGTCATCATGGTGTACTGACTTTAGAACCAATACAGGTATGGGTGGTGGTCATCATGGACTTTAGAACCGATACAGGTATGGGTGGTGGTCATCATGGTGTACTGACTTTAGAACCGATACAGGTATGGGTGGTGGTCATCATGGACTTTAGAACCGATACAGGTATGGGTGGTGGTCATCATGGTGTACTGACTTTAGAACCAATACAGGTATGGGTGGTGGTCATCATGTGGTGTATTGACTTTAGAACCAATACAGGTATGGGCGGTGGTCATCATGTGGTGTATTGACTTTAGAACCAATACAGGTATGGGTGGTGGTCATCATGTGGTGTATTGACTTTAGAACCAATACAGGTATGGGTGGTGGTCATCATGTGGTGTATTGACTTTAGAACCAATACAGGTATGGGTGGTGGTCATACTGGACTTTAGAACCGATACAGGTATGGGTGGTGGTCATCATGGTGTACTGACTTTAGAACCAATACAGGTATGGGCGGTGGTCATACTGGACTTTAGAACCGATACAGGTATGGGTGGTGGTCATCATGGTGTACTGACTTTAGAACCGATACAGGTATGGGTGGTGGTCATCATGGTGTACTGACTTTAGAACCGATACAGGTATGGGTGGTGGTCATCATGTGGATGAAATTCAAGTCTCCTTGTGAATGAAATATAAAAGGCAATTGGTTACCAAATGATTATGTACAGATAAAACTAAACATGTAACGAACAAAAGCTGGATGAGAATACAGGTGGGTTTATTTACAAAATGGAATGAAAACAACAATTTAATATATTATAACAAGTTTACATATGTGAAATATGATAAACCATATTGGGAAATCTGCAATGCTATGTGATGGATCACATGGTAGACAAAGATATTACACATATGTTTCTCTTAGGTTACGTTTACAACAAGATCCGGGGATGGGGGAGGGGTATTGTAATATGCATTTATTTTAGTGGATCACAAAAATTGTCTATCAAGTTGATACTGTGGTATGAAATGATACGTATGAGTTGGAAATCCCTGCCCGGAAAGGATTTTATTAATATTGATTTTATTTCGATATTGGTTTATTCAATTAATGGGACACTTCTTTGTTCTATAAATATAACTTTTAGATAGAGGCCTCCAGCGTGGTGCTCCGAACGAATGCGAGCCGCAAAATGTCTCTGATTGATTGTATCTATTGTAATATTAAGTGTGAATTAAATATACAAGACCTAGAATGTGGAATATGCTTAGTTTCAATGAATAAACTAACTGAAATAAAAAAAAATGCAAATATAAAAAGACGGTTCTGAATATCAGGGACCATTATTGAATGGCACAAAGTTATTTTATACGAAAAAATTTCCAAATAAAATCAATATAAATTGATAGATGCATTGCCAGACAGGGGTCATTGATTTGTATTTATTAATTCATACTCAGGAAACTGTATACCAGTAGATCATGTTTCAGGAGAGATAATCCACCTTACATGTTGTTATCACTCGATTCGTAAGGGTTAAAATTTGGGAAGTTTGCATACCAGTATATACTTAACATCATTAAGACACATACCGATATATACTTAACATCATTAACCCTTTGAGTGCCAGGTCCGATTTTTGTATCGACCCATATACCCTGTGCCAATGCATTCTCTTATATATGCGAGTCGACCATAGGTCACCTCGCATATATAAGAGAATGTATTGGCCTAACAATTTTTCATCATTTGTTATTATTTTTTACAATTTTTTTACAATTTTAATAATTTTTTCTTATATTCTTTAACAGACTTATTTTGTAGGTTTAGTAGTGCCAGGGAATCTTACATTTTCCATGGGCATCAAAATTATTACTATGAATACTTGGTGATAGTTTTGAGTTATAACATGCCCCTAAGGTTTTAACCAGTTTGTTTTTAAATTCGCTATAGCATGCTTAAGCATACCCAAAAAATTTCAACAAAAAAAAACAAAAAAACAATCGAAAATAAAAAATAAACAATTCTTTTCTTTTTTTTAGGGCTGATTTTACAGACTGTAAATTAGGGTCGATGAGATTGGCCCCTGGCACTGAAAGGGTTAAGACACATATGTATATAAAAATTAATTCCTGATAAATAATGTGACAACACAAGTACATGCCATCATAATGCAAAGTCTGCATATAGTGTGTCTTAACATTTGCAGAATGAGGTCCCCACAGGGTGAAATTAGTGAGACTATCCCACACAGCTGGCCAACATCACCAAATTCTCCCTTTGGGAACCTCATTCTGCTTAGGTCTCAACTGCTATGGGAGATCTAGGGTCAGATTGAAGTTCCCCAGTTGAAGTTGGTAATGTTCACACATTAGTCACCTCGATTATGCATTCTATCTTCTGCAAATTAGGAGATACATGAATAGAAACTGAACATAAGGGAAAAAGTAACTAAAAACAATGTTAATTTGAGACCATAGATACTTTCCAGATGATGAAGCCTACATATGTAAGCCGAATGAAGTCCCCCAGAATGAATTTGGCAATGCTAGCCCACTGCGGGATAGCGTCTCTAAATTCACCCTCTGGTGACCTCATTCTGCAAATGTCAGACACACTAAATTGAGGCTTGGTAGTATAAACAATTTACAGTAATGCCCTAATTAATCGACTGCTAAACCACAGCAGAATTATGGGTAACTTTTCAGGATTTAGTCGGAAATATGGCTTGTTGCCATTCATCGGAAATATGGCTTGTTGCCATTCATCGGAAAGCTCTCGGGGAGAGCTTTCCGATGAATGGCAACAAGCCATATTTCCGACTAAATCCTGAAAAGTTACCCATAATTCTGATGTGGTTAAGCAGTCGATTAATTAGGGCATTACTGTAGATGGGACTTGGCACAGCTATTACATACTACACTAAACGTATCACACAGAAATTATAAAAATCGTTCAGTAAGAAATCGACATGTACATGTACAAATTATACGGTAGCATTTCAGTAAAATCAAGAAGTAAAAATACTAGTATCTGGAATGGAGAGAAGTAAAAATTGTCAGGTTGAAGAGAATGCATTCCTGGATAGAGGGTGCCACAATTAAAAATATCTTCATTTCAGCTGAACCTACGTTGAAGGTCCACTTAATCAGCAGATCACATTACATACAACACATTCTACCAGTATGTTATATGCCATGAACCCCCAGATCACATTATATACAACATATTCTACCAGTATGTTATATACCATTTGAAAGAGGAAGCTCCAAAACATTGTATTCTCAACTTATACCGTCGAATAAGCTGTCAACATGTTATTTTTGTCAAGGTACCGACATGTGTTATGTGCTTAATTTCGATCTGGTCTGTACTGGCAGTCTATTATTCTCAATGGAAGGCTATCTCTTAGTTGTGAATTATGATGCATTCTGGGGTATATAACGGAGTAAATCTTGGGGTGAATGTGAGAATCTCTATCAGTTGGTGGACTGTAGTCCTATGTCACAGCTGTTCCCTATTCTGGTGGAATATATATATTTTTGGTTTTTCAAATAGTATGCAATATGGAATATGTCGTGTATATAATGTGATCTAGACATTAAAAAATTAAGTAGGCATTTAACCCTTTTATGTTTGGCAATTTTTTTGTTTTACTTCAGTCATTGGGTTTATCCAAGTACATATAGTACTTGTATAAACCCAAGTACCCATTTTTTGCCAGGTAACTTGCCAGTTGTTTTCATACATGTATGATCATCATTCTAACTGCAAGGAAATAAAAAAAATATATATTTCTATGATAGGCACATAGTACAGTATGTAGGATCAGTGGAAACAAAGCATATAATTATTTTGGCCTGGATTGTTTCATTTCATCAATATTGATTCTTGGACATTGCGTAGCTTTGTCCATAACCCTGACCCGGTCCTGGTGCTCTCGCAAGCCGGCTCCGGCTCTCTGTCTCCTTAATCCTCAGGCACTCGACGAAAAAGCACATCGAAGAGAAAAAACACAGGAATCCCGAGAATACACAGAGTCCGAAGGAGAACGAGAGATAGTTCTGGTCTGGACGAGGCAGCCACTGTCGATCTGAATCCGACATGATCCCGAAAATACAAACACTGATTGCGATCAGTATGCCTGCAATGGAAAATATTATATCAGAAATTAATGGTGTGGTTGTGTTCAATGTGGTAGTGGGTAGGGTTACTATACTATATACATGTACTATATACTCTATACTATATATCATATCTTGTTTATTGAACTTGCAGTTATGCTCTAATTAATTAACCCTCCTTAATGAGGTTGACATGTGGCATTACCGCGGAGCAATACCGCAGTCAGGCGGTCAACTGCGGTATTGGAACCACGAAATACATTGTACTAGTATTATCTGAACATTTCCCACCAATGAATATGAATCTTTCCGCTTAAATTGCATTATTGGCTTTTATTATCTGAACACCCATCTAAATGAATAATAGATGATTCCAATGTATACTTTTACAACTGAGTGGGAGAATCCATTCAGTATAGAAAGGGTTAAAGTATAATTATAACAACAGATCACTTTGTGTAGTTTGTCCATATCGCCTTGCGTTAAAATATTTTGTTGCAAACAGAAGAGAGCGCACCACTGTAAACACAAAACTATGCCTTCAGAGGTCTGAGTTAACCCTTTGAGTGCCAGGTCGATTTTTGTATCAACCCATATACCCTGTGCCAATGCATTCTCTTATATATGCGAGTCGACCATAGGTCGCCTCGCATATATAAGAGAATGCATTGGCCTAACAATTATTTTATTTTTTTTTTTATTTTACAATTTTAATAATTTATTCTTATATTCTTTAACAGACTTATTTTGTAGGTTTAGGGCCGATGAGATCGGCCCCTGGCACTCAAAGGGTTAAAGCATACATGTATATGGCAAATTTTGGTAAGCCGAATTTTTTTTATTACTTTTATACCCTGTTAACAATAACTAATAGGTAAAGTAACCTGAAGTACATGTAACCACATGCAGCCTATTATATGTACCCATGGGTTGGAAATTAGTTCAGAGAATATGTATTATAATTTTCTAACTTAATTTGTACTTCTGAAAGGTAATCATGTATGGTATCCGGTACATGTACCGGACGTAACAACAGCGTACAAAAGTTCTGATATTTTGCTGCGTACTAAAATTAGACATATCTAAGTTAAAGTGAGGTACTCTCATTTATTTCTAATATAATATTTTATCTACAAGCCTCTGAGGTTTTAGCACCCATGTTTCTTCCTTGATCACCAATACAGTAATGCCCTAAATAATCGACTCCTTAACCACAGCAGAATTATGGGTAATTTTTCAGGATTTAGTCGGAAATAGGTCTTGTTGCCATTCATCGGAAAGCTCTGTGTAATTCTGCTGTGGTTAAGGAGTCGATTATTTAGGGCATTACTGTATATTCAGATACCGGGTGATTAGATGTACAGTATATTTACCATAGAAAGTACATGTATAGTGATCAAAATAATGGATAGCCCTTATACAAAATTCATAAATACATGGTATCATGATTCTACTGATAAGGGTATCAATAAAACCTGTTGGCTTAATCAAGCCTTGAAATAGTGTGTCTGTCATTTGCATAATGAGGTCCCCAGAGTGTAA
Source organism: Siphonodentalium dalli (assembly GCA_032622095.1). Lineage (NCBI taxonomy): Eukaryota > Metazoa > Mollusca > Scaphopoda > Gadilida > Siphonodentaliidae > Siphonodentalium > Siphonodentalium dalli. The sequence continues at coordinate 194,927,322 of CP136069.1, forward strand.
ATTTAGTGATACTATGCCGCACAGTGGGCTAGCATCACCAAATTCACCCACTGGGAACCTAGTTCTGCTTAGGCATCAACAGCTACCGGTATGTGAGACCTAGGATCAGATTTAAGTTCCGCAGTCGAAGATGGTGATATGCGCCCATTAGTCGCCTCGATTTTGAAATTTATCTTCTGAAAATTTGGGGATATAGAAACTGTGGGATGGTTCGATAGTTTATTGAATCTTTGCGATCATTTTTAATCGAATCAAACCTTTTGCTTGATTTCACATCTAATTGAATCTCAAACGTTCACAGGAGGCTATCTCTTATATACCGGTATGCGAGGCTCCCTGTGGGAGACTTCCATATATAAGAGAATGCACTTAATGCTGCACAATGCAGCGCTGCTCCGGCCATTAACCCCATGAAAGGGTTACAATATGCTGTTGCCGTATAAAGTATAAGGGCCCTGCGAATCAATTCGATTCAGAATAGTTTGCCAGATTCGATTCGAAATCGGCTGTCCTGATTCAAATTTTATCGAATCTGTTCCCTCAGGTACATTGACTGCATTCCCATGGTTTCTATAGACTACAGCTAAAGTACTTACAGCATTGCTCTTGTGCAAAAAGAAACTTTGCGATACTAGCGAACGCATGCAGACAGATGACACTTTCGCAAATGATCTATAAATGGACTACCAAATTATTTACTCACCAACCACCACTCATTGCATTCAATGATTCACATCCATCAGTATTTATTAGGTCAATGAGATGCATGCATATTTCGCAGAAGATGCATTAAGATTGTCAGGTAATATACAATACATTGGCGATCAGTTATTAATAGGTTTTTGGTTCGTTACTGCTACATGTACCAATTTAAGTGTTTACCGAACTGATCCACCTCTTCACTGTTTATCGATACTCTTGATATAATGATTCGATTCGAGATTCGATGGGATTTCGAATCTCTTACCCAATTCGATTCAAGATTTTATTCAAAATGAAAATCCCTGATTCACAGGGCCCTATTACATGTATAAAGCCTAGTTACCTGAAATCAACATGAGGAGACTGTCAACCAGAAGGGCCACATAGGATTTTTTTCCCGGGCAACAGCCAATCAACTGTAGAAGCTGGATGATTGGTGAGACGATGTGCATCAGAAGCACGATCGTGATGAGAACCTGGACTGAAATCATCCATCCTGGTAAAAAATACAGAGATCACGTTAGCATGAATGATCAGAGATAATATAAAATACAGAGATCACGTTAGCATGAATGATCAGAGATAAATATAAAATACAGAGATCACGTTAGCATGAATGATCAGAGATACATATAAAATACAGAGATCACGTTAGCATGAATGATCAGAGATAAATATAAAATACAGAGATCACGTTAGCATGAATGATCAGAGATAAATATAAAATACAGAGATCACGTTAGCAAGAATGATCAGAGATAAATGTACAGTAATGCCCTAATTAATCGACTCTTTAACCACAGCAGAATTTCAGGATTTAGTCGGAAATATGGCTTGTTGCCATTCATCGGAAAGCTCTCAATTAATTAGGGCATTACTGTAAATTATAGAAATGTTTAAAAAAAACTGTACAATCAGTCATCACCTACTGGTATATAGACGGCATGTACAAACCAGGGATCACAAGTGACAATATCACTAAATTACAAGGTTTAAAGGTCCACTAAATTTTCGAGTCACCAATTATTTTTGCCATAAAATATGATAGGGGAATAACTGGAAGGGGAATAACTATAATAATATAGTTATTCCCCCTCCATTGAAAATAACACCCTTTGCACAATAAAACCAGATAAAACTTAAAGTGATGTGAAACAATCCGATAGAGTGATCAAATAGAAATGGAGAAAAATCTTGTCCAAAGTAGTTATTTTTACAAATATTATATCCAAATTGACCAGACAAACCGTCATTCTTATATTTTAATTAAATGCAGTGACTCTTGATGGTGAATTCGTTTTCGCTAATTTATCGCTATAGATGCGTCCCGAATCGAGTAGTAAATATTTACAATTGAACGTAGTTTAGACGATGGTTTCTATGGAGTGGTACAGCCGATTTGCCTGAGATTTTCGGCGATTTTAGTAGAATACCACATTCCTCCAGTTGGAATAATGCTTGAATATTAACTGATCAGTTCAATTCACCGGAACAAGTCCATACATGTAATATGTCTTTAAGCAAGAACACGTCGGTAACTCAACAAAAAAAAACATGTTCAGAGTTTATTACACTGGATAAGTTGATAATACAATGTTTTGAAGCTTCCTCTTTCAAATGGTATATATAAATATGGAATATATTTTATATATGTGATCTGGGGGTTCGAGAATTACGTGGGCCTTTAAAAACTTATTGACTAGGTGCATGTACATATACCGGTACATGTATGTTATAATTCTAGAAATGTGGTGCGCATAGATTTACATGCACATTTACCTGAATGTATTTTACATGTACGGTATATCAGAATGTTAACCCTTTACCCAACAAACCGGCCAAAACCGGCCAAATAAAGCTTCAACAGCCTAAAATATCTTCGGTCTGTCTCAATAGAACCATACAAATATGGGTATCATTGGAACCGGCTCATTGACCACATTGTGATGGTTACAGTTATGCCCTGTGCCAATGCATTCTCTTATATATGCGAGTCGACCATAGGTCGCCTCGCATATATAAGAGAATGCATTGGCCTAAACAAAATCTTTTTTTAACACTTTTTACCATTTTTTTCTTACATTCTTTAACAATTTTATAATTTTTAATGTGTTAAGCCAATGCATTCTCTTATATATGTGAGTCGACCATAGGATGCATTGGCACAGGGCCGTTCTGTTGGGTAAAGGGTTAAGGCATTGGATTAATATACAGGTACTGTACACTAATTTCTGGCATTTATGGGATCATATTCTTTTATTCTCAACAGAATATACGCAACAAATGAATGAATTTGAGCCATGGATTAGTGTAAAATACACTCATGTGCTCAATGAACGATGCCAACAACATGGTAATTATAATGAAAATGAATTTATGACTCCAGTCATAAATTCATTTTCATTATAATTACCATGTTGTTTGCATCGTTCAAACAGTAAATGAGTGTATTTTGCACTCATGTATGGCTCAAATTCATTCATTTGTTGCATATGTTCTGTTGAGTCTATAAGTAGATGGACCCATAAATGGCTGGATTTAGTGTACAGTACCCCTTTAAGAATAAAATGGTAATATTCAGGTCTGGCAAATCTGATAATTTCTCTATACCGTACGTGCCGGTATGCTTGTAAAATGATAGATGAATTGAATATATAGTTCAGCCACAGTACATGTATATACCGGCAAGATTCTAATATTTTGTTCTCCTGTTGGGTCAATGTAGGGCCATTGGATCTGGCAAACCGGGAGGGGATATGCAGGGGCCCCTTGCACTATACATGTTCATGTAGGATGTAGATCATATCATGAATCACTACTCTTGTCACATGTACATGTATACCGTAAAGGTCATATTCCTCCAGTACAAAAAACTACAAATCCTGGGAACTGTTTGACAGTCTGACTCTGGAGAAATTCCATGATTGTAAGCGACGCAAAGCAAAATCGCTCACAAAGTCATTTAAATCATG